>KZ451987.1:880348-997627 GCA_002786265.1 Apostasia shenzhenica
TTTACTTAAATAAAATGTAAGGATTTTTTAACTAGGGTGTGTTGGTTGTAAAATTAAAATAAATAAGTGTGTGTCATGTAATATTTAACTTTAGGGTGTCTAATAAGTAAATATTGAAATTTTTTGTGTCATACGGGTAAAAATCTCAATAAATAATCTATCATATTACATATATATTTAGTATTTATAGTCCAAAATATAAGAGTGGTAATTACATTTTGCTTAAATATTTAATATCAAATTATCAAAATTTACATCTTGCATGTTTTAATTATATATATAAATAAAATTATATAATAATAATAATAATAAAAGTTCAGCCTTGAATCAGCATTTATAGTCTTCCATTTTTTTTTTTTGGAATGTTTGGTAGTCTTCCAAAATCCCCCATATGATCTGTGCCTCACCTATCCTAGAAACTTTTAAAAAAATGAAGGAGCAATTATATACAAATCACTAAATTTTTTTAATTTTATATATTTAATACTTAAATTTTTAATATTATATATTGACTATAAAAATAATGTAAAAATTACAATCTTTCATATATACATATCATAATTTTGTAGCATTAGTTGTATATAAGTTATTTTTTTTATATAAATTTTATGATAAATATGTAAATAATATTAAAAATTGATTGTTAAAATATGTAAAACATATAGCCAGATTAATTTAATGACAAGTATGTAATTTTCTTAAAATAAAAATTCTATCATATTAGGCATATATTTAATATTTATACTCCAAAGTCCAAAGTATAAGAGTGGTAATTACATTTTGCTTAAATATTTAATATCAATTTGTCAAAATTTACATCTTGCATGTTTTAATTATATATATAAATAAAATAAAATAATAATAATAATAATAATAATAATAATAATAATAATAATAATAATAAAAGTTCAGCCTTGAATCAGCATTTACAGTCTTCCATTTTTTTTGAATGTTTGATAGACTTCCATTTGATCCCACCAAATTCTGAAAAAAAAGCTCAATGGAATTAATTTTAAGGTTTCAATTATGCACTTGTTAAAATAAATTATAAAAATTTAGTTTGTTTTAATTGAAATAAAGATAAATGCTGATAAGTCCGTATAGTTTATCAATAATAATATATATTTTAATCTACATTTTTCAAAATTCTACATATAAATCTCAAATAAGTTTTGAAATTGTTAACTTAAATACCTAGAATTTATAATAGGGACCTAAAAGTAAACCAAAATAAAGACCTAGTTATCAGTTTTTGTAATTTAATTTAGGGGCAATATAGAGGATTTTAATAAATGTGGGGAAAAATATAATTATAAATAAACTATAGGAACCTATCATTTTCTTCGCTTAAAATTACATTTTAAAATCGATCTTATTATGTATAGACTGACTTAATTTAATCAAACAAGTGAATAACTAATATTATTTTCATATATACGAGTGAAGTTTAAATTGAATTTTGATCCCTACAAAAATCATGTTGGTATTTGTATCATGTGTATCCGATTACGATAATTTTGATGACAAATTTAAATAATATTATAAAAATATATAATTTTACCAATTTAAAAAATAATAGTAAAGTAAAAGGCTTTTAAATCAGATAAAAAATCCAGACCAACATTTACGAGGTGCCAATTTTCAGGAACCCCGAAATAAATGATCCAACAAAAGATACCCAGCATGTTTAATTAAAGAGCTCATAGGCCACTAAACATAGTAATTAATTATTTGATAATTACACTAACCTTAATCATACTTTCCACATAAAGATAAAGCACATTTCTCACCTATTTATTGTTCCTTTTTCAATGAAAGAAGTCATTTGATTTGCACCTAAAGTTAAGTTAATCCACTATCATCAAAATTCTTTTGCTAATCTAATCATAGGAGCTTGTTCATTCATAATCATAAGATTTAATTAAGTCAATGATCCAATGATCTTAATCCACTGTTAATCCATTTATTAGATAGAAATTCATTGCTTAATTTCTACCTAGACCACTAAAGTCTTTATTTCAATTAGGTTATTTCTTTATTTAATTTCTGTTTAAAATCACAGTAGTCGTTTAGGTAAATCATCTTCAATGTTACATTAATATTACCTATTATCTTAATATTACTCATATTATTTAAATATCATCATATAATTTAGATGTATATTTTATTTTTTAGTGACAATTCTATAATAATTTAGAAGATTATTTTTATATATTATCAAATCAAATAATTATTCTTTTCAGATAATATTACATCAAAATAATATTAAAATATATTTTACCTTAAATATTTTATAAATCTCAAAATTAATTATCTTTTATTTCATTTAAAAATAAATTTATTTCAAATCTTTTCCAACTCCAGTGATTTCAACGATAATGTACACTTCTTGCCACTAGGCGGCAGAGGCCTAGTAGATAAGGCGTGATTTGATTCAAATTTAATTTAGGGGGCGTTTGATTCATTGTTATCTTGGTGTTATGTTATGTAATCTAAATTCATGACATCTAGATGTCATCTTTTAACTAATAATTTTATAATCTAATAGAAAATTATTTGTAGATGTCATTAAATCAATCAATTGTCTTCTCTAGATAACATAACATAACATCAAGATAACATTGAACCAAATGCTCCCTTAATTTTTTTATAACTCAAAATTGATTTATTCTAATTAAAGTGGACACAACTGAAGCTCAGCTAAATATTTTAAGACTTTATTTTAAATCACTATTATTTACTCAGCTTTAATATATTTAAAATAATCAATATACAATACTTTTAAAGGATAATTATCTGTCATATAATTTAATTTTATTTATGTTTTACCCATTTATTTTTAGTTAATTACGCTATGCATAATTAAAATATTACAAAATCTTACGTACGCACATTTGAATTAATGCTTAATCAAAATCTATTTGAAAAAAAAATATTCTGTCAGTAAATCATTAAAATTATATTTTTACTCTTAATGATACATATTTTTCTTTTACTCAATACCACACTAAAGCGGATGTCTCATTCCTTTGCCGCCACCTAAACATTAAGATTTTAGGATTTTCACTCAAAATATATTTAAATATCGTTAAAATAATATGATGAACGGCTCAATTTTTTTGTAATCTAACTATAGTTAGGTTATTGAAAAATTATGATTACTCATTATAATAAAAATAAGTTAAAATGTGTGTATGTAAGATTTTATAATGATTTGAGTGTGCATAACATAATTAACTAAGAATAAATAGGTAAGGCATAAATAAAACTAAATTGTGTGGCATGTAGGTAATTATCCCTACTTTTAAATATATATTTTTTTAATTTCAATATTATTATTCATTATAAGAATTATAGTTTCTGAAATATATTTTTATCTTTTACTTACAACCGATCACTTCGGTTGAATAAATTCAAAAAATTAAAATTCTCAGTTCGTGAAAATAATTCTATGAACCACAAGTATATATAGTCTAATATTCTGATGGTGAACTGCATCAAATCAATGATATTCTACAGGCTTGAGATCGATCACCGGCGGCTATAACTCGCCAGAAGCAGACTGATGATGATCAGCATTCACTGTTACACATTCGCGACGAACATTAATTCTTCTTCCCCATCATGCTTGCAATTAATCGTAGAGCACTTTAAACCCTAATAATATTAATGCCGCGTTTCCCTTCTGCTGGCTCTCTGCCACATGGGTTGAGAGAGAGAGAGAGAGAGAGAGAATGGGAGTGCGAAAGGAATGGCATGCGATTCCCTCTTGTTCTTTTCAACTCAAACACTAACGTCGACAAGATCTTTTGGTGGTCCCTTTCAGAGTGGCCGGCCGGCTGATGACCATGAAGTTACGAGAAAGAAGAAGCCCTACCACTATATATATATATATATATATATATATATATGTATATGTTTATAAACTCAAGGCGTCCTCATGATCATCACATGCTTGAACATCATCAATATTATCATTATTTGAAGCAAATGCCAACGTCAAACCATTAGGAAATTGACACGGATCGATATATAAATTGAACAAATTTAATTTATACTGTTAATTATGATGTGCCCTTCTGTGATAAACAAAAAGTTTGTTAACAATAGATGATCAACAAAAATATTTATGAGATTCAATGAAAAATTAGGGCTACTATAACATTGGAAAGGACAGTGTCATCACGATTATTATAACATTCCGTGATTTAAATGTAAATGTATTATCCATTTTAGTTTTAAGAAATTATGTGGCGTGCTTTCTAGGAGGTGATCACTTATTTCAGTATTACTCCAACTCAAGTATACTTAAATACAGAGTTTTCCATTATTGCCTTTATTATTATTTTTTTTTTCAGAAAGTGCCTCTATTATTTTGTATCATGTTATTTCTTTATACAGCTCAGGAGTTCATCTTTTTGTAATGTGAGATGATTCATTCTTGTACCTCTCAGCTACCTACAAGCCAGACAAGAGCCCCTCCTTGTTCAAGTAATTGTGATTCTCATTTGGACATTACTCCTAAGATCGCTCTTTGCCTTCTTCGGTCCTGAGATGTCACAATGACGTACATCTCTAGATAACAAGACGTTTTTGAGACAATAAAACTTTCACAACTACAAGAGCGGGTTGTGATCAATAAAATAGTAAAAGAGGCTACAATGTAAGTGCAAAAAGTCCTAGCGAGGAATTTATTTGAAAACTAGTGTTCATATGCACTCTACTGGATGCACAAGTGGTCGATGGATTACATCAAGTGGTCAAGGTGATGCCGGGATTCATCGATGCATCCTTGCTAAGGGAGAGCGTCAACATAATTATATTGTGCTACATATTGAATGTTCAATGCCCCATAATACGATGTTCGAGATCGACTGAATAGTGCATAATCCTCAAACAAGATAAAGTATAATCAAATAGATGGAGTAAGATTCAAGGCAACTCACCACTCTCATAATGATAAACCTTTTAATTTATTTCACTGTATAGAATTGTTTGGTGGAGAGCTGTAAACCCCCAAGCGGTTGGCAGAAGGAGCTGGAAATTGATATTAAAGAACGTTTAAAGCTCTCACGCGCTATGATTGTTGACACACGAAAGCTAGAGCAAGGGGAAAAAGCTTGTTGGGGAGGAGGAAAGCTAATCAGGAGTTTAATTATAGGTTGATTTAGTCCAATTAAGGGAAGATACACAGCAATGAAGAGGAATTAAAAGCAGTGCTCGACTTTAAGTTTGATTTAGTCGAACTCAATTGTTATTAAAGTTTTAGAGTTCTAGTTGATTTTAATTCAAATGTACACTAGTTGACTAAATTTAGAACCGGTTGGCCTAAAAATTTATATATCGTGTTTCAGTAATCAAGGCAACTTCATGTTCACCTACAAAATAGATGAGAGGGTTATATGAAAAGACGTAACGAAGAATGAGTAAATTTATGAGAAGGTTGGAGTAGCATGAGTAAGACATATTATTTTAGATGGTTTAGATATATAAATTATAGACTAATAAAAATTCCAATAATGAGAGTTGGTAATTGGATTTTATCCATATAAAAAGCGAAGAGAAAGTCTATGAGACTATGCGCATTTAGAGCTAAATGATGTATTATTTGATAGACTATAATGAACATGCATAATTCATATAGGATACCTTACCAGTCGGATTAAGACTTGATTGTTGTTGTATTTAATTAAAGTCTAATAAAACTAAACTTGGAGATTCTCTAGCTCTCTTTTAACTTCAAAAGATTATTGCATTTGGCCTGCCGAATGTTCGGGTGACAAATGAGGTCCTGCCATGTATGCAGTGGGCCCGAAAGTAATAGAGTTTTCTTAGTTTCTATGCGAAGGACGAAAGGAAATGAAAGGAACAACAATGATAGCTCTTATGAAGATCAGTCACTACCAGCCCATAAATTAAATGTAGAATTAGTTAACTTATTGGACTATTGAGCAGCCCATTTTAAAAAGCCCAGGCCCAATTTAAGCCCGTCAAGTCACGACAAGGCGTTAGGTTGTTTCAGCCCACGACGCCCACGTGTGCCGCCCCGCATCCCAGCTTCGCCCACGTGTCATCTCCTCCCCGCCACTCACCACCGTTCATCTCTTTCAAATCAGCAACCGCTCTAGGGAGATCTACTCCAAGAGGAGGAAGAAGAAGAAGAAGAAGAAGAAGAAGAAGAAGTAGTAGAGGAAGAAGAAGAGAAGCTATTTCGATGATGCCGCCCCGCCGATACGCCTTCCGGTGGACCGAGGACGAGGCCCATCCGGACAACATGCGCGCCTTCCTCTCGGAGTTCCTCGCCACCGCCATCTTCGTCTTCGCCGCCGAAGGCTCCTTCCTCTCTCTCGGTGTTCTCTCTCTCCCCGCCCCCCCTCTCTCTCATTCCCTTTTTTTTTTTTTCATTATGCATGCGTGAATTTCTGGTCGCAGGAAAACTGCAGACGGACCCGTCGACCTCCGGCGGCCTCATCGTCGTATCCCTCGCGCAAGCCCTCGCGCTCTCCGTCGCCGTCTCCGTCGCCTTCAACATCTCCGGCGGTCATCTCAACCCCGCCGTCTCCCTCGCCGCCCTCGTCGGCGGCCGCATCTCAGTCTTCCGCGCCTCCATGTACTGGATCGCCCAGATCCTCGGCGCCATCATCGCTTCCGTTCTACTCAGAATCGCCACCGGCGGAATGGTAATATTTAATTATTGATGCAAAAAATATGTCAAAAAAAAATAAAATAAGATATAATTTTTATGATAAAATTTGAGTATCCATAGGAAAAATCATGATGCCGTCTAGCCAATTTAAATTCACTAATCGAATCTCTTCTTTTACAAAGGTTTAGGGTCTCTAAATGAAGACTAAGGCCTTGTTTGGCATGAGCCCAAAAATGGGCAAAAAAATATCTTAATAATATTTTAAATTTATTATAAATTTTAATAATTTTATTTCACATCCAACACAAATTCCAACCTTAAAAATCAACTTTATTTCACATCCAACACAAATTCCAACCTTAAAATTAACTTTATTTCACATCCTACACACCTCTCAATATTAAAATAAATTTCTTTCCTATCAACTCTATAAAATAAATTATTTTCTCTTTCCTTACCCAAATTCATCCTCCAACCAAACAAGCCCTAAATAAGAGAATAAGTATGAGAGAGAAAGAAGCAGAGAGTTTTTCCTCTTCTTATTTATAGTTTGGAGAGGAAGAGACATAATGTGTATAGTCTTTCATATCTGACACATATTCCATTAGACAGTAAGACCTATGCTGCCTTAAATGTTAAGCTGACATAGTAGTATGGAGAGTATAGTCTAGTGATATCTTCTTGAAGAACTGTTCGAGTAGATACTACTTGTGATGGGAAAATTATACGAGGGGATTTAAATTGGTAGAATACATAAGTGAATAAATACTTATCAAAAAAATTAAAGATTTATCACCATTAAAAAATTTAAGGTCTATCGCTTGTATATTTATGATGTTAAAAGCTCTATTTGGTTAGAGGAAACAAAAAAATTATTTGAAAAAATTTTGTGAATTTTTTTTAAAAAATGTGTATGGTGTGAAATAAATTGAGTTAGTCGAGTGATAATTTGAGTGATAATTTAATGTTGAAATTTGTGTAGGATGAGATATAAAATAATTTTTAAAAAAATAAATTTAAAGTTATAATTATAGCTAAAATAAGACATTTTTTTTAGCTATTGTCAAACAGACCCGAGTTTGGTGCAAGTTATTATTTTCAGAGAAGAAAAATAATATAAAATTTAAAAGTATGTGGAGAATGAGATTTGAGATGACGATATATAAAATATTTATCAAATATTTTTGTTTTTAGCAAAGAGAGTGAAAAAAGAGGTCTCGATCTCTTCCTTCTAAATAATCTAGTTAATATATTTTAATTCAGTTTTTCACACTTAAAATATTCTTATCTTTAATTCAAATAATGAAAGAAACTAGAGTACTTTTTTCCTTTTAAATAAAGTTTATAACTAATTTTAAAATACTTTTATTTAGTATTCCAAAAAGTTAGGTTCCTAATTTTTTTAAAACTTATAATTACTTTTGACTATATTGCAAATAGAACTAAAAGAGTTTAGTGTAGAAATATTATAATATAAATATTACAAAAGTGCGAACCACATATTTATATGTTTGTGAAAGAAATTTGGGGGATTTACGTAGACAACATTGAATTCATCACAAATTACGTATTTCACCATCATTTAGTAAATATTACGCATATCACACTCTCCTTATATTACTTATGGGTTTTACATTTCTATTGTAACAATAAGGAGAGTGTGATATGCGTAATATTTACTAAATGATGGTGAAATGCGTAATTTGTGATGAATTTAATGTTCTCTACGTAAATCTCCCAAGAAATTTTTAGTGACATTAAAAAATAATTTTTTTAAGGTTCAATTAGTTGACTGCTTGAACAACACATTGGGGGCTCTATGGTTATAACACTGCAGTTAGTAGAGGAATCAGATTCGTTTCTTGTCAACAGAAATTTTAATTCAAAAGAGTAGTTTACGTTCCAGAGTTATAGTAAGTCTTTCGACTAGCAATATGTTTATCAAATTGAGTGCTTGTATTGAGATTTTTGATATAAAAAAACTCAAAAAATGCTAAGAATATCTATCAGAAATAGTTTGATTTTTCTGCAACTGAACCTTAAAGAATTTTGGTAGATCTTATTACACAAAAAGGAACGATAGGTATGAATTAAGTTAAAAATAAATTACTTTCAATATTCATTTTTAGAATATGAATTGATAAATTGCAGCAAAGCATTTTGAAAATTTGAAATTTTGTCGCATGCATCCCCCTATTTTTCATGACTTTTTTTTTTAATGGCAGAGGCCAGTGGGATTCGCGGTGGCCGCCGGCGTGGGCTGGGGAAACGCGCTTCTCCTGGAGATCTTGCTGACGTTCGGGCTGGTCTACACGGTGTACGCCACGGCGATCGACCCGAAGAGGGGCGCCACGGGCACGATCGCGCCGCTGGCGATCGGTTTCATCGTGGGCGCGAACGTGCTCGCCGGTGGGCCCTTCGACGGTGCGGCGATGAACCCGGCACGGGCGTTCGGGCCGGCGCTCGTGGGCTGGCGGTGGCAGCACCACTGGGTCTACTGGGTTGGCCCAATTCTGGGCGGGGCGTTGGCTGGGCTCGTCTACGAGTTCCTCGTCATGCCCGGCGAGCCCGCTCGGCCGCTCCACCAGCCGCTCGCTCCGGAGGATTACTAGCCGCTTCAGTTGAGAATGTCGTATCGGCTTGACGCGTTTCGTTTCGGATTTCGGGTTACGTACCGGTTTGTATATTCGCACTTGGCGAAATAAATGCAACTCTTTCTGCTATTAGCCTTTGAATGGTTATTCGCGTTAACTTTTTTAATTAATCTGATTTAATTTTAATCAAATATATCACATTATATATAAAATTTAATATTAAAAATTAATTTTATATTATATTATATATATATATATTATTAAAATAATAATTAAATTATATCACATTTTTTATATATTTCAACATAATAATTTAATTTATATTATATTTTTCATAATTTTTAATAAAAAATATTTTTATTTAAATTTAATTTTAATTTTATAAACAAATATATCATAAATTTTAAATCTTAAATTTTAAACTTAAAATCTTAAATCACTAGAAAGAAAACCATGATCTGAAAGTTATTATTAATTATAAATCATGTGATTAGTTTTGATGATATAGAATAAAAAATATCCTATTATATAGTTTCAATAATTAATTAATAATTTTTATAAAAAATGGATAAATGTAATGTTCAATAGCGAATTTGGTTTAATCAATTAAAATTATTAAAAAAATATAAAGCTTTTTAAAAAAACTTCAAAATTGGGGTTTTATTGAGCTGATGATTGTTTTGTTTTTAATTCAGCTTAATTGTTTTAGGAACAGATGGTTTAGCCTCAATTTAAATTTAATTTTTTTCAAATTTAATTTTTGTTTGATTTGAATTAATTAAAATCTATTTGATTTTAAACTGTTTTTTTGAGTTGAATGGCATTGAAGTAAATAATTAAAGTAAATTTAATCTTGAGTTGATTTATGTTTTGTAATTAAAATAATTGAATTACACATTCTAGTCTTTTTGGGTATAGAAGTTAGATTTTCGGCAACTACCATTGAAGTTAAATTTTTTGGGAATTTACATACAGAACACTGAATTCATCACAAATGATGCATTTCACCATCTTTTAGTAAATATTACACATATCACACTCTTTTTATATTTTTATTGTTACAATAGAAATGTAAAACTCATAAGTAGAGTGTGATATATATAATATTTGTTAAAAGATGGTGAAATACATAATTTGTGATGAATTCAGTGTACTGTATGTAAATTTTCCAAATTTTTTTCTTTTTTTTAGACTTGTGGTCTTAAATTTTATGCTGATTTAACATTAGATTAATAAAAATTATGAGTTATAAAAATAACTTTTAATTAATTTACTTACATTCATGCGGATGCTCTCAAATGGCTCGGTTAGTGTTAGCTAAAGCTAAGGTCATGACATTCCTGCAATTTTGATCCATTACTGATTTTTCAAACTGCTCGTTAAATAATACGTAAAAATATTTTAAATTAATTTTTATTATCAATAACAGATATATCTGGCGATAGATGGCGCTTCATAAGAAGAAAAGAAAATATTTTGTGTATTTTTTTAATTTTAAAAACTCATAAAAATAGTAATAATTATATTTTAGTCTTAATTTTTTTATTTTTTTACAAATCAGTTTGAATGTATAATGAAACTATGAAATTATTTATATAAATTTGTAAATTTTGAGGACAAAGTTTTTTATGGAGAGAATTGTGACATCCAAAATTTAATTCGAAATTTGAAATTTTGAATTAATTTGGATTCAAAATGAATAAATTTGAACCTAAAATAAATATTTATAAATTTATTTACAAAACTATAAAAGTTAGAAAATTAAATTATAGTTATTGCTAAAAAAATAAACAACAGATGTGGATGGGCTGATGGGCTGCCAGCTGCCGCAGCGCAGCAGGCCGCCGCCCACCTCTCTTCCCATTATTTAAATTAAAACAGTAATGTAATTATATTTTGATCTTCATATTTTCACCTTTTTGTTAATGAGTTCACATTATTTATATTTAAATCTAAATTTTTTTTATCAAGCTATTATATTTATATGTAAATATAAAAAATAAAACTGCATTTAAGTCTCAAATGTGTCACCTCCTTACAAATAGATTCAAATTATTTATATTTAATTTTAATTTTTTTAAATTATTTATATTTTTTTAATTATTTTCTAATTTTTTAGAAGATTATTTTTACATTTTATTAAGTTAAATAATAATTTTTAGATAATATGACATAATATCAAGATAACATTAAACTTATAAATGCTCTTAGAAAAAATTAGAAACTAAAATATATTTTTTGTAGTAAAGAATTATGATTAAGATAAAGGCAAATAAAAATAATAAATTAAAGTATAATTTTTTAGAAGCTGATGTGGTGTTTAAAAAAACTAGGGACCGAATTATAATTTTTATTAAGAAATTAAGACTTAAAATTAAAGTTAATAGAAACTTAAGATCAAAATAAAATTTCTATTGTAAAAATATAAAAGTTAGAAAATAAATAAATTTTGAATTAATTTGGATCAAAAATGAATAAATTTGAACCTAAAATAAATATTTATAAAATTATGAAAGTTAAAAAACTAAATTGTAATTGTTCTTAAAAAAATAAATGGGCAGCCAGCTGCTGCAGCTAGCAGCGCCCGCGTCTATTCCCATTATTTAAATTGAAAAATTCAATATAATGATATTTTGATGTCCCTGTTTTCGCCTTCTTATTAATTAGTCCAAATTATTTATATTTTAATCTATTTTTTTTCTCAAGCTATTATATTTATACGTAATTATAAAAAATAAAATTATATTTTAGTCTCAAATGTGTCACCTTCTTACAAATAGGTTCAAATTATTTATATTAAATTTTATTTTTTTAAATTATTTATATTATTTAATTATTTTCTAATTTTTTAGAAGATTACTTTTACATTTCATTAAGTTAAATAATTATTTTTAAATAATATGATATAATAGTAAAATAACATTAAACTTATAAATGCCCTTAGAAAAATTAGAAACTAAAATATATTTTTTGTAGTAAAGAATTATGATTAAGATAACGACAAATAAAAATAACAAATCAAAGTATAATTTTTTAGAAGCTAATATGGTGTTTAAAAAAATTAGGAACCGAATTATAATTTTTATTAAGAAATTAAGACTTAAAATTAAAGTTAATAGAAACCTAAGATCAAAATAAAATTTCTATTGTAAAAAAAATTTAAATTTAAGACTAAGATAAAAACATAAGATACTAAATTATAATTTTTATTAAAAAATAGTATTAAAGCAAAAAAAAAGTGATGAAATTGTAATTTCTTAAGACTTATGAATAAAAAGAAAAAAATTGAAAAACTAAATCACAAATTTTAATGTTAACACTTTCACACAGTGCAAATGAAGTATATCAAATTTGAGATTATGAAGTTGTTGCAAGTGAAATGGACGATCTGGCCGGAGAGAAGGGTGAAATCCCGCTTTCAGCGAGCTCTTCTTTTTTAGTGTTCATCAGACCGAAGAGAAATGTCTACCTGAATTCCTATCGATCTGGACGGAGAGGGAGGGTAGAAGCCGGCCCGCGGCCTCCGAGAACAGCATCAGAGGAGGAAGATCGACGCAATCGGCGTAGGGCCGAAGCCGGTCAGTGGTGACACTGCACGAGACTTTTTTATAAAACTAATTTTAGCCCATTGCCAAACAGGGCTTAAGATTACTAAAATTTTTCTATATTTGTAAGTTCGTATTTGATGATTAAATTATAAAAGCTCTAAAATGAAAGTGCATCAAACATATTAAAAAGTTTATGGCTTGCTCAAATTATTTGTTTTCTCTAGCTTATATTTTTTTATATATTTGTGAATATTTCAGCATATTTTTTAATAATGCATTTCACTAGTATCTAATGCGGATCACACTCCGTATATAACTAAAAGCCAATTTAAAATTTTTAATATATTTTTTTAAGATATAAAAATAAATAAATATAATGATATTTTAAAATATATAAAATAAAAAAATAATTAAATTTTTTATTTTTTATTAAAAATAATAAAAATAAAATAAAAAATAAAAACTTGATAGTCGTCTATTTACTTGTGTATTGAGCTTAAGTGCAATTTGATGATCCAACTTAAGTGCAATTTTCCCATTTTATTGGCAATTGAACCAATGTTGTAGAAACCGGATTAGATTTGACCGGTCGGACTATGAACTGGTCTCTAGTTCGATCCGATTTTTTGTTGAAATTAAAGAAGTATTGAATCAGTTTAGATCGGATTGAACCTGTCAAATCGAATGGATCAATTGAACCGATTAAATGCCGGTTCAATCGAAAATTTTTATTTTATTTTTGTTGGTTAATATAGGCAAGTTAATAAGTATTTTGAATAAAAAAATTTATGTTAAATTTATGTTTATAATTAAACATTTTTGGTAGAATAACTAATTTTTTTTTATTCAATATAGTTATATATTAATTAATTTTATATTAAATATATATAATATATAGCATTTAATTTTTTATATTAAAATCATATACATATATGTTAATTTATTTTTATTGATTATACTGAATATATATTAATTATTTTTTATCGATCATATTAAATATTAATTATTTTAATTATATTTATATAATAAATATATTATATTAAATATTTTTATATTTTTAATATTAAATAAATAAAAATACATATAATTATATTATTTTATTATATTAATATGAATAATCAGATTGATTGATCTAACTAATTGCGTCATTTTTTTGATTAAACAACGTAATCATGCCGTTATTTACATCATTATCCCTTTCAATCAACCCGGCGGCGACGGCGAGCAACTATTATGCTTCCTTGTTCTTCCGCCATTGAAGAATCGCTGAAGCCTTCTCGAAATCTTACACGGTAAAAGAGTCCTCATCCTCGCTCTATAACGATGGCCCTTTTCCTCTTCACGACATTCCTATCCTCAATAAATTCCGACGCGCCGTCCAAGAAACCCTGGCTTCGCAGTCTGGCGGTTCCCCTCACCAGAAGGATGGGGCCGTCTACGTCAGCGGTGGCATTGATATTGATCCCGTTGTTCATCGCCGGCGTTGGGGGAAGTTTCATTAAGTACAATACGAGCGCCGGTATAGTCGACGGGAAGATCAATGTGCATCTCGTGGCTCACACCCACGACGATGTTGGGTGGTTGAAGACAGTCGATGAGTACTACGACGGCTCCAACAATAGTATTCAGGTTGGGTTTGCTTTTCTGACGAGTTTATGTGATAGTTCTTCCGCAAAACAAACATTCTGGTTTGAATCTTGCTACACATTCCCAATAATTAATCAATAGTGTTTGGGAAGAATAACCAAACTAGATTTAAAGGAAATTAATGTAGAAGAGTTGTATTAGTAACTTTCGTATTTCAGTTTGCAAATGGGATTTGAACATGAAACCAGACCTTCTTAGTTGCGATGGTGAGGAGTGGCAGGAAGAAGGGAGAGAACTTGTTGGCTGTTCACAGGTTCGCCAGAGAGGAAGAAGAGCTGGCCTAAAAATAGGGATCAGTTGGAGCAGTTGGGTGAGCCGAAGAGTGCTGTTCGAAGAGCTAGGCAAATTGTTCAGGTAGGTTGGTCTTTTTAAGCAAGAGGGTGGGGGGAGGGACCAGTGTCAAATATGAGTATTTATAGAATAGGAAGGGTAGATGGCCTCATTAATGAGAGATTTCCTGCTCATGGGCAGAAGGTGAGGCTTGCTTTTACTCAGGGACCACTCCTAGGACACGCCCATATACATCATGTGGGGGAGCATAACTTATATAAGGTGACATTTATTGCTTTGTAAGAAAGGAGAGAGAAAGATGAAGAATAGGGAGATGGGCGGTATTCGGGTGGACTTTTCGGCTAGCTCTATTCGACTCTACTCTAAGCAATTCGACTAGGCTCTTGGTTCCATATTGATCATTCTCCTGTTGAAACTGTTCGATAGTTCAAGTCCAAGGGCACAGTCAACAGTTACTTTTTGCCTGGATCTTCTTCTATGTATAAGGCTAAGATGACTTGATTTGATTGCACAACAAACATATTGATCAATTATAGCTTTAGATTTTGATTCATCACCCAATGGATCATAACTTAATATAGCTGCAATTGATCAATTTTATTGTCGAGTTATTGGGAATGTATAGCATTTTTCTTCTGGAATATATTAACATCTTATGGATCTTCGAAATCAGATATTCATTGCACTTCAGTTTTTATTTTTCAAAATATAGCCTATAGCTGATAGTTATTTCCATCCTATTGTTTCATTAAGTTATTAGTCATATTACAATAGTAATATCATATTATATTATTCTAAAATTATATTAAAATAAAAAACTAAGAAATAATTGTAATTTTATAAAAAAATTATTCTCTTGTGGGCTTGTTGTGTTTTGTTTATTTATTTATTATTATATTATAGTGTAATTTTAGATAACAATTAGCAAAAATAAAAAAAGAAAGAAATAACCTAACAATTTAATAAGTTAGAATATAATGACTTAGTGAAATATTTCAAAAAAAAAAGAAACCAGAATGTAATTAGTATATAATCTCAAGGACCGATTAGTAATTTACCCAATATCAAATATTGGAGATTTAATTTAGTGTTACTTAATATATATTATTATCACTTTGCATGTTTTTGGGGTAATTATTCTTTTCATCTATGTTGTGAGGTATAAAAAAGTTTTGAGATCATGACAATACAAAGTATTAACAATCTTTTATTATAAGACGAGAGTCAAAAGAAATCAAATATAGTGATAATTGATTAAAATTTCTACTCTTTTCAAGATGGCACCAATCGCTATAGATCTCTATTTTTCAAATATTTTTTTCACCAATTTTCGACTACTTTTTTCTTCCATGTTTGTAGGGTGCTTGTGTTAGAAATATACTGGACTCTGTGATAGTGGCGTTACTCAAAGATCCAAATAGAAAGTTTGTTTACGTGGAGCAGGTATCATGCTAGTTAGAATTTTAATTTATAGTTATTTAAATTAATTTAATTTTTTTACTGATTGATATGGAGTCATGTGATTGATTTGCAATAATAAGGTGTCATGTTTGGACTTGAACCTACAATTGACCCAAAGTCGATTTGAAGTTTTCAATTTCGATCAACCCACTTAAGTTTTTGGTCGGGTTCGAGTGAAGAAAATAACTAAAATTAGGTTTGGGTTGGGTTAGATTTGATTCGGATAAACTCAAATACTGCTTCTAACTCTACATGTAAAAATGATAAGTGACAAATCAAGTTTTTTGTTTAAGTGTCGATTTTGCTGTAAATCATGTTCACATAAGTGCTTACCAATATATTTCAAGATTTTTGTCGGTTGCATTGAGTTACAATAAAATTGCAAATATCAAATACTGGGTCAAAAATTAAACTTCAAGTTTGTAACTGGTGAAGATTTTGATCAGGTTCGGGGAACTTGACCTGAAATTTTTTGGGCCGCCTGCTTTGGGTTAACCTATTTCGGGTTAGACTCGAGCTCAACCTATGAACTTGATGACGCTAATAATAATATGGACAAAGTTATATGTGTCAATGGAACACGCTGCCCGATCAAGTTGCTGACTAGTGACTACTCTTAAGTTGAACAATGTTCTGTATGAAATTGTATGTTTCATCTTAGCAAGATCGTTATTCTCTCTTTTTTTTTTTTTTTTAAGTTGACCTATAGTTATGTAATCCTTATTTTCTCAAGCCTGGATTGTAGAGGTTGAGAGATTTGGCTTTAGGTAGATAGATTTGGCTTTAGTGTATCTTGCATTGTAAGCTTTGACCTTTTTGTCATTTTTTCAGAATTATAGGTTCATTAACAACACAAATAAACTCTTAGGTCACACAAGGTTAGGTCTAAGTTTTGAGGTGTATTAAGATGTCATTGTTCTGGTTTTTTTAATGTTTAAGAGAACCATATATATGGTTACATATATGTCCAAATAACTTTATTGTTCTCATTGAGCTCTATAATTAAATAAGTATCAAAGCCTTAAAAGAACTTTGATGGATGAATAGGCTTTTTTCCAAACATGGTGGGCGGAGCAGAACGAAGCCACGCAAGAAGTCGTGAAAAAATTGGTTGAATCTGGTCAGTTGGAGTTCATGTATGTACATATCTTTTGGTCATAACCCTTAATTATGGATTATAGTTTTGTGTAGGCGCTTTTCGTGTATTACTTCATGCAATTATTATGATACAGAAATGGTGGCTGGTGTATGCATGATGAAGCGGCAACCCACTACATTGATATGATTGATCAAACTACTCTTGGCCATCTCATGATAAAGAAGCAGTTCAATAAGATTCCTCGAGTCGGTTGGCAAATAGATGCTTTTGGACATTCTGCTGTGCAGAGTTACTTACTTGGAGCTGAGGTACTTGGTCAACCTACCTCCACCACTGCACATTGGGCTTGTGTGAATCTCTATATCCACTAAAATTCTATAGATTGACTTGTTTAAGTTGGTATTGGTTCCATGTTATCTTAATGTTGTGTCATATTATGTAGAGAAAATAATTATTTGGTTTGATGATATTTTTAGATGACTTTCTAAAAGATTATAAAATTAATTAAAAGATGACATCTAGATGTCATGACATTTAGATAACATGATATAATATTAAGATAACATCGAACCGAATACCACCTAAATCTAATGAAAACCTTCAACAACTAATTCAGGTGTAAACATTCTTGAATAAGTAATACTTTATATTATTTGCCACTATGTTGATGAAAGATTTCACTAGCATTATACAAACCTCATTGTAGTGTACTGGTTGCATCAATCAAGGTGTAAGAGGCTGCTTCTTGTTCCCTGATTTTCTAGAGGAAAAGCGTATGGCATAGACACGTCTTTGAAACATTTTTGACAGCTCTAAGTGCTAATATACTATTATCTTTAACATTTTTGGAGCCTATTTTTTCCTTCCATACTAGCTCATGAGCATCAATGACCAAAAGACAGCAAAAGGATTTAATTTTGTTTGTTTTCAATCCTCTTATTTGTCTAATTGTTTTCAAGCAGCTTGGTTTCGACTCTGTATTCTTTGCAAGAATTGATTATCAGGATAGAGCAAAACGTAAGGCTGATAAATCTCTTGAAGCTATTTGGCGTGGTTCAAGAACTTTTGGCCCATCCTCCCAGGTTTACTCAGGGTTTTTAGGATATTAATATACTATTTAAGATATTGATTTTTATTAATGGGGATTATCAAAAACTTCAGATTTTTGCGGGTGCCTTTCCTGTTCATTACGGCCCTCCAAATGGATTTCATTTTGAAGTCAATGATTATTCTCTGCCTGTTCAAGTAAGAAGATTTCATTTATTTTTGCTAGATCTTCCTCTATCATCTATAAATATATATGCACACTCTGTGCCATGTTCTTTATATATTTTTCTTAATCTCTACAGGATAATCCACTTTTTTATGACTACAACGTGGATGAGCGTGTAAATGATTTTATTGATGCTGCTGTTGCTCAGGTATGCATGCAACATGCACTCTTGTTTACCTGCTGAATATTCGTGCATAGGTTTACAATTATTTTGATTTTATTGTTGTCTTTAAACAACTTTCACTATTATTTGTAAGCTGTAAACCAGGCTAATGTAACACAAACAAATCATATTATGTGGACAATGGGTGATGATTTCCAGTACCAATATGCTGAATCTTGGTTCAGGCAAATGGATAAACTTATCAATTATGTAAACAAGGTAATGAGTTGATTAGATGATACTTTATTATATCTGTGATGAAATTTGATAGCCTTAAGTGGACTTTATGAGATTGAAATCATAAATGTTCCTTCTTTTACATGAAAAGCTTAAACTTACTTGCAATCCTTTCTATTAGTTCTTTTACATGAAATTTTACATGTCTTAACTTACGCTGTGCTCTTATAATTTGATGTTTATTCATCAAACGATCCAAGTTAATTTCATTTTAGAACAATTTAATTTGCAGAATTTAAGGTTCTTAATTTACCACTGCACATTAAATTTGTTGATTTAACAATTTACATATTATCCTTATTTTATTCCACATCAAATTATAAGAGCACAGCATAAGTTAGGACACATTATCAAAATCATTCGCATGACATAATATTTTAGTTATTGTCTTTATCATGTATGCTTTCTCATCCTAATAATGAGCATCGATCAACACACATACACCAGGATTTGGGATGGATAGCGATTTGAGAACCACCATGGCCAGCACTAACTCTAGAGTGAAACCAATCGAGGAATCTAGAGTAACCTTTCTAAGATAACTCGTATTGAGAACAAATGTAATGGTCATAAGGAAGTTGACTGAGAACAATCTAGGAACTATTTTAGAACATAACCACCAAAAATCTCTTATTTTAATAGTCAATTAGACCTTTCATAAAAAAAAAAGTCAATTGGACCAAAATGTGTATCCAGAGTGAATTGCATGCATGAATTGCTACTTTCATACTTTGAGTTGTGCAACTTCTAAGAATCTAGTAAGGTTAGATTCGCAAAATGGAACTCATGATGCAGGCCAAACTCTACATCAATAATGTTGAGTGTCTCCTGTAGTAACATTAGTTAAGATAGATTGGAACTTTGGACAAAGATAAATTGAAATTGAGAGAAAAATATATCCTTACTTTAAAGAGGGGCACACAAAAATATGTCCTTACTTTAGAGAGTTGAATACTAATATGGAAAAGACCCCCTCTTGTACGGCCCACCCCTAGAGTTTCATTATTTCTACATTTAGTCTACCTTCTTTAGATAAAAGAATCATAGGTTGTTCTATAATTATCCAATTTTTACTACTAGTCCACCTTCTTCGAAAGAGGGCAATACAAAGCTCTTTGTAGACACATCTAACTTATGTTGTGCTCTTATAATTTGATGCAGGATAAATTAAGGATAATATGTAAATTTTTAAATCAACAAATTTAATGTGCAATGGTAACTTAAGAAGCTTAAATTTTACAAATTTAATTGTTCTAAAATGAAATTAACTTGGATCGTTTGATAATTAAATATTTATCTTTAGACTAGGGCATTCGATTAAATTCAATCAAAGCATATTTAGGCCTTTAGAATGAAAATTGGATTTTTGTAAAATCAATTCCCAATAATAATTATTCAAATTAAAAATGAGATCTCTCAATTAGAGCTATATCAAGTAATTCAGTGATGGGTAATTTTATTGTAACTTGAATAATCAGAAATGAATTGAGTTTGGACGAGATTCTACTTTGAACAAAAGATTTAGGTCGAATCTAAAGAATCTGGGTACTTATATGCAATTTAACCTGAATGAGCTCCGCTTTAGTGTTGATTGCTCAAACTCAGAGGTGCAGGGGATGTGTGTGACGAGACTTGGGCAGGGGAATTGTGTCGTGCAGCTTGATTGGATGTTGGGCTTTGGTCATTTGTTTATTAAAGTGTCCTAGCATAATAAAATTCCAACGAGTGACCATATTCCTTCAGTGCTAATACCGTTTGTAAACAATGGGAGGTTTCTTGGAGTTTAATACTGAAATTGTTTATTTCTTGAGTTTATGGCTTCCATTCTATTATTAAATATAATATATCTTCTGCTTGCAAGATTTTTCACATACTTTCTTGGAAAGTGTCATCCACTTAACATTTTGTGGCCACCTGCTCAACCAATTATATTCCTTTTTCTCAAAAGTTGAATTCTCTAAGCTTGATCTTTTCAATTGGGTAATACAATGCGGCAGTCTTTGCTTCATGTAGTTTTACTTTTGAAGTAAATCCTTGAAAAATATGTTTGTGAGAGCATGAATCCACTAAATTGCAATTTTAGAAATGAAGACATTTAGACTGTTAGTGATAACTGTTGTTTTGAATTTTGATGCAGGATGGGCGTGTCCATGCACTATATTCCACTCCTTCAATTTATATTGATGCAAAAAATGCTGCAAATGAAGAGTGGCCACTCAAAACCGATGACTATTTCCCGTAATATCACATTAATTCTTTTGTCAAGTTATTCCCTTATTTATTTACATGGTAGCTCTCGATTTTAATTTCAGATATGCGGAGCATACTTTTTCTTATTATACTGGTTATTATACTAGCCGTCCAACATTCAAGCGATTTGTTCGTGCATTAAGTGGATATTACTTGGTATTAGTGCTTGCTAGTGAATTTCTACCATTGTAGTGTTGTTTCTTCCTTTCTGTGCACAAACAAGCGGATATTTCTGAAACATGTCGCACGGTCTGCAGGCTGCACGACAACTAGAATTTCTAGTAGGAAGAAAACCGTCTGGTCCATTCACCTCTACTCTAGGAGATGCCTTGGGTATTGCTCAGCATCATGATGCTGTCTCTGGTACCTCATTACAACATACAACTGATGACTATGCCAAACGCCTTTCCTTTGGAGCATTGCAGGTTCACATCTTTCTTCATATATATATATATATATATTGCTTTATCTCATGGTTGTTTGTTGTAGGCAGAGATGGTTGTTAACCTTGCTGTTCCTTGCCTCACTAATATTGGTGAGAATTGTACCCTGGATACACCATTAATGAAGTTAAGCCAGGTACCAACCTATTTGATTTGTGTTTGATGTTTGTTCTTGAGATTCTGAATACTTGATCTTGCTCAAAATGATCTACTTTTGGTGCTGGTGTTTTCAGTTATTTTCTTCACATCGGTTTTGTTCTTTTAATTCTTGAAATTATGTTGACATTCTGCTTAAGGGATGAGGCAATTAGTTCAATGATTCTCTCAATATTGACAATTATCCTCTAGATGGCCCTATATAAACTCGTATTTGAATCTTCTGTCTAGAAAAAAAAAATATTGGAAAATGCAGTGTAGTATGGTACCCCTTATTCTTAAGGTGTTTTTAAGATAGTCAACACAATTTAAGAAGCATATTCTTAAAGGTAACCCTTGTGGGGGATAATGAGATTGTTGGATTGGTTTAAGGACGTTGAATGATACCGTACATTCTGTGCGCCTAGCCTATAGTGATCAAATGCAAGTAGCTGAGGCAGCTGCTATTCCCTCCCTTTAGGAGAGATGATGTTTTAATTTCAAACTTCTATTTTTAGAAAACTGTTTTTGTTAAGAAGCATATTCTACTGATACTATCTGCCACACTGAGTAGGGTCAACTACATGACAATAACAAAAAAGAAAAACTTTGGAAATCATTCCGAAAAATTCTAGAAAAATTCCAAGGAGTATGAAATCCTAGAGACTTCTAAGTCAATTTAACTAAAATACGGTAAACCTTCCCAATTTCATTCATGCTTATTTGACGTCTTAGAAAAGAAAAGTAATATAATCATTTAAGCTCGATATTTCCTTTGAACTTGAACATTTGGACAATTTGATAAGCACACTTAAGACAAATATTAGTCTACTAATTTAGAGTAATGGATATCATCAAGACCAATAGGGTTCTACAAGCCATACATCCCTTGATAACTTTTGTTACTATAATTTTTTAAGCTTGACTTTCCTTGAACTTGAACATTTGGACAACTTCACCATCTTGATTTTTGATAAACCTAATAATCGCACTTAAGGTAAATATTACTCTACTAATTTAGAGTAATAGGTATTAGCAAAACCAGTTCTGAAAGCCAAACATCCATTGTAACTCATATTACCATAATGTTTTCCAACACGATGAGCTCTAATCAAGCAGTTATGATGTATTCAAACTAGAATAAAGCTCAAACAAGTATATTTTTCATGAGGCATAATGACATTGTCTCTAGTAGGTGATCAATAGAGTTCATTAATTACAATTCGTCAAAGTATGAAAGTAATTATTTTCATTGAGCTCAATCATAATGATTATTGACCGCTAAACACTAAAATCATGCTATATTCATACATTCCAACTTACTTTGGAGGCTTGGCATTTTGTTCTTTCTTGCTTAGAAGGTTAAAAGAGTATGCAAATACGGTGATTCAAATGGTATTTAAGCCTGGATTTTACATGCTACTATTAATTGTGATGGACATTGTCACGCCCGAGCCCGCTAATACATATCATGCAGCGAGTCGGTAGTTGAGCCAGGAGTGACATAGCAGCTAAGGAATATCATTCTATAACCATAAAAATTTATTTCTATGTTATATCTAAACAAAATCAAACTAAATAGCACATGTAACTTATATTAGAGTTGTAACAAAATTGTAGTTTATAGATTTTATGGTTATAGAATAGTTTCATGTTGTGTATATCAAATCTCATCTCTTTTATTTTATTAATTAAAAATTTCAATTTAGTTTAAGGCCCTAGAGCTACTTTATAGATTGTTGTTATAACCTTCAGTAACCTTAATGATTAAGGACTTATTCCTACTCAGTAGGGGTAATAAGAAGGCCTCATTTTATTGAAATAGTATTACTGTACAAGATTAGTATGCTCACGTGAAGACTTACTCCAACTCAATAGGTGCAATGAGGAAGCCTAGTATAGCAATAGTAACAATATTAGTATGCTCGAGCTAGATTGTGCAATATCTCAAAAGTACTCCCCAATATTTCAATAATTCAGTTTCTCAATAAAAATTCTAATGATCATTTGATCCCATAAATAAGTTATAGTAACAGTAATCATGTGTCGATACAATAATCATTAAGTCATAGCAAAAACGTCAATATATACATGGGCATGAGCAAACAATAAGCAAATCATGTCGAGTTGGCCCCCTACCTCATTTTTGAGTCAATTAAAATTTAAAGCTCCAAATCGAGTTCTTGGTCTCCTTTTATATAATCTTTAGTTATCCATAAACAATTTTAAATAAATATTATAACATGATATGTATATATATAATTAGATATATATTAGGTATGTATTTATAGTATAAAATCTCATTTGTTCTTCCTACCTTGCCTCGAGCTGCAAGCTTGCCTGCTACATGCTCCATAGCTAGCTCGGCCGCCGATGCCACCAAACCACCAAACCACCGACGATGTCCCACCTAATTGGGCCGCCAACTCTGTTGTTAATGTTGTCGCTGACGTTATCTTGCTTACCTTCCCTGCTCTTTCTTTCTCATTGTATCCCTCTTCCTCTTTGGTACCAGGGCTATCACCAGCCTTGGCCTGCTGTTAGCTTTGCCATGATGTTCGCTCTCTTTGAGATTGCCAGACAAAGGAGGACAAAGAAGGGAGAAAAAATGAATGGAGAGGAAGATAAAGGCTATAGGAAGAAGCTATCTCATAGTAGATCTAGGAGAACTGACAATGACAGTACAAAAGGTTGGAGGAGGAGAACTGGAGATAAGACAAAATGATTAAAGAAAAGCGGAAAAGGAGGTGGAGGTGGAGTTGGAGTTGGAAATGGAGGAAGCAGCTTTTTCTTTTTGTCTCTCTCTCTCTGTCTCTTTTTCTCGTCTAAACCAAGGCTGTCGGCAGGAATGATATAAGGGTCCGACACCTCTCTCATATCCAAAAAAATTTCAAAAGTTTAGTGATGAAATTAGAGTTTGCACCTTCTATTTTTTCTGATCTTACAAGTAGGTTCTTTTCAATTTATTCGAATCTTTTTTTAATTTAAAACAAAATCAATAATTTTATAAACCATACATAAACGTCTTGATTTATTCCACTTGAGAGCTTTTATATTTACAATGAGACTTTTTAAGTCACAAATAGGTCGTTTGATATTTTTAATAAACGCATAATTAACTTAACATTTACATTATTTATATAATTATGGATTACATCCACTATATCAAGTATCAAGCAGTTTAATTTGCATGTAAATTCCACTAATTAAATTTTAGGGGCATTACAATTCTCCCGTCTTTATAAAATTTCGTTCTCGAAATTTGCTCAGAATAGTTCAGGAAACATTCCTTTTATTTCATCAACTTCCCAAGTTGCTTTACATTCCTCTTTATTTTTTTAGAGATTTTCACCATAAAAATCTACTTATCACGAAGTTGCTTGGCACTTCTGGACAAAATTCTTACTAGCATTTCTTTATAATTCAAATTGAGTTGTGGTGGGGACACAAATTAGCATCAAATCGGACGGCTAGGATGACATCATATGCTGAATCAAAATTCAAATTCAAATTAATTAGAGCTATTAGAAATTTCCATATTAGCTTTATTTAAATTTGATTTGATTTGATTTGATTCAGAACATATCTGGAAGATTTGAAGACTCACCACATTTGGAGCTGATTTTATTGTAATAGAATTAGTTCCATATTTGTGTTTATTTATTTGGTATTTTATTTTCTGCATTTAATTTTGTATTTTCAAATTTCTACATGGGATCTCTCTATATAAAGAGGTCGCATTGCATTGTAAAAAAAAAAAATCTTCTTTCAGTTCAACCAAAATCCAGGCCCCTGGAATAAATTTCCCGGCCACTTTCCCTTTTTTCCTCTCTACCGGTTCGGGAAACCACCGCGCGTCGCCCGCTGCCGCTCCGCTGCCCTCCTCGCCGCCACCCCGCCTCCCGGCGGCTCGCCAGCCACCAACGAGCGCCGGCGACGTCGTCGTCGGCCGGGGGGAGGGGCCGGGGCGCTCTCCCTGGCAACCGCCCGTCAGCCCCCGCGCGCCCAGCGCAACTTGCGTGCCTGAACGCCGCATGCGCTACGCCGGCGCCCCGCCGCCGGCGCCGCCGGCCGCAGCCTCGCGCCGCTCTGCCGGCGCCTGCCAGTGCCGCTCAGCCTGCCCGCGAGCCAACGCGCGCGCCCGCCTGCCTGCTGGCGCCGAGCCCCGCGCCCCTGCGCCGGCGCGCGCCCGCCCGCCCTCCGAGCGTCGCGCCGCGCCCGTCTGCGCGCGCCCCCTGCCCGCGCCCTCGCGGACGCTCGCCGCCCGCGTGCGCGCACCTGCCCGCACGCGGCGCTGCCTGCCCGGCACGCGCGGGTGGCGCCCGCCTGTCGCGCCTGTGCCCCGCCGCCGAGCACTCGCCCTGCCGCGCGCGCCGGTGGCAGCCGCCGTACCCTCAAGGTCGTTTTGGTAAATTCTGTTCGGCGGGACGCGCAACTAAACTGGTTATTTGATTTCAACACAAATTATTCGCTCAACTTGAATTATTTATTTAACTCTAATTATGTGACCCGATAATTTCTTGTGTGTTAATTACTGTTGGATTTAACTGTGAGGCGTCTGTCCTAAATTCTTGAACCTCGGATCTGATTTACTGAATTTAAATTGACGCCCTAATCTAAATTAATAAATTCTTATTTATCATACGATCCAATTTAATTTTAATTTTAAAATATCTTAATTTGCGGGATTCAAAAATCTTATTTATCATATAATTTATCTAGAAAATATTTTCTCTTAATTAAAATAGTTTGCTAATTGATTTTGCTGAGTATTAATATAAAAATATCATTGACATCTTTTTCCGTCCCGCATCAACTGTATCTCCATTAGTTTTAGGTCGTATTGAATGATATAAGTTGGTCAGGTACATACTTTTTCAATGAAAACACATGGAAAATATAATGTACACCTGCCAACTGTGGTAGTAATGCCACTAGATATGCCACCTCACTAACTCTTTCAACAATCTAAAAAGGCCTAATAAATTTTGGCTTTAACTTTTTTTCCTTCCCAAATCAAGTTCTTTCATAGGGCTAGTTTTGAGAAATATATGATCACTTACTTGAAATTCAACATGTCGGTGGTCAGCATCATAGTATTTCTTCTGTCTATCCTGAACTTGCTTGATCTTTTCAGTAGCCTCATCTACTAGTTTTGGCCCTACATAGCCCTCTCACACTTTCAAACCAACACATGAGCTATTTGCACCTGTTGCAAAGTGCCTCATAGGGAGCCATGCCAATCTTAGCTTGATAGTTATTGTTATATGTAAATTCGATGAGAGTTTCAGGCTTTGATACATTTTAGTCTTTTAGATCTCCAAGATACACAGAGTCTAAAATGATGTGCTTTCCTTAATAGTAATTGCCTGCTTCCCACATTTTTATTATGGTTCTGTTCTAACTTCAACATGCTTGGTAGCATAGATATTAAGTTTGAATAGTTTCAATTGAATGGAAACGTCATTGGAAAAATGGTAAAAGAGCTCTGCTATGCTTCATTAACTAATTACCATGTTCTAACTACCTTAGGGAGACTAACAAATATGATTAGTCTAACTATAAGTGTTTAGAATGCTATTATATTACATTCGTTTCACATCCTACTTAAGCTTAATATTGTCTGCTTGGTTGAAAAAAATTCTATCAATATGTTTTTGTCATTGTTACAGTGCAATTTGCTAAACATTAGTTATTGTCCACCGACAGAAGAAGTTTTAGAAAGGAAGAGTTTAGTAAGTTTTACTATTCATTTTTATTGATATGTATTTTTTACATGATATTTTTTAAGTCTAATTTTTATTCATGACTCATTTTTACCTGTGTAGGTAATGGTGGTTTACAATCCTCTTGGTTGGAAACGTACAGAATATGTCAGGATTCCAGTAAGTTTATTCTTGGTTATGTTTTCTTGAAATATGATCTTTTAGTTCCTTTCTACTATAATAAAAAGAAATTATGTTATGTTTCACAGCTTTGTCCTAGAGTCCTAGTATACTTTCTTTAAACTAAATAATAATTATTCATTATCAAAACTATCATGAGATTAATATTTTCCGTGCAGCAACCAATCAATCATATCGGTATAGAACTAAAGTATTTTGGTTTTGATGTAATAGTATTCAATTACTTCATTTTTGTAAAAATTTTAGTCAGTTCATTTAAATTTTAAAAAATAATCTATTCTTTCTTAAAATCACATTAATGACCCTAATATAACTTCAATTATTATTAATCTCTGTTTTTGTGTAGGTCTCTTATAATCAACATATTAAGCAGATTGGACTCCTGGGGTTAATTTAGTGACAACAGTTTAGGTTGCACTGCTAAGGATGATTGTCTTTGTTTTTATCATTTAATTATCCAACTTGTCAAGGTAACCTAAAAGGCATAAAAGAAGATGTCTTTAGTGTACCTATAGAGTAGAAATATGTGCTTATTAGCATGTCCGCTCTTTACGTTAATTTACCTTTTAGAATTGAAAATGAGATATCACAAGACTTAGGTAGATGAATATGCCTTTAGCTTCACAAATGTGCAACTTCAGCAGCAATTTGTTTGGGTTGTCCATACGCAATAGATGAATTGAAGAACATGAGCAATGATGCTTAGGTGCACTGCTGAGGACAATAGTCTTGGGTATTTCATATTCAGTTATCCCAGTTGTAGGGACTAACATTTAATACATATATATGTCGAAGGGGTCTTCACATTTTCTATAACACATCCAATGATCTTCATTACTACTCTGCAATGAGTATTTTCAATGAGGAGTAACCCTTCTACGACTCATATCTAAGTAAAATTTTATATTTTTCCTTTGATTCTAATTCAGAAATTCCTTACGTATCTTTGCATGCGAATTTGCCTTATGTTGTGCATCAGTTTACGTTTATTTTTATCAGGTCAATGACAATCAGCTAGTTGTACGAGATAGTAATGGAAATCTTATTGAGACCCAGTTCATTCAAATTGAAAATATTACTATCAAGATGAGGAATTTGTACGTAAAGGCATACCTTGGAGAGTTGCCTAAAATTGCCCCAAAGTTTTGGCTTGTATTTGAAGTATTTGTGCCACCGTTAGGATGGAATACTTACTTCATATCAAAAACGAACAAGAGAGGTTGCTTTCCTTCAATCTTTTGAAGAATTTATTTAGTCATTTATCATTATTTTATTTGTAGCATTTGTGAACTACTTACATTAGTATGCATTTGCTTAAGTTTTTACAGCAATTGTCAACTGGAACGAGCGTACTCCAACTATATTAGCACCGGACAATGATACAGTGGAGATAGGACCTGGGCCATTTAGAATGTTCTTCTCATCATCCTCTAAACAATTGAAAAGAATGGCGAATTACCGAACTGGAGTAAGTAGTTTCGTATTCTCCAAATATTTTCATGAAATTGTATCATCTATATTAGGTTTACGGTGTTCCGCTATGCAAGATGAACTGTAATCAATTTGATTTGCATGTGCCAATCATTGCTTATTTAGGTAATTCAGAAGTTTGCTTCAAGAAAGGGGGTATTTACTATACTTCATTGTTTATGATTTTTATTGGAAGCCTTTTCAACTGGTGGTGGAGTCAATAGCATCTAATCTTTCTTGTCAATTCAAAATTGTTTGTTTTATTTAGTTATGAATATGGTTTTGTTTTGTTGCTCTCTAATCATAGATGATGCTGAAAGAATTTTAATCAGTTAATCATAGATGATGCTGAAAGAATTTTAATCAGTTTACTTTTCTTTGGGTAAAATTCTGTTAGTATGTTCTGAGATAAATTAAAAACAAAAATCTCTTTACTTTCTCTTTCCCGGGACACAGGAAGGGTATTGATTCCCTTGTACTGTTGAGCATTCAATTATCTTTTAGTGCAGTTCATGAACATTATAATACTTTTGCTTTCTTTCAAACATCACTTCAATGGCAAATTGTCAACTGATCATCTGATGCAACGAAATATTTTTTTTAGATTCCTTGGAAAAAGGAATGGAGATAGAAGAGATTCTAGTATCTGGATTGGCTAGTTTGTGAATAGTTAAATTTTTTGTTCTTTATTGTAGTTCCTTAAGAAATGGAGATTATGTGTGCGGATATTCATTCACGCCATTTAGTTTATGCTTAATGGAAACTTTTGTGGACTTCAACATCTTTATTTTATTTTGGATCCGTTTCGTTATACTGTGGGCAATTATAGTTAATCTGCATCAAGTTTGGTGCAATATGTATGAAGGGGTGGAAAGTCATTATTACATCTGATTTTGCAAAAAATCAATTAAAGCTCTTTATTTTTCAGCCAATGACCTGTGAAGTGTAGTAGGCAAACAAGAAAGCTTTGAACACACGCTGTTCCTTCATGAGTTTGTTTATTTATGAATTTAACTTTTACTTTCTAGTAGAATATCAAAAATCTGGGTCGTCTCAAAGGGTGTTTGTTTGATTGATCAGGTCGATGTTCCCGTCCAACAAACTTTTCTGTGGTATGGTTCAAGTCCGGGCAAAGGTCAAGATTCACAGGTATGCTTTTGCATATGATACAAAATTTTGTTAGTTTGTTTTTGATTATCGCTCTTATTAGGCATCAACCGCTTACATATTCCGCCCTAATGGTGCTCCTCCTACAGTTGTTTCAAGATTGGTATTCTTCCCTCCCTTCTATCGTCAATGTGTTTTTCGTATTTATTTCATAGATGAAACGTATTTTTGGGTTAAAAAAATTGGGGTATTTCTTTGAAGTCAAATGTAATCCAAATGCCTCGTTTGGTTGGATGTGAAAGTTATTGTTGAGAACTGCATTGGATGCGAAATAATATTTTTTTTATGGTAGAATGTGAAATAAAATTAATTTTTTTTATTAAAGTATATGCATAGAATGTGAAATAAAAGTATTTATTAAGGTTGAGATTTATATAGGATGTGAAATAAAGTTATTTATTTTTTTGATATTGAGTTAATTTTAATATTTGAATATATGTATGATGTGAAATAAATATACAATATTTTTGAAGGATGATGGGAGGTTTTTTGAGCTCCAACCAAGATTCCTAATTGCATTCCAAGTGGCTTTTCTAGGAGCATATAGATATCTTTTGTGTGGCTTTCCTAGGAGCATATAGATTTCTTTCATGTTAACTTTTTTGTCATTGAAAAAAGATAACTCACGGTTTCGATTGAGTTTTAGAATAAAAGTCTTCTTACATTATCCCCAAGAATACACGAACTGAAAATGTCATATTTGCCTAAGAGCATCTCTATGTTGTTTCTACTGTAGGTAAGTATGAAGGTCGTTAAGGGACCTTTGGTTCATGAAGTACACCAGCAATTTGGCTCATGGATATATCAGGTACTTCTCCAGCAATGCAATATATCGAAAGTAGTCCCATTCATCTCTATATAAGGTTTCCAGCTCATAATAATTATTGTGTTTTAACTTATTTGTCCACGGCTTCTTGGCTTTTTGAAGCTAGTTTTATGCCCAGTATTCTACATAATATATTTAGATCATGATCTTATAATATTCTAAGTGAGCCCTGTGATATTTTGGCGCATATAGTTAGTATTCATATTGTATTTGTAAGAATATCATATATATTCTTGAGATATTTGTTACAAGTTTAAGCTTTTCAGTCAGTTGGTAACTAAAAATTTAATATAGTATCAGTGCTAGATGACCCTTGTTCGAGTCCTAGTGACAGTTTTTTATATCTAGCATAAGGCTGAAAAAAAAACCTATGCTAAATTGAATTCATATTGCAAACCAAATTTGCTTATACGTAAGGAGGTAATGTAAGATTATAAAGTTATTCCTAAGCTATTACCTACAAGCGTAAGTTTTAGGTTCATTAGTAATCAGAGATTTAACAGTATTATTTAGGAATTATTTATATAGTTTTAGGAAGATAATATTTTACATATTTATATGAAATTAAACAATTATATAGCTCAAAAAATTTAGTACTTTAATTCTACTCATTTGGAGACAACAAGTTTAATGTTAAATACTTTTCGGTATGTATCAGAGTTGGCTTATGGGCCTTCTCAAGAGGGAGTATGAATTGAGAATAAAAACAAAAAACAAAATGTTGAGTTGAAAAGTTAGACCTACTATTTTCATACTAGTTAATTAGTATGTATAAGTAGTATAAAATAGTTCGTACTAAGGTGATGATAAACCATTGAGATTGATAAGTATGAATGTGCTGAATCGAAGGCTGAAACAGCGCAAATCGGTCCATATACTCAAATTGATCGTAAACATAGGTGAAAATGCAGAAAACTAAAGCAGTTGATACAACGAAAGAGTTTTGAGGTAATGGTCTCATATCACTTTTATATAGAACAAATTTGAGTATATATTTAAGTCAAAATCTAATTTATAGTTAGATATATCAATCAATTTTAAGTCAATGAGTGAGGAACAAAAAGATGTAAGCAATTTATAGTGGTTCAGCCTCCCCGGCTTACTCCATACCCCATTCTCCTCAGGTAGAAATTCATCCACTGAGTCATTGGCTTTTTACGAGAATTAAAGTCGAATAAACTTATAGATTTACTCTTTTCAGGCTAAGAGTTATCCTCAAGAATTTTTATGAGCTTAATTCTAACCCACTATGAATTTTTGACCTGGCTCCTACCTTCTCAGTCTATGAGAAGATCTAAAAACCTCCATAAAGGGAGTAAGAAAAGAACGGGGAAGAAATGCTCGACTAGTTATCTAAAAATATAAGTTATAAACAAGCAAAAAATTACATGAGAAACACTATACAACTAGAGATTTGCCAAGAGAGAACTCATAGGAATCTAAGAGCTAGTTGTCATAGAACTTGTATGAAAACAAGAAGTTAGTGATTGCAAAGAAAAACTTGTTTGCAAGCAAGTTGAAGAATCAAGCATTGAAAACTCTAAAGATGGCAAGAAAACCTGTTTGAATCCAAATAGGATTCAATAAAATAAACCTACTTGTTTTGAGCAACTAAAACCTTCAGGAAACACAAGAAGTGAAGCTTTAATAAGCAAAAAAATGGATCAAGTGCAGCTTCAATTTCTATTGAAAGTTGCCCTAGAACTCAATTTAATTCTTCAAGAATATAAGATTTTTGCTGTGGAAGAAATAAAAGAACACTTAATGTCTGTTTGACAAAGAGACTAATTTGATAATGTCTAAAAAATTATAGGCTTGTCTTGAGATATGTGCATAATGAAAAATAAAATTAATTTGTTATATTAAAAATTATGTAAGATGTGAAATAAAATTGATAGATGTATTAAAATAATATAGGAATTGAAATAAAATAGATTTTTATATTAAAAGTTGTGTAAGATGTGCTAAAATTTATTTAATATTATTTTTATAATGAATGAATTATTTTGATCGTTAGCATGATCAAAATGGTGTTGGACTTTACTTTAAAAAAAAATGGTGTGGGACTAAAGAGCTTGAGAGGAGATTGGAAGCTATGGACAGCATAAAGTTTGCAAGTGTTTAGAGAGATTGAATCATTGGCCAGCCGAGAGAGTACGTGGGTCTGTATAAAATGCCCTTCATCCAAACAAGTTAATAAAAAATACCATGTATCCATGCCTTACCAAAAGCCTAATCTGAGAGAAGAAATTGGAGGGCATTTTGGTCTTTTCAAGTGTTTGAAAAGAACTACAACCCAAGGTTTAGTTGAAAATCCAATGGAAAATGACCAAGTGGACTTGCGTACCATAAGGGTTAATGAAAACATTCCACCTAGGATATAGTTGGCCGTAAAACATGTTGAAACAATTCAGATTTTCTTAGCCCAAAGTGCATAGGTTGAGCAAAAAGGAGAAGGGTTGGCACAAGTCAACTTCACCTTTTCCTCTTATGGAAAAAGACAAAAGGGGAGAAAATAAGTTTTTGTGGATTTTTCACAAAGAAGGAAAACACACACTCCACAAGGCTTAAGGAATATTACATAAAATATTTTATGGCAGCCTAAAGGAGTGGATCCAATGGTCAAGAGAGGTTGCAAGTTGACTAGGCATTGCAAATATTTGTAGTTTCTTTTTAGATTTGTGTGAGCTGTGAAATGCAGTGAGTTCTACTTGCTTACATGGATGTGAAATTGATTTGTCTTACATTTTTTTCCTTAAAGCCTAGTTGGCAAAGTGGCTAATTTGATCATGTCATAAAAATTGTGAGCTTGCCTTAAGATATGTGTATGATATGAAATAAAATTAGTTATATTAAAAATTATATAGAATGTAAAATAATGTTAATTGAAATATTGAAAATGTAGTCTATGATATAGAATAGATTTTTTTATTGAAAGTTGTGTAATATGTGATAAAATTTAATTTAATATTATTTTTTGTCTTAGTATGACCAAAATAATATAGGGACCGAACAGGCCATTAAAAAGGCAATTCTGAAAGCTTTTAGAGTTTTGTAGTACATGGCTTCTCCGTAGGAAACTCAACGCATTCTTCATTAGGAAGAAAATTTTGGTTAAAGAAGTCGTCGTGTATATATTTGTAATTGCTTGTCATATATTTGGCACAAATTGTATGCGTGTGAGGGGGTGGGTTTGTTGGATGGCGGTTTGATACTAAAACTATTAAGATCTCATGATTGCATCATTCGAATTTTCTATAGGAACCAAATACATTAAAATTAGAATCCATTTACTATTGCTATTCGTTAGGAGCTTTGAATCCCTTCATTAGAAGACAACCCCGCGACTCATGATTGATAATACTGAAATTGTTGGAATATATGACAAATCTTTGTTTAGTTCATATATCTTGTCAATGATAATATACGTATGTCAAGGGATTTTGACCTTTTCTTGATTTCACAATATCACATAAATTCTAATTGGTCTATTTATGAATTAATAATCGTGTAATGGTATGTCAGTGGTTGGTTAAAATGATGTTTAAATTGAACTTGGACTTAAAGGGAGATGATAACTCTCCTGAAACCTTAGATTGGCTTTATTGGTTGTTAGGCCGATGCGCTTATTCCCCGTTTTGCATATTGACGGTCAGGCATAAGGTTGCCACATGAGAATTTTTTATAACTAGTTGTGCTACTCAAGATGTCGCCACATTTGGCCATCATGAGAATTTATAACATGGCTTGTTGTACGAGATGTTAAATGCCATGTTATTCTAAATTATGTATGCATTTTGCTAAACTACTTGATTTTGCATATGTAAAGCATCAGAGTTTTAGCATGAATCTTTGAACCAACAAGGTTAATCGAGTCCCAAGGTTTGACGTGCTTGTGTATGTTGATTGTTATGGACTGATTATTGCATTAAGTCTCAAGATTGTTCATTTCAAAATGAATATAAGTGCAGCGTGGACTTGTGGAGTTTAACTAGTGGTTGCTAACACATCATGTCGTGTCATGCTGACATGCCGAAACTTTGTGGGCTCGTCTTCCTCTTGACATACAGAAAAATGATTCATTGGACTAAGGCATAGTCTATCAACGATTCAACCATCCACTACTATGCTCTTAGGGACTTGGGAGGTGGAGAATGTAGTTTAAGAGAGTCTTTGTTTGAGAGAGAGGAGAGAGGGAGGCATGAGCAGCCTACATAAATGTGCCATGGGTTGAAGCTAATAGTTTTAAACATTGTCTAAATCCTAACAGTTGGAGGAGCTACAGGGCATTTTGAAAGTGACTAATCACAGGGTTCGGATTAATGGTAAAAGTAAATGAGGCATGAGTAGTCTTTTAATGTCATTATTTGTAGTAGTGCCTCTTGACCTTTAGAAGCCAGTAGTTTGGAACATTGTCTAAATCCTAACAGTTCGAGGAGCCGAAGGTCATCTTCGAAAGTGCCAATCACTTGAAGTTTTTGCTAGGGTTATGCATCCTTTCTCTTAGGTATAGCAGGATGAGTTTTTTAATCCTTTTTTTGCGTTTCCTTAGTCAATTCGTGATTGCATTTTCTTTGTCAAGTTGTATCACAGGTTTTTGTCTTGTTTACTTTGTACTGTTAGTTCAATCATCTCTCTGCATTTTCTCCTCTTGCTATTGTGAAAAGGTTGGATTTATATTATTTGTTCTTAAACGTGTTCCTAAAGCTCTCACCTAATAATTTAGAGAAACAGTAGTTTTGCCTATTCTTAGTGGTTCCTTATGGAAGTAATATAATTATAATTTCAATACACTTAAAATGATCAAATTTTTAGTATCTTTTTAAAATATAAATCATATAAATAGATAGTCATGGTGCTTCTAATTACTCCCTTCGTAATTCTTTTTGTAATATCCAATATATGTTATTTTAAAACATAACTACTATGATAATTCTTAAACCCTCTCACTTTCAACACTAAAATTCCACACTTGGTTATAATTTATGTTTAGGTTGATCTAAAACCTCCTAAATAAAATCTATAACATTATGCCATGGATTTTTGTTTATCTTCTTACATTCCAATTTTCCTTTTTTGTCAATCTCCTTAATAGAATTATAACAGATATATTTGTTCCAATTAAGCTCTTTTATCAGGCTAGTAATGAAACAAATTACTCCAATTTTTATTATATTAGTCTAAGGTATCTATCTCTTTTAATTACTCTTTTTCCACCTCTAAAATGCACAATTTAATAAATTTAACTAATACATCATAATAATTAATTTTTAAGAAGGAACTAATGCATCATAATGTACCACTGTTGACTGTTCATGTCATGACTAGGTTGATCCTGGTTGATCTAACATCATGATGTCAATTATGTATTCTTGTCCTTTTTCCTCATGGACAATTGTAACATGAATATACGTTATAATTGTTTTTGTAATTGATTTTTTGGTTTCTGGTAATCTTTAAACTTAATTTAGGTCACAAGATTATTCAAGGATAAGGAGAGTGCTGAATTCGAATTTACGGTAAGATATTTGTTTATTTCAGTAGTTTCATTTAAGCATGTTCTTCTTATTGAATACTCAGATAAGAATATTAATACACTTTTTGTTAAATTTTCCTGTTTTCCTGTAGATTGGTCCAATTCCAACAGAAGATGGTATTGGAAAAGAGGTTATTACTCGATTGACTACAAATATGGTTACCAATAAGACATTTTACACAGATTCCAATGGAAGAGATTTCATAAAACGGGTAATATTTTTGAATTCTCTTTCATTGTCATGGGAAAAAGCTTCATCCCAACCATTTGAGGTCAATTTTTTTTTCTAGTTATTTTTGTCCAATATTGCATGCAACATCAATTGAAGCTTATGGAAAATTTTAAGTAATTTTTAACCAAGTTATTGTTGACATACTTTTTTTCTTTATTCGTTGGACATGTCCAAAGTACCTAACCTTCTATGTCTATAATTTTATTTTCGTGGTTGTTACTCCCACAATCAGTTATAATGTGAATATTTGTAAATTGTTTGTCTAGTCAAGAATGAATAGCAGGTTCTTATCTTCTATTATGGGAGAGTTTAGATTACTAAGTGAACATAGAATATTACTGAAGTCCTTTGAAGTAGATTAAACAAAAAGCAATATAGACTGTATGTTTCCTCTCATGTTACTTTAGGGACTTGTGATTTATATCACGTATAAAGTGCTTCATGTGTGAAACATACTATAAAAAAAGGGTTAGTGATTGTTATGAGACGAAGTCTATATCTAACATAATATTTGGTTGTCTTCAAGTTAAAATTCAAGCTGTATCGTAATCGTGAATCTTAGCTTATGACAATTTGGTTAGTGCTTTTTTCCCTAAGCTTAGGATCATACTTAAAGCGTCATTATTTTTATCTTGGTGGGATCTAAGTTGTATATCAGAGCAAATGCAAAGAGAAACAAATTACAATTATTAAAATGCTTTTGTCATTTATGAGTGGATGCAACAGAATCTCTTAACAAGGGTAGAAAAATTTTATGATCAGACAACGGCGGCAACATCAGAGCCTTAATTTCAAACTACTTGTTTTCAGTTGCATAGATTCTTTTTTCCATTCAGCTCTATATATAGCAGTGCTCACAATAGGCATGGACAAGTCCTGTAAAGCCTGTTGGAGTTACTCTACCTTCTCTTAACACCAGTATCAACAATCTATTGACATTGGTACCCTTTGGTATTAGACTCGTACACTTGTCATGTGCCAAAGGAATAAATAAAAGTAGGATGAAATAAATGACAATCAAATTGTTTTGATCGTAAAACCATATGTAGGACATCAAAGAGCTATTCACAAGAGAGAACAATGCAGGTGTTTTTTGATCTTTCAACTATGTTTTGGTGAACCATGCCGTTAGAAGATGGTGTGCATATTGATTTTACATGGCCTGAAATGTTAAAGTATCTACTAATGTTGAGGCATTCTATACCGTATAATACTATGTTTCCTATTCAATTTCTTTAATCATTGAGTTTCCTTGATCTTTTGTTTTTGAAATTACAAGTGTTTGTGAAGTATTCATCTTGTACTTTTTTGCATTTAGGTTTTGTTATAGTTGTGTTACGTACTGTAGTAGGGTTCTGAGAACTAGTATTGAACAGATTGAAACCTTCTGATCACTGCTTCTCTATGGGTTGTAGATTCGAGATTATCGGACAGATTGGAACCTTACGGTGACTCAACCAATTGCAGGGAATTATTACCCGGTAAAACTTTCTTTGTAGCACCTTTCAAGAAAAGACTTTCTTTTCAACACATGGCATGCTTTAAATGGTTTATTCGAATTTAGTTTGTTCTAATTTGTTAATAAATTAATGTTTTATGAAGGATTATTTTCTTGCAGGTAGATTCTGGCATACTACAAAATATGAAGAAACATCAATTAATGTACTACTTTATGAATATTTTAGTAACCGCAAGGCACAAGCAAAAATTTGAGCCCTTTGGAATTTAGTGTTGGAGTCGGTCTAAAAAAAGGAGATGCAGTAACAAAACACAGATAATCAGATAACTGTTTAAAAATTCCTTTTTTAACTTTATTATTCATGGGTTATTATTCACTTAAACTAGTCAACTTATAAAAATTCCTTATAAATATGTAATCAATGCAATATCTTATTGATTAATATTCTTTTTGGCTGCAACACAATTTTTCTTTAATACAACTATCAATTTCATTTCACATCTTACACAAATTCCAATATAACAAATTAACTCTATTTTGCATCCAACATAGATCCTTATACATGACAATTTACTATAGTTTATCCATTTAATGAAACAAACTCTACTATCAAAAAAAAAAAAAAAACAAATGGACCCTTTTGAAAATTTCTCATTTTTAATATGATCATGTCATTGATTCAAGTGCCACAAACATTAAAATTAATGATTTTCCTTCCTTTTTACTCAAACTGTATCATATAATTTGATGATTGATGAAAAATGAATGGCATCATGCATGACTTAGTGCACATTATGATGCAACTGCATAAGTTCTATTATTTTAGTGATCTTGTAGAATGTAGAATATTCTGTTGTTTAATTTGAATGGTCAATTTAATGGTTGTACGAAGAAGAATGATTCTTGAAATTTGGGATGTTCTGCATTAGAACAAGGCGAAACAAGATCATGGAGCATATAGTGTTGATATCTGTTGAATGTTTTTATTCATGCTTCAGTGAATATTTAATTTAAAATGAGCTTAATCCTGTATGCTGTTATGATGTCATGATGAAGTTACATCATTTAGTTTTAACTACTTGTAGTTTTTTTTTTAACTACTTTTAGTTAAGTCACACGTTAAGTACAAGATTGGAATATTTATGCACTCTGAGGAATCATTGTAGTTAACTTGCTATTGTTTAAATTTTCAGCTTAACTTGGGAATATATTTAGATGATGGGAAGCATGAACTCTCAGTACTTGTAGATCGTGCTTGTGGAGGCTCTAGCATCCAAGATGGTCAAATGGAGATTATGCTCCATAGGTTTTAGTTGACCATAACATATTTGTGCACTGATTTTACTTTTTCCTCTCTCTGACATATTTTTTGTGCTAGGCGTTTACTTAATACAGATGGTTTAGGCGAAGCGCTTAATGAGACAGTTTGTGTGGATGATACATGTCAAGGTCTCACGGTATGTACTCTTATGTGATTGTCTTTTTTCTACGTGCATTGTTTTGGTTCTTATTTCTAGAACATCTATTTTAAATTGTAGAAACAGGTCATGCATTAATTTTTTTAAGAGGATAAGGGAATAGAAACAAAATGGATTCTTGATCACCTTCATTATGACTTACCTCTTTTTTCACCTGCAAAAAATTGAATTTAAGTATAATTGAAGTATATTTTTATCCCATGATTTTGTTAGTATTTTATTAATTTTCAAAGAATATTTACTATTCTTGATTAAAGTTGATCAACCATTTTAGAGACCAGCCATGAATAAAATGATTGGATGTAAAACACGTGTGACATGCCGACGAAACTTTGCTATATGATGGGAGCATGTGAGTTTGTTTGTTTTTTTTGCATAAAAGTTAGGGATAATGCCATATGTTAAGTATTGAATAGTGATGGTTGTCCAAGCAAAGTATGCAACAGAGCAGTGATAGAACTGAAAAGGCATCTTCAGAAGTATTGAATCTGTATTGTCTTCGTTGAACCCTTCCTAATCAAATCACAAACTAAGGTGGGTAAATTATTCAAGAATCCCTAAGGTATGAAGTGCTTTTATGTTGGACTATTTTTATGCCCTCTTTTCTTTTAGATTGAAATTATATTTCACTTAAGCCTTTCCATCAGCAGTCTTAGTTCATGTAAATATTTATACTTTTCAGCATCATTTGCTTTTTTAATTTCTTTTTTATTTTCATCTTATTCTTTATTTTTATTTTTCTCCATTCTTCTTCATATTACTCTTCTTTTTTCCTCATCTGTCTTGTTTTTCCTTTTCTCTTCTTCATTTTCTTCTTCTATTCTTCTCATATCCTCATTCTCTTTTTTTTTTTTTTTGATTGGTTTCCATTGAAATAGATGTTTATGTTAAACGATGGCTTATATCTACTCACCTAATAGCTTAAACTAACATTTTCCATCAATTTAGAATACCTTGAAATGAATCTAATACTTATTATCAAAAAAAGAAAGAAATGAATCTAATGAAATCATAGCCCTTAAATAAAAGAGAAGATGGGAAAGTATCTTTGTGTAATGATTTAAACTTGTGTGAAACTATGTGATTGGCCTCTATGCTTCAAGGATCCATAGCCATAGGTAATTTCCCAATAAAAGTAATTGGTAATTTAGTTTCGCAATTGTTACTGTAGGCACTTGCTTTATAATTTTATTTATTGTATAATGTTTTAAGATTATAAATTGATTTTTTTTAAAAAGAAAACTTGCTTCAAAAACTGCATAAAAGTCTAAATCATATCTTGGTTCTCGATGAAAATTCAAATTTTGAATATATGCCAATTCCTAATTTCCTGGTGAACTTTAGTTGATCCAGTCATCTGAAATTGCTCTAAAACTTGTGTTGTACTTCTAGTTACATTTGAGATTAACATCAATGTCTATTACATATAGGTGGTCAAGATTTTCTTTTTATAGCATTAGGAATCCATAGGTTAAGTTTCTGTTTACAAAAATGATACTTCTTGAGTAGTGCTCTCCTAACCCAGTGAGAAAGGAGCTTGCTTGGGAACCAGTGGGTCTCAAATTCGAACTACACTATCACAACAATTTTCAAGTAGGGTTGGGAAAATTGTGGTGTCAAGTGGTGAAATAAAAAATAGTGCTTTTGGCAGAGTTGTTTACTTGATTTTGCTACGCTACACAATAAGCTATTTTCTGTCTGCAAACCTTCTCCTTCTAAGTTTTGTTTCTGTTTAAAAGATGTTTTTGAATTCTTTCATAACTACAAATGTCACATAAAATCTCCAAAAAAAATATTATTCAATTTTTTTTAGGTTAGGGGTACTTATTACTTGAGCATCAACAAATTGGGAAATGGAGCACAATGGCGGCGAACAAGTGGCCAACATATATACTCGCCAGTTCTTTTAGCATTCACTCATGCGGTAAAATCATTGCAAATTTTTTTGGTTGTTTGAACATTATAGTTCTATAGGAAAATTTTGTAACCTTTTATCATGCAGGATGAGAAGAGTTGGAAATCTAGCAAACTCACAAAGGCTAGTTGGATAGATCCCAACTACAGTTTACCTCCTAACGTTGCGCTAATCACACTAGAGGTATATTTATTAATCCAAACGATAATTGGCTTTTATTTACGAGAATTTGGACTAGCAGATTAATCATGTTGCAGGAACTGGATGATGGCATTGTTTTGCTGCGTTTGGCTCATCTATATGAGGTAATAATCTTATCCTTCTGTTTGTTTGAGTGAAATTTAAGCTCCACAAGAAAAAAATCTCTCAGCTAAATTAGACCACCTTCGATGGAAATCCTAATAGATGGCTTTTAGAACTAAAAGCTATGATTTAGTGTTCACTGGATATCTCAGTTAACACAGCGAAGTATCATTGATTGAACCAAATTAGAATGTTAGAATCACAATTTTCAAATGTCATCTAATCAAAATAGGCCCTAATTTATCCTTTGAATGCTTTGAATGAGCAAGTCTGTTATCAATTCGATTTCAAGCTAAGCCAACAACAGTGAGAGACTGGAATGTTCAAAAATTTGAACAGCTTGAAATCAAATTGCAACTCGATCCAATTTAATTTTGAGCCAGGTAGCCAACTTGGCTTGTTATGATTCAATCTCGATTCAGTCTTGGCCAACTTGAAATCTGTGATTTAACTAAAATTTAATCAAACAAAAATTATGATAAAGTTATCATTAGCATCACCCATTAGGAAGGGTTAGTCCCTATTACACTAAGTAGGTTTACACTTTCCTTTCTTTTAGAGTTTTTTCTTTCTTCAATACCCATCATGATGTGGGACTAAACACACAAAGTTGGCAAAATTTTTTAATCCAATAGTAAGAATTGAACCTGCACCACATGCATGTACAAGATGCCTTATGCATACCAGGCGTTAACCACTATGCCATTGCCCATGAACTAATTTATGCATGAGAATATTCTGTTAAAACTTTTCACCATATTTTTATTACAATCAATTCGATCTCGAGTCAACTCAATCCGATCCAATGCTCACTCAAGATTAGATTGAAAATATATCGAGCAAGAAAAATGTACTATTAGTCAACTTGTTTAAATTGAGTTGATTTTGATTCGATCCAAATCCCGATTTGAGTTTTTGATTGATGTTTGAGCCGTATTAACGGTCCTATGAATGTGGAACAAGCTATGTTACCAATAAATTGATTAATACATATCCAAATAGTGGATTTGGGCTTAATCCATTTAATTATCCTAAAGATTAAACTTTTAAACCTCTAGATAATCTAGTGTGTCAAGCTCAGAAATACACCATTAGGTTGTGTTATTAGTTAATTTATTGGAGCTGTGTAGCAAGGCTCTTTAAATTTTCCTTAATGTAACATGACTACAAGAATATTAAAACCTAACATCTAACGTAATGTGACTTCAGGCTAGTGAGGATGTCCAGCTTTCAGTACTAGCGAAGGTGGAACTGAAAAAGATCTTTGCAGGAAAAACGGTATTTATTTGTAGTTTGCAATTGTGATTCTAATTCATTAGTACATATTCTTATTTGCAAATACTAGAGAGTAATAATTAGCATAGAGATCCTTGTCTTTTGTAACAATTCCCATTCACATAAATGAGTAGCTTTATTTAATCTTAAAACTCACATACCATATTGCAATTTCTTTCTTATTCCTTTTTTTGCTTCTTCCTTTAAAAAAGAAATTTTGTATATTTTATTTATAGGTGCATGGTTTACTTCAAATTTAGCATTTTATTTATATCATCACAAAGTTGTATTTTATTTCCTTTATTTCCATGTCTAAGAAAAATTCTCTCTAAAAAATATTCCTACGAAAACAGATAGCATTAGAGCTTCAATTCTAGTATACACACTCGTAAGAATATTTGTTACCAAATTTCTCTAATGTATTTCCTATTCTCATTAAATTACTCGTCTATTTCATCTATAAAGAGGCCAGGAACATATATTGCTGATACCACTCTTTGTCACAAATTCAATATGACAATAATAAAATCGTAATTCCCACTTAATTAGGGCTGCATAATTTTTTTTCTTCATTCTTATGTAAGTTCTTTCTATCAAGTGATTTAACTTCATCTATAATATGATCATATCCAAGTCATTTGCGGTCTTCACTTTACTCTTGTTTGATGTTATTATTTAGATCTCCTTTACATTTTTCGTAAAGAAACTCCATTTATCAATGGTAGACTTATCTAAGCTGCTTTAAGCATCCGTCCTCCATCATTTCCTCTGTAGTTGCTACTGCCACCTTCTCCTTGATATATTCATTTCTAATGTGGTCCACTTTAATGTGACAACTCATCCATTTGACTATCCGTATCTCACCTACACTAATCTTATGATATTGGCGCTAATTTGCGTAATGCGTCTCATGTAGTATTGCTATTCAAATAATTTTCTACTTCACAGAACTCCGTGGCATTCTCCATCTTAGTCCTCTTACTTTGATTCTGATTTGCTTTTCTTCAGTAACATGGTATCATTGTTGGAAATACAGATCAAAGAATTGAAGGAGACAAGCTTATCAGCAAATCAGGATAAGTCGAAGATGAAGAAAATGAATTGGAGAGTCGAAAGAGATGATGCAGTTCATGGCGCCCCAGTTAGAGGGGGACCTGTCAGCAATTCTACCCTTATTGTGGAATTAGGACCCATGGAGATTCGCACTTTCTTATTAACTTTTTAAGAGCATCTGTTGAGTTGGCCTTTTCCTCTCTTACATTTTCTTCTGTACCTGTTGAATTTCTCGTTGCCATGCCCTTTTTGGCCTGTTGTTTTTATTCTGAAGCAATTAGTGTATGAGGTGTAAATGTTTTATCTACTACTGCTGTTGCCTTTCGGGCAATTTATTGTCGGCATAATAATATATGGGGGTTTTTACCCGTATGACACAAAAAACTTCAATATTTACTTATTAGACACCCTAAAGTTAAATATTACATGGCACACACTTATTTATTTTAATTTTACAACCAACACACCCTAGTTAAAAAGTCCTACATTTTATTTAAGTAAATCATACTTAAGTTATGTTTTAACTTAAATAAAGTTCATAGGAATAAAATCTAACCCATCTTAAATTAAATCTAATCGTTAAGATGAGCATCTAACGATTAGATTTAAAATATTCTACATAAATAATAGATTTAAATAGTTTTTAACATGTAAGATTTAAGTTAAGGTGCACCGAGAGTTAGATTTTATTCCTATGAATTTTATTTAAGTTAAAACATAACTTAAGTATGGTTTATTTAAATAAAATGTAAAGATTTTTTAACTAGGGTGTGTTGGTTGTAAAATTAAAATAAATAAGTGTGTGTCATGTAATATTTAACTTTAGGGTGTCTAATAAGTAAATATTGAAGTTTTTTGTGTCATACGGGTAAAAATCTCTAATATATGTTACCCTCAAAGTTGCCATTATTACTTGCTGAACCCCAAAAGTAAATATTTATTCATGATGTCTTGAAAAATATATTAATTACAATTTTGACCTTTTATTTGGGCAAGAATTGTAATTATTCTTAAAAAGTTGGTGGTGATAGTTGGTGATAATTGGCATATAAAATGTTGATATAATTTTTTAAGTTAACCAAAGTAGTTTATTAGGGAAAATATTATTCATTGTCTCTTTATTAATATTAATGAATTTATTTATATATTATCTCAGGACCAACACGATTAATTTGAAAACTAAAAAAAAAAAACTTAATTATACATAAGCTTAAATTAGAAAAATATAATTGCTATTAATCCTATATCTCATTATATGTGATTGTTAGGTGTAGTATTTGGAATTTAATTTTTGTGAAGGTTAGATTAGATTGCAATATGACACCTCATCTTTCAGTAACTCGACTTTAATTTTGCCGGGGGTCAAAATTTTATGGTTCTTCCTTCATTTCAAGCTATTTATTAAACGAATTGAATCTCGGCTAAAATCATACTTTTGATTTACTTCTTAAATGTAATATGTATATATTTTATCATTGTTTATAGTTACACGTACCCTATATTTCTAATAATGTATACAAATATGTTAAGCATATGTGAATATCAAATGAAGGAGCAATTGTTGCATTCCGCTGATCAAAAGTTTGACCGATTAATAGAGGATATCGTGTCAGCATAGGGTGGGGCCCACTACTATTGTCGCATCTCTCATTAGCCGGCCGACTCATTCAATCCGTTGGACTCAATAATTTTTTTGAATGCTGACATAATAACTGAGATAACATGGATGCTTTATTTGATCTTTTATATTCCTCTCGATAATTTTTTTTTTTTGATAAAGATTTTGCTCTGCATAACTTGCCGGCAACAAATCATGCTTCCAATTGGCTAAGTTTGGCTGCATAAATAAAAACTATATATATTTAAAATTCAAATAATTCAATTGCCTATACCTAGAACAGAGCTGTTAACAATCAGGTTCTGACCTAGGCTAAAAATTAAATTGAAAACTTTTTATTTGATTTTAATTCGATTTAAAATATAAATAAGAAGAGTTTGATTTTATCTCGATTCCACTAGATTTAACGCATTTTTTTTCAGGATTCAAGCTCAAGTGGAGCTAAAGTTTATCTGATTATTAATTAATTTACAATCTTTTAACAAAAAAAATTAGATATAAATATATTTATTCATCCCATTAGTTTAAATTATTATTATTCATCTTAATTTAGTCATAAGAGAAAAAAATAGAAAAATCAATTGACAATTAGCAAGATTTAAATAAAAATTATATGAAAAAATTTAGGGACATTTACATAGTGGACACAGAAATTAGGCTAATTTATGAATTTCACCATAAATCTTAAAATATTACAGATATCACATTTAAAACAACAATTTTTTATTTTTCACATCCTGCGGTAAATTCTATCAGAAGATTTGACCTAATTAAGTCTCAGAAAGGTCTGATACTCGCTCGTGATGCCCGCGTAAGAAGAAGATGCAAGTAGCAGAATGATGCTCGCGTGAATACGCTGTCACCTCGCGAGAATAGGCTATCGCTTCGCGTGAATATGTTGCCGCTGGAACCAATGCAGCTCCGCGATGCCCTAGCATGAAGGTCGATGGTTAAACGATACGATCAATGGCTGAAATTTTATTGAGATTTAATTATGGTTAAATCTTCTGATAGAATTTACTGCAGTATGTGAAAAATGAAAAGATAACTATTTTATATATGATATCTGTAATATTTTGAGATTTATAGTGAAATCTGTAAATTAGTCTAATTTTTGTGTGCACCATGTAAATGTCCCAAAAATTTAATATGCTATTCAGTAGTAAAAAAATTAATATATTATTCATAAAAAATAATATATTTAAGTATATAAGTATATATGTATGATAATTTTTTTAATTGATTTTATTTTAAGTAGGGTCAATAATGATGGCTGAAGATTAAATTAATAAAATTTAGAGCCAAGAAAATGAATCATTAGCAATTCTTTTGGATTAAGCTAATCTCAATTTTCATCGATCTACGTGAAAAGTTAACGACCTTGAACTAATTTCCTAAATTTTTTTCTTTAAAAAATTTATTTTGTACCAATAAAGGAGATGTAAAAAAATTCTTATTCACTGAAAAAAAAAAAATCTTATTCCACATTATTTTTAGTTGTGTATAAAGACGTATCTGTTTATTTAGAAGGTTACATTTAACGAGATTAAAATTAAATTTGAATAGAAATATTTTTTAGGGGTAATTCCACTAAGGCCCCTGAGGTATACTCGGCTTGCCACGTTGGTCCACAATTTTAAAAACATGCCAAACAGGTTCAAAAATTTACTATATAGGTCATTGTGGTCCTTCTGTGACAGTTTTCGTTAAACACTGTCAAAAATACGAAAATATCCTTTATATCCTTTTAAATTTTCGGTGCTGCCCCTGCGCGCGTCCGCCCGTCAGCGCCGGCCCTGCGCGCGCGTCTGCGCGTCAGCGCCGGCTCCCTGCGTGCGGGCACCTGCGCGCGGGTCAGTCCGCGCTCGCGCCGGCGCACGCCGGCACTGGCGCGCGGGCGTTCCGCCGGCACTCTGGCGCGCGGGCGTTCCGCCCGGCACGGGTGCGTCGGGCGTCCGCTCTGCGCCGGCGCCTGCGCGCCAAGCGCGTCGCGCAAACGCGCCCACTCGTCGCAGAGCGCGTGTCGGAAGTTCGCGCGCGCAACGACGCGTAGGATGTTCGCGCAGCCGCACGGCGCTGCTCGCATCGCCGGCCTCGAGCGCAGTTCGTGCGTGTGAGGGTGAGGGGGTACGATTGTAATTTCACATTAAAAAAATTATAATTTTTTAATTAAATTTTTAATTAACGAAATGTTTAACGGAAACTGTTTAATTGTACCTTATTGGAAGCTTTTGGTAAATGTTAAGGACCACAATTACCTATATAGTAAATTTTTGGACCTGTTTGCATGTTTTTAAAATTGTGGACCAGCGTGGCAAGCCGAGTATACCTCAGGGGCCTTAGTGGAATTACCCCTATTTTTTATTAAAAATTATGAATGATGTGAAATAAAATTAGTTATGATATTAAAATATACGAAGAATGTGCTATAAAGTTAGTTATTATGTTGGAATATAAGAGAAATATGATATAAGTTAGTTATTATTTTAGTAATGTGTATAAGATATAAAATAAAATTAATTTTTAATATTAAATTTTATGTGTGATGTAATATACTTGATTAATCAGATTAAATTTTAACAGCAAAATAAACTAGACCTAAGTTTTGAGTATTCGTGCAATTTACATTGAAAAGTTACGGAAATAATGCAATAAATGAGGAGTAGCTTTTTAACGACAACTTTTACAAATAAGCCATCTAAATCTTCAATTTTGCATATTAAAAACTCTTGATTTCACCACTAAGGACAATATGGTACAACTAATTAATATAATTGACGGACAACCCCCATTTTGTAGGGTAGAGGGATAATATCATATTGATATCTTAAATCTTTCTAAATATTATAACTACTGTACTGCCCATGGCTAAAAAGAGTAAAAAATAATACGACTTCTAGCAAATTTATAGGCCAATAAATAGTAATAAGAGAGACATATGAATGACTCGACCCATATCAGAAAGTAGAGAAATGTTGAACCGGATAAATTGATAATAGGATTTTAAATAATTAAGATATTTTTCAAGAAAAAATTATAAGATTAATATGAGAAATTTCATAGTTAAATGTATATGAGCTGGAATAGTGTTGGGATAAGTGACCTATCAATAAGTACTCAAGTTACGTAATTTTTTATAATTAAATTAGATAATATTTTTATATTTAAATTAGGAAATATTATAATTTTAGTTTAAAAATATGTTAAACAAATATTTTAAGTTGGTTAATTATTTCAAATTAACAGCCTGTCAGGTAATCTTAGATTTTTAATGCATCGACTCCTGATCCGGAGTTAAGAAAGTTTAGACCTTTTTATAGGTGATTTTATTTGTAAATGTTCATTTTCAAAAAATTAAAAATTAAAAATAAATAAAAATATTATTTATTAAAAAAATATATATATATAATATAAAATAAAATTATTCATTATATTGAAATATTTATACGATGTAATATAAATTAATTATTATTTTAATATGTATATTAAATATAAAATAAATTTAATTTTTTTTAAAGTACGTGTATAACGTGAAATATTTTTTTTTTAAATAGCAATTAAATTCCTCTAATTTGAGCTTGTACATAACTTGGTCTCTCCATTTTTCAAGTTAATTTATTTGACTGGAAAATTCTATTGGATGAGGGTCAAAGACTTACCAATTTTATGTGGGCTGATGGATGCTGCAAATTAAATAATGATGCATTCGATGACGTAGTTATTTTTGACGCTAGTTATAGAATGGACAAATATAATCTGTGTGCGCCCCACTTATTGGAGTAAACAACCACCGACACAATGTGCTTTTTGCTTCATTATTCCTCATAGATGAGACTATTCATTCTTTTGAGTGGTTATTTCGTACTTTTCTAAAAATGATGAATGAAAAACACCCAATTACAATCGTTACGATCAGGATCAAGCCATGGCCAAGGCAATAGAAAATATATCCCTAATACTAGGCACAGACTCTGCTAATGGCATATCCTAATAAAAGTGCCTTCTAAAGTTAATGTAATTGCCACAAACAGTGAGCTACATAGCCTTTTTAACACATGCTTAAATCAATGTGACGCACCAGAGGAGTTTGAACAAATGTGGTCTCAATTGCTAGAAAAAGGTCAGCTACATAAATATGAATGACTTTCGAGCCTATACAAGTGTAAGCATAAGTCGTGCACTGCTATGAACAAAGATATAGTTGACTTAGGCATCCTTTCAACTCAGAGAAGTGAGAGCATCAATAATATTTGTCATGACATTTCGAAACCAACAAGTACGTTGGCTGATTGTTTTTTGGGCTTAGAGAGGATGGTGAAGCGATGGCATCAAATTGAATCTGAGAATGATTTCAAATGTAATCAAAGCTTAGTGACACCGTCGGTACTTTACTCTCCATTGCTGAAACAAGCATGTAATGTATATACTATTAAGATATACAAGATATTTGAGAAGACATTACTAAATGGGGCGCTAGACATTTTGTCATTGAAATTTTAACAGTGAACAATGCAAAGTTATTTTTAGTGGGAGATTTAACGTTAAGAAGAAATATTATGACACTTTTAATGTTGCAAATCTCGAAGTGATTTGCAGCTGTAGAAGGTTTGAGACTGTTGGTCCGTTATGCTCTCATGCGTTAAGAGTCATGTTAAGCATGAATGTTATGGCCTTTCATGATTGATACATTACTAAGCGTTAGACAAAAATAGCCAAAAAGAATTTGTATAACATGGTCAACCATCATATATGTAGTAATCAGTCTCTTTAACATCTTTTTCGTAGTTTTACTAGCCGTTTATGTTTTCAGTTAATGTTGAAAGCTGAAAGGGTTTGAAAATTCAAGAGATATTTTTGAAGTATATACATATTCTGGATAATGAACTTGATTCTATTATTGAGAATAACAATAGAACAGTTGAACCTTCCAATGAGTTTGAACAAGATGTAAGAAATTCACTTGAAAGACGACCTAAATGGATTTCAAATGCACATCTGAAGGCATTTTGGAGAAAGGCAATAGAAGAGGTATTTTCATTTATAAAAACGTAAACTATATGTTACTGTTATGTTTTACTAATATGTAAATATACTTGCGTTTTAGTGAAAAATTCATCTACAAAAAGGCCAAAAGGAACTCCAGATTCTTAAATGTTAAATGTGTCTCCAATGTTGGTGTATTTTTCTAGACAAGAACAAGGACAAATGGATCAAATAATGGAGTAAGATGTCCCTGTCATGAGTCTTAATTCTATTAGTGATATGACAAACATGTAATTTTTTTATGATGACACTATTTTGAACACTATTTTGAACACTATTTTGTATGATAGAACAAGTATGTAATTTTTGTATGATAACACTATTTTGTATGATGTTCCTGTCAGATGGATCATTTTGTTTGTGCAGAGGGAGCTTCTGGCTCTGATTATTTGGCCGTTCAGAATGGTTGTTTTTGGTTATTGCTTGCAGTTAACAGCCTTTTCTTATTGTTCTCTCTGGAGGAAGATTAGCTGCATTGCTTTTGATTCTTGGGCTACATTGATGCCTGTTGGTTTCTGATTTTCCTTTAATAGTTCTTTTTTTTGTGCTATTTCTTGTAGATTTTTGGCAGTTGGATAACGTTTGTTCATTTATTTTAACTGCAGCAATTTTTATTATCTCCACTGGCTTTGATTGTCGCTTATAGCAAGCTGTTTGTTTTGGATAACCCTCACACAGAGGGAGGGAAATCTTATTTATATATAAATGAGGAGTACTAACTCCTTTACACAAAAATCTAGACTACAAAAAAAAATAAAATATTAACTACAGCAGAACCGAGACCCTGCAGCCAGCTTCCAAGGTGAGTAGTCAGAGTTCTACTGGAGCAATACTTAAATAAATATAAGTACAGTCAGTGCAGCCAGCCAAAATCCAGTCCAACTACAGAGAAAAACCAAACAGCCAGCTTCAAGCCAGCTACAGCTTTATATAAAGACTTTTAGTTAAAATTTTTTACAATGTATGAAAGTACTTATTATACTAATAATAGTAAATACATTTATAAGCTTGAATGTGTTTGATATAATCATAAATATGTTTAGGGCTTATTTGGGAAGACCTTAAAAATGAACTAAAAATTAAAATAATAATATTTTATTTTTATTATAAATTTTAATAACTTTATTTCACATCCAACACAAATTCAACCTTAAAAATCAACTTTATTTCACATCCAACCCAAATTCCAACCTTAAAATCAACTTTATTTCACATCCAACACACCTCCCAATATTAAAATAAATTTCTTTCCCATCAATTCTATAAAATAAAATATTTTCTCTTTCCTTACCCAAATTTATCCTCCAACCAAACAAGCCCTTAGTATGAACATGATTGACCAGCCGTCTCTCGACGATTTTTGCTGTTTTTTGCAAACCACTTCCAAACCAACCTTATCAGTATTAGGGAGTGCATCCCTGATTTTAAGGTATGTGCTTAGTTTGAGTATGAATGTGTTTGTTATGATCACGAATATATTTAATGTGAGCACACTTGTGCTCATAATAAGGACATTTATGCTTATAACAAGCATATTCAGTTTAGTATGATCATGAATATACTTGATATGAGCATGAATATACTTGATATAAATGTACTTGGTGTAAGAATTTCTTTTATAAGAATTTTTTTTAATAATTTTTGCAAGTAGTTAAAATTTATAGGATACTATTAGTCAATTCAATTCTTATAGCAAACAAAATTATGCTTATAATAAGCAAGTTATGCTTATAACAAGCATGTTTATGCTTATAATAAGCACAGTTACAACAAGCATGTTCATATTTATAACAAGTACGTTTATGCTTGTATAAGCATAGACGTGCTTGTTATAAGTATGAATATGCTTGTTATAAGCATAATTATGCTTATAATAGGGTACTATTAGTCAACTCAATTCTTATATAAAGATATACTTGATATAAACATGTGTAAGAATTTCTTTTTAATAATTTTTTGAAAATAATTATTACGTTATAGGGTACTATTAGTCAATTTAATTCTTATAATAATCATAATTATGCTTATAACATACACATCTATGCTTATAACAAGCACAATTATACATATAACAAACATCAATATGCTTATTATTTTTCTCAAGGCTAAAATTAATGGATAATTAAATCTGATAAATTCAAAATTTAAAAAGTAATGACAAATTATCTTTTGACTTATAATCATATCCCTTAAATATCTCAAAATTTGATATATATCTGAGAATTTTAAATTAATAATATTCAAATAAATTATAAAATTTTAAATAAATATTTTTTTTATTTATTTTTATTATAAAATTTATATATTTTTATTATTTTTGAGATTTTATTGTGAGATAAAATAATTTCTAAATTAATATTCATTCAAATAAAAATAAATAAATAAAAAATTAAAATTAATTTTAAATTATTTTTTATTCAAATAAAATTTAAATTTAAATTGCTTTATTTATCTAAAACTGTTTCAAATTTTGAATCCAATTCTATTTTTTTTTTAATGAATCCGCTGTCAATATTTCTTCCAACTTGCGGCGCCTCGCCGGCAGTTGACAGCGTCAGTAATTTACGGCTCTTTTTAATACCCTTTTCGATCAAACCCGGTGGCTACTGCAAGAATCGATGGTGACCTGTTCGAAATCCTCCCCGGTGAAAGAGTTTGTAACTTTCAACCTTCGTCATTATCCCCGATCTATAAAAATGGTATTTTTCCTCAACATGTCACCGCTGTCTTTAATAATTTCCGACCCCATCCAAGAACCATCGCTTCGTTGGTTGGAGGTTTCCTTCGGCAGAGAAGATGGGGCCGTCGGCGTCGGTGGTGGCATTGCTGTTGATGTCGGTGTTCATTGCCAGCGTTGGGGGACGTTTCATCCAGTACAATACGAGCGCCGGCATAGTCGACGGGAAGATCAATGTTCACCTCGTGGCTCACACGCACGATGATGTTGGGTGGTTGAAGACCGTCGATCAGTACTACGTCGGCTCTAACAATAGTATTCAGGTCGTGTTTGGTTTTCTGACAATTCTACCTCCGTGTACGATGGTCAAGAGACTGGATTCCAGCTTTTTGTTTTCTCGCAATGTTGCAGGGTGCTTGTGTTAACAATGTGCTGGACTCCATGGTCGTGGCATTGCTCAAAGATCCAAATCGGAAGTTTGTTTATGTGGAGCAGGTATACTGGTTAGATTATTCTGGGGGGATTTACATATATGATACATAAAATTATCTTATTTACTTATGAGACACCCATAACATAAATATTATTCCAAAAATATTCTAAATACATTAATATCACTCATTTAATATTGTGATTTTTGTTCATCACTCGTCATCTGGCTCGATCTAACTATGGTTAGATTAGTCGCTAGTTATGATTTGTTTACATAAATAATTTAGAAATAAGTAATAGATGCTGAATATTAACCAGTAATACAAAAATATTAGTAATATCACTACAGTAATTCGATACGTAATTTTCATAATTGAAGAAGCAATATTGTTTCCCAGAATAAATTACATCTCAATCACTTAAATTAGAATTTCAAGATCATCAAGGCGACTACAAACAAAACACACACACAAAGAAATTTTAGGTAATATTAACGTGTTTATAGTGCCTGTGGAGTAATATTTATGTTCTTTGTGTCTAATAAGTAAATAAGATAGTTTAATGTGATATGTATGTAATTTTTCCTTCTTGTTTTTTATATTTATGTACGTAATTTCCCCTTCTTGTTTTTTATATTTAAGATTTTACTATTGTTTTTTTGCTGGTTGATATAGTTCTATGGTTAATCTACAATAATGAAGTTATTACATGTAAATGAGAATGCTGCCTGATCAGGTGCTTGCATTGCCTAATCTTGAGTGATTGGCTCAAGACCTTTGACAGTAGTCAAGAGTAACTGGTTGTTTCTTTTTGTCTAAATTATATATCTTAGCTAGATCATTATGTTCTGTATTGCCTTAGAGCTAAAGTACAGTTTTATGTGAACCTGACTTCTCAGGCTTGGATTACAGAGGTTAAGATTTGGTCTTAACTAGACAGTTGTGGAATATGCTATGCACTTTGTTTAGCTTGCTATTGTAAATAATATTTAATCATGTGAAATGCTCTGCGCCCCATGCAAAGGAGCCCAAAAGGGTTCCTGGTTAATTGGATAAAAGCATCGTCCAATGGATGAATGTTTCATCTACTAGATAATGCTTTTATGCAATGGACTGGGAGCACTTTTGGGGCAAATAGAATTACTCTTACATTAAACAAAAGTGTATCATGTAATGTAAACTTTAACCTTTTTTTTTCATCCTTTTAAAAACATACATTCACCCCCAACGCACCAACATCAACAAACTCTCGGTGCATACGAGACATTGGTCTAAGCTTCAAGGTTTACTGTACAGTTATCATGTTCTCAAATAACTCATTATACTTTTTTCATAAGCTCAGTTTATTCAGTTTTATGAATTAAATATCAAAGCCCTAAAATTAACCTAATAGATGACTAGGCCTTTTTCCAAAGATGGTGGGTGGAGCAAAACGAGGCCACACAAGAAGTGGTCAAACAATTGGTTGAATCCGGTCAGTTGGAGTTCATGTATGTACATATCTGTTTCTTTTAGTTACCGATTATATTTACGTGCAATTGCTTTTTGGGTATTATTGCATGCATTTTTTTTTGATGCAGAAATGGTGGTTGGTGTATGCATGATGAAGCGACAGTCTATTACATTGATATGATTGATCAAACTACTCTTGGTCATCGCATGATAAAGAAGCAGTTCAATAAGGTTCCTCGAATTGGTTGGCAGATAGATCCTTTTGGGCATTCTGCTGTGCAAGGTTACTTACTTGGAGCTGAGGTACGTGCCTAATCTCTTCTCTACCTCCACCCATACAGTTATTATAATGTGGGCTGTCCTAATTTCTTCTCTAACTCCACCCCTACAGTTATTATCATGTGGGCTGTACAAAGCTTTATAACCACCAAACCTAGTAAATCGTGTCTTCTAAATGCCATCTAGACTCGACATACAAATCACATGTAACCATTCTTCAATCGCCTTGTAATATTTTACATTATATTTATTGCTACCATGTTGATGATAAATGCCATTAGAATTAGGATTGATATAAACCTTACTACAGTTTCCTAGTAGCTTCAGAGTTTAAGAAGCTGTTCCTTATGCCTTGATGCTCTAGGAACAAATGCGTAACTTAAGAACACATATATGGGGCATTCTTGACATTTTTAAGTGCTAATATACTTTCATCTTTGACATTTTTGGAGTTTTTTTTTCCTTTAATAATAGTTGATGAGCATAATTGACCAAAAAGAAAGCAAAAGGATTTGAATTCCTTGTTCATGTTCTTTAATTTGACTAATTGTTTTCATGCAGCTTGGTTTCGACTCTGTATTTTTTGCAAGGATTGATTACCAGGATAGAGCAAAACGTAAGATTGACAAATCTCTCGAAGTTATTTGGCGTGGTTCACAAACTTTTGGCCCATCCTCCCAGGTTGTTATTCAGGGTTTTTTGGATATTAATAGATTGTTTAAGATATCTATGTTTATTAATGGGGATTGTTTAAAAATTCAGATTTTTGCGAGTGCCTTTCCTGTTCATTATAGCCCTCCAGACGGATTTTCTTTTGAAGTCAACGATGATTCTCCACCTGTTCAAGTAGGAAGATTTGATGGGCTAATTTATTTCTTAGATTTTCCTTCATCTGCAATATATACACATTCTATGCTTTGTTCTTTACACAATTTTCCTAATATCTACAGGATGATCCTCTTCTATATGACTACAATGTGGATGAACGTGTAAACGATTTTATTGATGCTGCGGTTGCTCAGGTATGCATGCAACTTGCACTCAAGTTTGTTTGGTGAATATCCTTTCATATATTTAAATATTTTAGTTTTATCATTGTCCTCAAGTAAATTTTACTACTATAAAATCTAGGCTAATGTGACACGAACAAATCATATTATGTGGACAATGGGTGATGATTTCCGGTACCAATATGCTGAATCTTGGTTCAAGCAAATGGACAAACTTATCAATTATGTGAACAAGGTAACGATTCTATAGATCATAGTCTATCCCATGGACTTTGATGTAAATTTTAATCTCTGTTTGTGTTGAAGTTTATAGCCTTAGATGAACCTAATGAAATGGTAACGGCTCAAATGTTTTTCCTTCAAAAAAGTAAACTTGTGGTGCTTTTTACTACTTCTACTTGAAACTCTGCGGTCCTACTTAGTTTTTTTCTCCATAACATCGTCGTCTTCTATTTATGTGATGTTTAATTAGTTTAATCGTTTTCTTTTGATGAGCTTCCTACACATTAATAGAACATTGATTCTTTACTTCGGCATAAGTTTTACAAATTTATTGTCATAGAATGCCATCATGATGTTTCTGCTTTCTATAATTATATTAGTACTGAGAAAATACATGTTTTACTTGCGGAGAAGTTTGTGCGATTGTAAAGGGGTTTTAAATTAAAGCCAATAGCGAACTACTAAGATACATGGTTTAGTTATTAATAGGAAAAATTATTTTTGAGGTTCTTTGGCGATATAATCACATGTATCAATGTTGTTAAATTTAGTGTGGGAAAATAATGTTTAAAATTTATATTGGTAACACATGGATGTATTCTATGATGAAAAGTTTTGAAAATTTACTGAAGTAAAACAAGAGTGCATCTGCATATCATGTTTGCATCTATGATTTTATAAAGATATCTCGTAGAAGTTTTCACATAGTAAGAGATGTTGTGGATCCCTCCTTATGATGACAAGGAGGAAGTTGAGAAGGCTGTGGAAGAAAATTTCTCAAAGAAAATCATTATCAAAGAAAGTCTTGTTATGTTTTGACTAGTGCTGAAACTTCGCCAACAGAGTTTGTTGTAAACTCCTTAATTGAAGTTTTGACTCCAAGGTTTAAGCCGAGGTTTGGAAACCTTTTGCTAAAATGGAAACTTCGTTGATTAGAACAGGGTTTGACAAACCTTGTCTGAAAAAGTTCTTGAAGTAGCAATCTTCGAACAGTGAAACCAAACTTCGTGGAAATCTTTTGACTCAAGGAGCTACTTGTTTGGATATTTACCGAGGAGAGATTTCATAAGGCAACTGAAATAGGTGACTAGAGAATTTCGAGCTGTTATTGGGAATGGTCACGTAAACCTACCAAACAGTTGTGAAGCAAGGGCCACGTTGGCCATTAACTGAATTGCTAGACATGTGACTGCACTTAACTGTGCACTTGACAGCAATGTACAAGTCATTCTTGGGAAATCACTCCAGCTGTTGCTCGTTTCTTCTATATACTACATACCATAAAAGGGGTGGTGGTGTAAAATTGTTGTGTGATTGATGCTACAGTTAGGAGAGTTTGCCAGATTGAAGACAAAAGTCTATTGAGAGAGAGCATCGGGAGATCTTTGCTAAAGGGTTAAGTCTAGCGATGATGATTTGAAACAAGATCTGCTCCACTTTTTGGAATTTTGCTTTTTTCGTTGTTGATGTTGCTAAAGAAGAAGAAGAATAGAGGAGTCTCTGTTTTTACCTGAGCAAGTCCTAGGTGTACACCCTATACATTTTTGATAATTTACCAAAGATCCACCATAGCTAAATCTTATTCTAGCTAGTTGCCAGGCTTGTGGCAATCTTGAGCTATTCGACATTCTATGTAAAACGTGTAGTGCATCTATTTTCTTGAGAGTATGATCCTAGAAAAGTGTTCTGCACTTACTCTTTTGAATCTGTAATCAATGTTTTTGTGGAGTTACAATTTTGAGATTTTTCAATGCTTGTTTTTTCGTTGACGACTGACGAGGATTCTTCGACGAGGTCCTAGTTGTTCGTCTCCTTCAATTTTACAATAGTAGGTGGTATCAGTGCCTTGGTTTCCTTATCCTTGAAGATGACGAGTTCAGTGATGTCCGTTAGGCTAATGTGCTTGTTGAGAACAATTACTAGTTATGGATGAGTGGGATGTAGCATTTCCTTTGATGGAAAGGTCTACACCTCCTTTTATTGAGCTTTGAGAAGAATCCCACAAATATAATGCTGGAGATATGGAAGGACTTAGACGAATGTACTTCCAAATGTGGCTAAATAAGAGCATCTTCCATCTAGTGTTGTATGAGGGTGTCAAGCAACTCTAGTGGAAGTTGGAAGGCCTATATGAGTGAAAGACTCCAGGTAAAATGACTGTCCTCATCATGAAGCTTGTTAACATGAAGCTTTGGGAAGGGGCGCTTATCTATGAACATCAAAACAAGATGTCATATGTTGTAAATCAACTTACATGATAAAAATGATACAATTCAATGATGAACTGGAAATCTAGTTGTTGCTAAGCTCTTTGTTAGAGAGTTGGGAACTCTCATTTTTTCCTTGTGCAATTCGATGTCAAATGGAGTCTTTCTTTAAACCAAATGTCTACTAGTTTATTAAACGAAGAAACTCAAAGAGAGTTTTGAGGGTTTTCAAGCAGCTTAGCTTTGGCTGCTTAGAACAAAGGGAGAAGTCAAAATAATGGAAAGTCTCACAAAAGAGGCAAGTTTTGGGGAAAGTCATCTTCCTTGAAGAAAGAATTCAAGTGCAACTACTGCAACAAGCCTGAGCGCTTGAGAAGGGATTGCCACAAGTTAATGAAGGACTAAAAGTTGGAAGAGAGACGGCCTACAATTTCTTCTTTGCGCATCGCCGTCTTAATCGAAGATTGACTTCTCATGATGTCAATTGTCAAAAATAGTGGTGAATGCTTGGCTTGCCAAGACATGGTATCAATGATTGACTTTGGAGCGTTATATCATATGACAAGTTGAAAAGAATCATTTTTTTACTCACATGGTCTAATTCAGAGTTCTTAAGATGGGCTACAACGATATGTTGAAGATTATTGGTAAGGAGACATCATGACTGAGAACAACCTTGGATGTAAATTGATGCTGAGGGATGTTCGACACATCTCTGACATTTGTCTCAACCTCATCCCTACATCCTACAAAAAGTTTGGACGAAAAAGGGTGCATCAGTACCTTTGATAAGGGTCAGTGGAAGCTTTGTTAAGGGTATTCACAGTAAGAGGAGTGGAATGTTGCACCTTATACAAGTTGAAGGCTAAAGTTTGCTGCAAGTCTCTAGTGGTAGTTACCAGAGAGGAAGTCAAAAAGAAGTTGTGCACAATTGTTTGCATCACATGAGTGTCAAACAAGAAAGCCTAGTGCTAACCCTCGAAGGTAAAGGATTGCTGTGTTGATTGACTTATAAGGAAGTAATCAAGAATACAATTTGTAAATGTACTTTTAATGAGAGAATAAACCTCTGGATGTGAACTTTGATTTTTGCAAAGAATAAACCTTCAAAGGTGACTTGGATCACTATATTGATTTTCTTGCAGGGAAGTGGACAAGAATACTAATTGTGAATGCACCTTTGGAGAGAAAGAATGAACTTCTACATGTGAATTTTGACATTTGCAAATTGTGTAAAAGGTCACCCGGTGGAGCCTCATTCTTCATTATGTTCATCGACAATTACTCCAAGAGGACTTCGGCGTACCCCTTGAAGTCGAAGATTGAAGTCTTTGATATGTTCAAGGAGTTCTAGTTGTCGGTGGAAAGGTAGACAGGGAGGTCTCTAAAATGCATGCTCATCGGCAATAGAGGTTTATATATGAAGCCTTCAACAAACCCTGTCAAGTTCAAGCCATTCAATATTAAAGAACTACGTCGAAGAGTTTGCCTTAGAATGGCATCAGAGAGGATGTACTGAACCTCATTGAAAGAGTCCGGAGTTTGCTATTGCACGCCAAGTTGCTAAAGATATTTTGGGTTGAAGCACTTATGACAATCATGTACATCATCGACCGACCACTTAGTGTGGCTTTAGGCATGGAGATTCCAATGGTCTGGAGAGGGCAAGGCTTTTCCCTGAAGCACTGCTGGTGTTTAGGTGTTGAGCCTTCATCTATAGGCTAAAAAATAAAAGGACGAAGCTAGACGCTAAGACAAGGAAGTGCATTTTCCTTGGCCACAAAGAAGTATAAATTATGGGACCCGAAAGAGAAGAAGGCTGCCCCGAAGCCGTGACATGGTCTTGTTTGAAGTCCAAACCCTTACAACATCAAGGTGTGAAAGAGGAGGGAGGAACAATCATCTGAGGTGGTCATTGAAGATGAAGATAACAAATCAACTCCAATTGATGGGGGAGTTGAAACCCTAGATCCAAAGATGATGAAATTGTGAAAGGAGGAGTTGAACAATATGACGACGAAGAAGTCTTTGAGGACGCATTTTCAGCAATGGTCAATGAAGAAGCACCAAGGAGATCTTCTAGGATGTAGTGTTGATAAGGTACTTTACTGATGAGTTTATAACTAATAACTCTTATTAATGCATGTGAGTCAAAGAATTGAAGCAACGTTTAAGGGCAAAGAATCAAAAAGTGCGTAAGGCTATGTAGGAGGAGATGAATTCCCTGTATAAGAGCACCTATTCCCCAAGATCGAAAGGTGTTGAAAAACAAGTGTGCATACGAAATGAAAATAGGGAATTCATAAACAAAGTAGAAAGCATGACTTATTGTGAAGGGCTTCGACAACAACAAGAGATTGATTTCAAAGAGATTTTTTCACCAGTTGTAAGGATGACATTGATCTGGAACGTTTTTAGTTTAGTTGCAAGCCTTGTTCTCTAGGCTGAACTCCTAGATGTGAAGATAACTTTTCTCTATGGAGATTTGGAGGATGATACATGATGCAACTTTAGGGGTTTTTAGTGAAGGGCAAAAAGCATCATATCTTCTAATTGAAGAAAAGCTTGTACGGCTTGAAGCAGCTTGCCCAACAATGGTACAAAAGTTCAACTTATTTATGGTCAAACATAAACACTGATAACCGCTTTAAACCATTGTCTATGTGAAGAACAATGGAGGCAAAGAGGTCATGGCTCTACTGCTATACGTCGATTATATGTTGATCGTCAAAAGAAACATCAATATGATCAACAAACTCTTTGTAAGCTTAGTGGAGTCTTTGATACGAAGGACTTTGGTCCTGCAAAGCAGATATTGGGCATAAAGATATGGAGGGACAAGAAAGCGGAGAAGTTTTGGTTGTCATAGGAGTTTTATTGTGAGAAGATTATCTGAAGATTCAATATGGGTAAGGAGAAGCTAATTGCCACCCATTTGGGTACTGTTTTTGATTATTGACCAAGCAGAGTCCTTCAATAAATGAAGAGAGAGATGCTATATTGAAAATCCCCTATTTGGCAGCAGTGAGAAGCTTGATGTATGCCATGATGTGTACAAGGCTATATATAGCTCATATGGCTAGAGTCAACAGATCCTTTCTAATCCAAATAAGGAATATTAACCAACTATTAAATGGATCCTTCGATGTCTTTGAGGCATGAATATGGTCATATATATTTGTGTGCACGCGCGTGTGAACGTAATTATAGCTTTAGTGTGTTTAATTTATCTATCAGTGGTATGTATCAATTGATGAAAGTTGCATGTGTGTGACAAAATTATAACTAAATTAAATCTACTGGTTTGTGTGAGATTACACTTCCTAGGTATTTGTAGTACAGGAGAGATTCTTCATGAACTAGGAGATATTTTTACCTTTTTTTTTTGATTGCCATGTTTAAAATATTAATTTTTATGACTTAAGCAAACCATCTAAAACTTTTATCATGCATAGTGTTTATTTTCATTGCTTTAGAATTGAAGCACATTAATGCAGAGCTCTTATATCTAGAGTAAAATGTTTATTACAGAAAGGAAATAAATATTATCAAAACAAATAAAATCCCTTATAATTGTCCAAGCCTTGGCTTAGGGTCCTTGGGTTTGGACGGTTATAAGGGATTTTTTTGTTCAGATTAAAATTGAATTTAATTACAAACTAAACCTGCATCACGTAGGTTACGTACATTTGTTGGAACTGAGGTGTATTATGTTTTTAGTTGGAGTTAATTACCAAATGTTGTTCACAGTAATGTACATGAAATATTCTCTTTTGGGCAGTATTATGCATGCTTCATTCACAATATTACAATTACAAAATCGCATTTGTGAATGCTAAAACATCATCAGACTAGTAGATAATATTAAAAGGGAAATCTGTCGAATAGCTCAATGATAAATTGAGTCAAGTTTGAGCAAGCCGGGCTCAACTCGAAATTGAAATTTTCAATTTCGCGTCGAGTTTGATTCAAGCCTACTAAAATTTTTAGTTAATTTTTGAGTTAAATCGAGCCTAATTATAAACCATATTTTTCTATAAAAATATTCATTATCTATATTAAAGTATAATGTCATAAATTTACATAAAAAATATCTCAATTACATTATAAAAAATTCTAGATATGTATGTTTATACGCATATCGAGAGTTGATTACGAGTTGAATCGATTTCTTTTCAAGTGAGCTAACTTCAAGCCGGAAGAAAATTGAGTGTTTTGTGCTTTCGAATGGAATAGCCGAAGTGTTGGCTTTCGTAAGCAAATATGATGGGAGATGTGAACTCAAGGAAGTTAACTTGGGGATATTTGGTCACACTTTGAAGCAAAGCTATTGCATGGCAGTCGAAGCTGCAGAAGTGCTAGACATTTTGGAGGATGAAGGTTGAGCTAATTACATCGACGGAAGTGGGATATGACGATCCATGGATGAAGAGGTACCTATGAAGCACGGGTACGATACGACGATACGGATACGATACGATATGGATACGACGATACGCCAAACTTAAAAAAAGTAGGATACAGATACGTCAGGATACGACTGTTATATTTATATATAATATGTCATATTCTCATATTCAAGATATAAATTTATGGTAGATTATATCAGCTTATACATTTTGTTGTTATAATTTTCAAAAATATCTTTTAATTTTTTTAAAAATATTATTAATATCACTAAAAAAATTAGACAATTGAACTATAAAAAATAAAAATATCCTTCAACAACTATTGAATTTAAAAAATTTTAAATTAAAATAATATTTTAAATTTATTTAATTACTTTCAACCTATCACAGATCATCTAAGTGAGAAGAGAGTTTAAATATATTTCAGTAAATTAGTTTCGATTTTAATTTAAATTTGATTTAAATTAATTAGCTCAATGCAAACGACATATAATTGAAAATAACATAGATAATGTGACATAAAGTCATATATACTAATCTAGTTAAAGTAGATATATGATCTCCTCATTCTGAGTGTTAACTAAATAAATAAACAAAATAAAAAAATTAAAGTTCTATCGTTTTCATAATATGAGCTTGATTAAAGTAAAAAGAAAGTGATCGGTGTCTAACAGAAGTAAAGATAATATGATTGATATAGAAAAACTAGATAATACAGTTGCTTGCAAATACCAAATTCTTTTTTTATTGCCGAAACACTAGCGTGCATTAAGCATTTTGTAATTCCAATTATGTGAGTTCAGTATATCTCTCAATCTTATTATTTGAGTCTATGCATGAGTTGTGTTTTATGTATAATATATTTTTTATTTTTTATCGTGTAGGCAAAACCAATTGTTTCAACATTTTTTTCTTTAATTAGAAGTATCGAAAAGTATCAGGCAAGTATTGGGCAAGTATCGGGCAAGTATCAGGCAAGTATCAGGCGAGTATCGGATTTTTAAAATTAAAAATAAAAATTGATACGCCACGTGGCGTATCGGATACGTATCGGTGGAGTATCGAGGAGTATCGGTATCCGATACGAATACGTTAGGCTCCACGAAGTATCGGTGCTTCATAGAGAGGTACTCAAAGAACTGGGCAACAATCAAGAAGAACATACTTTGCACTGTAATAGCTTAAGTGCTATTCACCTGGCAAAGAGCTCCAGTTTTCATTCAAGGCCGAAGTACATTGAAGTTTGCTATCACTGGATGAGGGATGTGATCGAAAAGAAGACTTTGTTGTCGTTGAAGATTCACACCTACGAAAATTTGTTGAACATGGTGACAGCTTACAACTAGAGCCAAGCATGAAAGTCTATCGATTTGTTGTAGGCTTGGAACCCACCTCATAAGCTAGGAAGGGGTGTTTGTTATGGATCTCTCTTTATGAGGTTGAAGATGAAGTTGAGAAGGTGGTCGATGAAAATTGTCATCCAAGAAAGTCCGGTTGAAGTTTTCATGAGTTCTAAAACCTTTCCTATGTGGTTTAACATAGACTCGTTAATAGAAGTTCCGAGTTTGATGTTCAAGCTGAGGTTTGGAAAGCTTGGACAAAGATGTTCCATGAGCAAAGACTTCAGAATCTATGTTTGGAGCTTTAATAAATAGGAAGTTTCTTTGAAGTTAAACTTCATTAATGAGAACAATGCTCTGCAAACCCCATCTGAAGTTCTTGAAGAAGTTTATCTTCGAGAAGTGATACTGAACTTTGTAGAGAACATTTGACTCAAGGAGTTTCTCGTCGGGATAGTCACTTAGAAAAGACTACTTCAAGTGAATGTAACATGTGCTTCTGGAAGAGTAGAAATCTCAAATGGTTATTGGGGTTGGACACGTAGACAAGGTTCACATTTGCATTATTTAGTGTTTGTGAAAACTAGATCAGATCACTTAGTCTGCCCGGTACGACTGTGAACCGGCTTGCCATTCGGTCCTATTTAATGGCAACATTGTATTAGAGATCAGACCAGATCAAATCGTAACAAATCAAAATATTTCTAGGATATTTATCGTTTCATGATGACAGTGTATCAATCGAATGAATAAGCTTGCTTTTATAAACATTTGATACTCTTTTTTTGATGAGAAAATATTTGATACTATTTTTGGTTAACAATATTGTCTTTTAGAATTGTTAGAAAATTGGTGAATTACTAGTTCAACTGATTACTCGAATGGTCCGATCGGTTCGATTGTAAACCAGACTGTAGATCAAGTCAATTCTTAATTTGATCTATTTTTTACAACATATTCCATTAACAACACTGCTAAAGGAGTGCTTTCACTTAACGACGACTCGCAAAGAATTCTTGAGAGATCACAAAATATCATTGCTCCTCTAAATATAAAAGGAGCGGTGATGTAAGATCATTATGTGGTTGATGCTGCAATGTGGATGATGTTACAGTGTGGCTGATGCTACAATGTAGAGACTCCATTGGAGTGAAGACATAAGCCCACTTAGAGGGAGCATCATGAGGTCTTTGCCAAGAGGTTAAGTCCAATAGCGATGATCTAAAACAAGGAGTGAGAGTCTTTCAAATTCTGTTGTTGCCATTGTGGTGATCAAAGAAGAAAGATAAAGGAGTCTCTGTTTCCACTTAGGAAGTCCTGAGTGGAGAACCTTGTACATCTTTGATGAGTCACCATAGATCCACCTTAGCCAAATTCTATTCCAACTAGTTGCCAGGCTTATGGCAATCATGGGCTATTCGGATCCTATCTACATCTGTAGTATGTCTATCTTCTTTGGAGTAAAAGTTCTTAGATGACTTGTCCGTAGTTACTCTTCTAAAGTTTTTGTGGAGTTGAAGTTTTTGAAGTTTTTTGACATCCGGTTTTGAAGTCGACAAGGTTCTAGTTATTTGTTTTGTTCAATTTTACCACCAGCATGAGAAACTAGATATGTTTGTGAAGCAATGTGACTACAGGGAAATGATTGAAAGTTGATAGGATAGACAAACAAACTCTTTGCGTGTCAGTCATCAGAACACCAAGATATTTATTAAAATTGCTATTTATTCTTTAATGTTGTGTATGGATGAATGCTTGAAGTTGCCATGAGACATTTAGTGTTCCTTCATAATAAGGTTCCAACCAGCAGCCAGATTCCTTAATGGGAAATTGCTTAAGAGTGTAATGCCGAAAAAGTTTATTTCTTGAATTTTAGCTTCCCCATGGTTATCGTAAATATTATACTTCGTAATACTTTTGAGGCTCTGCTTGCAAGTTTTTAAACGTACAGCATTAGAAAATGTTGTCCACTTAACATTGTTTGTAGCCACCTGCTCAACCAATTTTATTTCTTATTCGGTGCTCTGAATTAAATGTTGCATTGATCTGTGTTCTTTCTCTGATAAGTTGAATACTATACTTTTTTAATTTTTTCTAATTGATAACAAAATGCAACAGTCTTCTGCTTAATGCAGTTTGCTTTTGAAGTAAATCCTTGTAAAATTTGTTTGTTGAAGCTTTAATTAAATGAATTGCACTTTTAGAAACCTTTGGCTGTTAGTGATAACTATAGTTTTGTTGCAGGATGGGCGTGTCCATGCACTATATTCCACTCCATCTATTTATACTGATGCAAAAAATGCTGAAAAAGAAGAGTGGCCACTCAAGACCTACGACTACTTTCCGTAATATTAAATTTATTTGTTTGTCAAGTTAAATTATATATTTACATGCACTTCTCGATGTTAATTTCAGATATGCGGATGGTCCATTTTCATATTGGACTGGTTATTATACTAGTCGTCCAACATTCAAGCGATTTGTTCGTGCATTAAGCGGATATTACTTGGTACTGATGCTTGATATTGTATTTCTACCTTTTAAATGACTGTTTCTTCTTTTATGGTACGCAAGCAAGTGAGTATTTCTAAATCATCTTGCATGTTTTGCAGGCTGCACGACAACTAGAATTTCTAGTAGGGAGGAAATCCTCTGGTCCATTCACTTCTAGTCTAGGAGATGCATTGGGTATTGCTCAGCATCATGATGCTGTCTCTGGTACCGCAAAACAACATACTACTGATGACTATGCCAAACGCCTTTCATTTGGAGCATCGCAGGTTATAATCTTTCTGCTGCAACTTATACATATTTATTATGTTTACATAGTTGATTTTTGTCTCACATCCGTTTTGCTTTATTCTTACATTAGATCTATTGTTGTGTTTTGTAGGCTGAGATGGTTGTCAACCTTGCTATTCCTTGCATCACTAATCTTGGTGACAATTGTACCATGACTACCCCATTACAGAAGTTAACCCAGGTGCTAATTTTTATTTTTGTTTGATGTTTGTTTTTGATACTTACTGAGTACTTGATCTTTCTCAAAATGATCTACTACTGTTGCAACAATTTTCAATTATTTTTGGAACATTTGCTTGCTTCTTCTTTTTATTCGTCTTAACAGTATTCAAAATCTGCTGAAGGCATGAGGCAGTCGGTTCGCCGATACTCTCAATACATGCAATCTTCCTCTGGCTGTTACTATATGAACTTGCAATTGGTTCTTTTTTCAGGAAATAGAAATTTGTGACAATGCAGTTATAATGGATCCACCAATTATGTAGTCAAAATTTCTCCTTATTTAGAAGTTCTTAAGGTACTTTTAAGATAGTCAACGCAATTTAAGAAGCATTTCTCTATTTGAGTAGGTTCTAGAACATATGGTCTGAGGTACAAGGACTCTGAGGTATGGAATGAGTATTAGACTGACATGTATATATATCTGTAATATTTATTTTCTTATTGAGCACTTTGAGAATATAGACTTATTGTTGGGCCATAACCTAATAGCTTAAGCTTTTATGGCGGTTGGTTATCAGTGACTTAACATGATATCTGATCCAAAGATCTGAAGTCAAGCATTAGTGTCCCTCGATTATCTATATAGCATTATGTTATAACGGACCTTTGAATTTAAATCACGTTGTAAAATAAATACACTTGCGTGTAAGTGGGCATGTAAGAATGTAAATTTATTTTTGGGCAACCTACTAGCATAAGCTTTTTAGGCTAGGTGGTTACCAGAGAGTTAACAAGTTCAATCATGATGATTATTGACTACTAAATAACTCAAAAGGAAGCTATTGGGATTTACTCCCATCTTAATTGGATGCTTGGTAGTTTGTTCTTTCTACCTCAGAAAGCTCAACGGAGTACAAAAGTTTCATGGTTCAAATGGCATTTAAATCTGGATGTTATATACCTCTCTTGATTTTGATAGACATGCCAAATGCTTTCTTATCGTTCAATTCTAATTTCAATATGTTTACTGTCACAGATATCAAGTTTGAATAGTTGACCCCACCTAATGGGATTAAGGCTTGGTTGTTGTTGTTGTTGTATATCAAGTTTGAATAGTTCTACTGAATTGTAACATCATTGGGCTAGTAATATCAATGAACTCTGCTATGCTTCATTAAGTTCCATATTCCAACTTCAGAAGGGAAACCAACAGTAATGTTCAGTATATCTAAAGCGTTAAGCGTGCTCATCGATGTTGTAGTACTTTTGTTAATGAAACCTTAGAAACTTGCATCCTTCTTGTTCTTAATATCATCTGCTTAGTTGAAATTCTGCTATTATGTTTGTCATTGTTATAGTGCAATTTGCTCAATATAAGTTACTGCCCAGCAACAGAAGAAATTTCGGAAGGGAGGAGTTCAGTAAGTTTTACTGTTCATACTTTCTTTTTTGTTGATCTGCATTGTTTTTCATGATTTTCATAAATCAGTTCTGTTTGCTAATGAATGGCATTTGCCTACATAGGTGATAGTGGTATACAATCCTCTTGGTTGGAATCGTACAGAATATGTCAGGATTCCAGTAAGTTTATTCCTTGTTCTTTTCTCAAATATGATCTTTTTTAGGTCCCTCATACCTGCAAATAGGAGAAGTCAAGTTATGTCCACTTTTGTCCTGATGTGCTCTCTAGTCCACTTTATTTGTAATTTCCTCAAAGGAGCAGTAACTCATCATGTTTCTGTAAGGGAAAGAAGTCCTTTGAAGCTGTTATAAATTTTCATGCCCAATATTCTTTTGCTCTATTTTTCTCTGTTATGTGCAATTAAAAATTTGGTAAATCTTCCCTTGGATAGGACAAATACCTTAAAGTAAGAAAGGCCTACTTAGGAACAAGGTAATTATACTGTGATTCAAATCTCAATGAAACAATATTATAATGAGTGTAGTTGAGTTCATTGAAACTTTTCTGGTTTATATATCACGAATATAAAAAGAGCAGGTGGCCAAACCCTTAGATGAAGGATTAATCAAAACAAATGATTTCATATAGATATATATATTACAAACTAGAGAAGGGATAGAGAATCAATTTGGTTTTATGCTAGGTAGATCTACTATAGAAGCCATTCATTTATTAAGAAGTTTAATGGAGAAATTTAAGGAGAGAAAGGAAAACCTATATTTGGTTTTTATTGATTTGGAAAAAGCTTGTTTTTTATGTAAAGTCTCAAGAGAAGTAACTTTTGGAGTTTTAGAAAGAAAGAGAATGTTTGCACTGGCTATAGATTTCAAGTTATTAAAACATGGTAATGAAGGAAGCTGTTTACCTCTGGTTTCCGGACAAAGAGGTTTGACTAAGGATTTTTCTTACAATTACAGTTGGATTACACCCAAAGCCTCGGCTTTAAGTTGTATCTTTTTGCTTTGATTAATGGAAGTCATGACTGGACATTCCAAGATAAAGTGTCCTTGGTGTAATGCTCTTCGCAGATGATATTGTCCTTAATTGAGAAGACTAAAAGTGGGAGCTAAAGCGAAACTAGAACTTTGGAGGAATTTCTCTAGAATCTAAAGGTTTTCATCTCAATAGATCAAAAACTGAATATATGGAGCGCACATTTAGTCAAGAAAGACAATACTTATATTGGAGATGTGACAATTGATGATCAATTGTCAAGAAAGTGAGCACTTTAGATACCTTGGATCATTATACAAAATGATGATGTAATAGATAATGACGTTATTTAGCAGGATTTAAGCAGGGTGAGTAAAATGGAGAATATTTCTAGTGTGGTTGTGCGATAGAAAAATCCCATCCAGAATGCAGGGTAAATTTTATAAATAACTGTAGTAGAACCAGCAATGATATATGGTGCTAAATGCTGGCCTGCAAAAGAGAAAACAATACAAATAAATAAATGTTGCAGAAATGAGATGTTAAGGTGGAGTGTGTGGATATACACGAAAGGATAAAATGAGAAATGAGTATATCTGAAAGAAAAGTTGTGTGCCACCATTGGGGATAAATTTAGAGAAAGTCCGCTAAATGGTTTGGACATCTAATATCGTAAGGCCGATGAGAGTTCAGTTGGAAAAATTGAAGTTTATTGGATTTTGCCCATTACAAAGAGGGAAGAGGAGACCAATAAGAAGACATGAGCAAGAAATTATACAGGAGTGATATCTTACGTTACTTAAAACTTAGATAAGAATTTGGTAACTGATAGAGCGCAATGGAAACAAAGGATTCATGTAACCGACCCCACCTAGTGGGATTAAGGCTTGGTTGTTGTTGTTGTTGTTGTAGAGAAGGGATAGGAATGGAATTAACACATTGATTTTTATTTTATTTTTCTGTATTTCCTGCTTCCAAGTCAGAGTCCTAAGGAACTAATTTTTCATTGATCAACTGTCTTCATTAAGAAATATTATTTACTTTAGGCCAAGAGGTTGTTAGCTAGATCTCACTAGAAATTCTTACCATGCAATAATATAATTGTTATAGTGTGATTTCAAGTATATTTATGTAACATTTCGTGATCCAAATATAGAGGTATTGTCCGTTTTAGCTTTAGAGAATTTTGTGACTTAAGTACTTCTTAGGAGGTCACCTATCCCATCATTAATTTTATAGTTTTTTTTAAAAAATGTCTCTACCATTTGGGATTACATTATTTACTTATACAGGTCATGAATTTTTTTCCCCTCTCACCAATTATCCTCCGGTCTAAAAGCTTGCTAGGAGCCACACTTTTTTTCAGTAATTCCCTTCTAAGGACATCACTTGGCGATCACTCCCTACTCTCATTAGTCATGGGTCATCACAATTTATTTGTCTATAATCTCTTTGGGATAAGGAGTGCCAATTCCGCTTGCTGGGTAGCATCCAAGTTGATTGGTTCGATTCGGGGCTGTTTACCATTTAATAAACGTGTCAGTCTATAATACCATACATGAACCAATTTATTTGTAGGATCAACCAACCCAACATTTGCCTACTTTTTAATCTCTTTCCCCTCATTTTCTCTCCTTAAATGAACATTGTTTATAGACTGATTTTATTCTCTCACCTTTTCAAAAGTATACTGGTCTCCTTCTCTCTCTCTCTCTCTCTCACACACACACACACACACACACACATTCCCTCCTCCCTCCCTCCTTCCCTCTCCGTTTCACTCTCAACCCCTTTCTCTTTTCCAAATGCTTTCACCCAACTTCCCAGGTTTGCATACAAGGGGAGACTTTCCCAAATGCTTCTTATTTCATAAAACATAGGTTGCACTGGCAGGGACTAATCTGTGTCAAATGTTTTTTGCTGGCATGCCCAAGATGTCTTCAAATGTATCCATAAGGTAGACAAATATCTTAGCTTTAACTTCGGAGAGCTGCAATCACAGGAGGAGCCATCTCGTTTTCTTCATCCAAAATAGCTACAGTGAAGAATATTTGTTGAAAGATTTGTGTCAAGCCCAGTGAGTTTATTTGGACCCTTGGCTTTTACATCTACACTAGCTAAATTGAAGAGCTTGGCATTGAAAGAGTTTAGTTACAACCCAAGAGGTGCTGAATTGGATTAATATAAAAAATGATTTTTGAATGCTTTTGTTCGATCTTCCTTTCAATGACAAAGGAATGAGTGGTAGAGTAAAAATACAAAGCAGAGAGTAATAAAATAATTTTGAAGTAATAGAAGGTTAACAGAATCATGACTCCATAAAAAAAAGAAAAAACATAATCTTGACACATATATATATGTAATATAAAGTACATGAGCGTAATAGAGTCTGCAAAATGATTTATAGTGGTTGGGGAAAGCTTGCATTCATCCACTCCCTAAGCTTCTCTTGGGAATTCTACACTAGAATCACTCTTTGGCGATCGCCGAAGGGAAAAGCAATGTAGTCCCTCTTTTCAATTGGATAGGAGAAACCCAAACTATATGTCCTCTCTAAGCTAGGAGTGTCTCTCATTTTGGGTACACATGATCTGGTATCAAGATGGAGTGAACTCTACAGCCGTCCTTGGTAAGGAGCAATTTTTTATGTATGTATTAGAAATTATCGGGTATTTGTCTATCATATAAAATAAAGTTATTTTTAAATTTTTAGAAATAAAGTCATTTTGATATTGAGATTTATATAGGATGCAAAACAAAATTAGTTTTTAATATTGAGATTTGTGTAGGATAAAAAAATTATTTTTATGTTTGTATTTGTGAGATGAGATAAATATATTATAGCTGATTATTTTTTGGGCCTTGAATCAAACAAGGGATTTGGGTAAAACACAATCTCTATACTCTTTTAGGACAAGACAGGAGTTATTTTATGTTGTAAAGCTCTAACATATGAATTGAAGATGAGTTGTCACAACCCGAAATCCAAAAAATGAACTCCGTGCCGTGAACTGTCAATGGTCAATCAATTAACAGCGGAAGCTTATATAACTATCATCATACCAACGTCAAATCAGAGCAGCTAAACACCTCAACATAAAAACAAACTAAAAAAATATAACCACCAAAAGTATACAATATCATATTCCAAATATTTACAAGATATCTCAGACAAACTCACATCTGACATACAAAATGATGTTTGTTTGTCAAGAGTCTCAAAAATATATGTATACAAGTCCTATTCACATATTTACAAGATCACACAACTGACAAAGAAACATCACCTCCTTTCAAGGCTTTCAAAAAGAGCAGAAGACTCCAGTCCAGGTTTGCTCTTAATCTGAAAATTTTGCTGTAAAGAAGTGAGCTTACAACTCAATAAGAGGACTATTCACAGCAAATGTAATGAATACTCAAGTTACTTAGTTTGTCAAATTGATCTTTCGTAATAACTTTTTAAAATATATAGTAAGCTAATTCATATGCCACAAGCAGATGAAATGCATATGAAATGCAATACATATATAACCCACCGATATACACAGATGAGATTCGATATATAACCTACTGGCCAGAGGTTCCAGATATCCTCGAAAGAGGAACAGATTCATATTCTAGTCAAGTTCAGATCCCGTCATGGGCCACATAAAAATGACTTCCAGCACCAAAGAAGTCAAACCACATGACGAGTTACGGTGCTCAGTCAAATTTACTTGACTAGTTTTCACAGCATTTCCTGAAATCCAAACAGATAAGCATTTTGCAAATATGCAATAAATATGCTCCATGTGTCAATCAAACATTTCTTTATCCATATATAACATTCTTATACACAAGCAGTCATTATCTAACTTGTGAATCAATGCAAACATCAAAACATATCAAAACAGTTTTAAGTCAATAGAAAATCTTTTAAATCAAAATCAGAATATTCATGTTAATTAGAAAACTAAGCAAAGTAGATAAATTCATCTCAGAAGCCATGAAAATCCACTTACCAAAAGAGTTCCAATTAAATCCGCGAAAATCCTCTTTTCTTTCTCTTCTCTTTCTTCTTCTTCTTTTTCTTCTTCTTCTTCTTCTTCTTTTTCCTCTGGTTCCAGCAGCAGCAGGCTGCTGCTTGCTTTGGGTTGGCGGAAGAAGGCAGGCGGAGAAGAGCTCGGGCGGACAGAGGCTCGGACGCGAAAAACCGAGAGGGAGAGAGGAAAGAAGCTTTTTCTTCTCTCTCCAGGCGCGGCAACACGCAGAAAAAGGGCAGAGCGGGCGAAGGCGATTTCCGCGGCAAGCGTATCCCAATTAATGGGAAATTGCAAAATAGTCCCCAACTTTCATACTCTTATAAATAGGTCCAAAAGTTATTTCTTTTAAGTCCAAAATTATTCATTCCAGATCCTTCAAAACCAGGTTGTTACATGAGTTGTTAAAGTTAAAGAGCTTATTAGAAACAGCAAACCAAGTTTCAAATGATAAATCAATTGGTAAATATCATCCTAGCCTCGATGGTTAGGGCACAATATTATGCAGGTTCATGTTTTGAAAAATTCATCTAGGTCCCTATATTTATATAGTAGTTTCAAATAAAGTCTAAGTGATAATTTCACGGTCCTTTTAGATGGGTTTTGTTTGTTTTTCCATTAGTATCTCATACAAATTAAATTTTAATGCTTTTATTGCTTTTATAAATAACAGAAGTACCCTCAATGTTTTTCCTCTCCCTTTTCTTTCCCTTCCCATCGCTCCTCTCTCTCTTTGGCTGATGATCTATCTTAGGTAAAGATAGCATCATGCTTAGGGTGAGAGAGGGGTGGGGGAGCCGACACCATGCTTGGTTGGATGAGAGAGAAAATAATTATAGTAAGGGCATGGGTTTAGTCCTTGGAATGTTCATGGGGATTGGAGCTTTCCTCCTCTTTCATATTCGTAGCATCATCTTCTTCCTTGGGCTTGGGCTTGGTTGAATGTTTGACTGTCTCCATTGCTTCAAAGGCTTTACTTTTTTTGGCAATGGCGCTTTCCACGATTGAATGATGGGTGTTTTATTGGAAATAGTTCAAGCAAACTTTGGGAAGATTCCCTTTAACATCGTCTTCCTTTTCTTTTCATTGCTGTGGTTGGAGGAAACATGTCGAAAGCCGATGACTCCTCCAATGCCTTAAGTGATTGACTCACCACCCTTGACTGTTGCTACCGTATCTTGAAAACATTACAACTCTAAACCCTATGACTGAAAATCGGTAATTAGATAAGAACACCAAAGCTTAGAGAGATGTGAAGGGGGGGATTAAACAAGAGAGAAGGAATGAAAATGGTAATTCCTAATTATTCTGTTAATGTTTTCACAAAAGGACTATGATTGAAAAATTTAACAATCCAGAGATTCCAACAAAGGATTTTTCAAAACATGGACTTATATGATATTATACTCTAACCTTAGGGACTTGGATGATTTTTACTTTTCTAATAAAATAGAAACATTATCATACCTAACCTAAGCCCGATAATGAGTGGAACTTAATTCAAAGGACTTGAAACTCTACTTTCATGCTTTAAGCATTCATTTTGAAGTTCTCATTGTTATCCATGTTTATTGTTGGCATTGACCTTTACACAAAACACTTGATGAATTATTAGATTTTTTCGGGTGGATTTGCTATCATCTACAAAATTGGTAGACCAAATTGTATAACAAAGGTGATGACACTTAGGCTGCACTGCTAGTGATGATAATCCATGTTTTTCTCATTCAATTATCTAAGTTGTTGGTGCAAACGTAAAAACATAAATAGCCAAGTTGTCTTATAGTGTACCTGTGATCTCCAAATATATATTCATTAGTGCATAAGATCAGCGATGATATGTGGTGCTGAATGCTGGCCTGCAAAGAGAAAATATACAAATAAAATAAATATTATAGAAATGAGAATGCTAAGGTGGATGTGTGGATATACACGAATGAATAGAATGAGAAATAAGTATATCCAACAGAAAGTTGGTGTTACACCAATTGAGGAAAAACTTAGAGAAAGTCGGCTTAGATGGTTTGGACATATAAATTGTAGGCCGATTGAAGCTTCAGTTAGAAAAATATAGTTATTGGATCTTGCCAATATACAAAGAGGAAGAGGAAGACGAAAGAAGATATGGTAAGAAACTATATGGAGTGATCTTAATTACTTAGACTTAGACAAGAATTTGTTAATTAATAGAGCGCAATGGAAATAAAGGATTCATGTAGCCAACCCCACCTAGTGGAATTAAGGCTTGGTTTTTTATTGTTGTTGTTGTTGTTGTTGTTGTTGTAGTGCATAATAGCAAATCCGATCATTGTATTATTATTCTTATCTTGAGAAAAAATCAGTTATACTTTGTATACCTTTTGAACTGAAAACGAGAATTCAAACTCCCAGGTTTATGAATATTCCTTTAGCTTTTACATAGGTCATAGGTGCAACTTCAGCAGTAACCTCTTTGGCCTCTGCATTGGCAATACATGGATTGAAGAAAACAATCAATGATGCACTATTGAGGATGATTGCCTTGGTTTTGCATATTCAGCTATCCAGGATGTAGGGGCTAGTATTAGAATATTTGCGTAAGATGTCCTCACGTATGCCTGTAACACAAATATTTTCATGAATGCACATCGTCAAGTCCTTCATATTACTCCTTATCTTGTCCGAAGATTTTCTCTTCTTTGTTTACAATTTCTGTGAAGATTCACAGTATGCAGGAATCCCTCCACAACTCACCTATGTAAAACTTGCTATTTTAACCTTTGATAGAATTTAGAAACCTCTTATGTATATCTATATGTGCATTTGTGTTATACTAGTCATCTGTTTATATGTTCTTTGTTTTGATCAGGTTAATGACAATCAGGTGGTTGTACGAGATGGTACTGGAAATTTTGTTGAGACCCAATTTATTCAAATTGAAAATACCACTATCGTCTTGAGGAATTTGTATGTAAAGGCATACCTTGGAGAGTCGCCTAAAACTACTCCCATGTTCTGGCTTGTATTCAAAGCTTCTGTCCCACCGTTGGGATGGAACACTTACTTCATCTCAAAAACAAACAAGAGAGGTGGCTTTCATATAAATTATTTCAAGAATTCAATTAGTTGCTTTTCTATTATTTTGTAGAATTTGTTAAATATATTACATACATTAATTTAAGTTTGTTTTAAGGTTTTAAAGTAGTGGCCAAGTTGAATGAGCGCACTTCAACTATATCAGCACCAGATAATGATACTGTGGAGATAGGACCTGGGCAATTTAAAATGTCATTCTCACGAACTTCTGGACAACTGAAAAGAGTGGTGAATTACAGAACAGGAGTAAGTACTTTTATATTTTTTAAATACTTTCTACCATGAAATTGTACCATGTAACATTAGCTGTATGTAGCTTCACTTTAAATGATGAATTACAATCTTTCCATGCATTATTCTGCTGTATGGGACAATCATTGCTTTTCCTGGGTAATTCTGTAACCTGCTTTGAGGAATAGGTTATTAATAATACTAAATTGGTAATTATTTTTACTGAAACGTTTTTGCCAGGTGGTAAGGATCATAAGCATTTAAGTTTTTGTTTAGTTCAAAGTTATCTGTTTTATTTGGGGATTTATTTCTTTGGGTTTTGATGCTCACTCATCAAAGTTGATGTTTAAAGGATTTTAAGTCTGTTTCTCAACCTTATTCTTGGTGTAAAACATTATTATTATATCCTGAAATAAATGCAAAGAAAAAATTGCTTTACGTGTCATAGGATGGAGAAGGGGTGCTGTTCTCTTCAAATATACTTTGAAAGAAGTCATTTTCCATGTTGAGCATTCAAATATACTGTGTTGAAAGAAATATGATTAATTGGATATTAGATGAATACTCTCCTATTTATAATTTAGGAGGCAAGTATAATATGGAAAATTTTAAACTAAAAAATAAGATAAAATCCTCCTATATATAGGGTGTTACAACAATACAACATAGAAAATTTATTCAAATAAATATTTTCAAGACTCTCAAAATTTCTAGTATATTATTTAACACTTTCCGTTAAGTTGAAGAATGGATATTAATCAAATTCAGCTTGTTTGGACGAAAAGAGCAATTTGGGCAAAGCCATACAGAGTTGTGTTGGTGGAGGCGTACTAAGAATGAGTTTTGTAGTGCAGGGACAGAGAATGAAGAGAACGAAGATGACACAAAGAAATATAGAGTTATGCAGGCAGAGTGGTAGCCGCAAGTGAGGAGGTCCAATTCCTAGTGGTCGCTTGAGGAGAGTTGTAAGCAAAAAGCCGCGAGGATGCATAGAGACGACGCAAAAACGTTGCGTGCGTAAGCAAGCTTAGGGAAGAGCGAGAAAGATCGAGGGTCGATGGTGCTGAGAAGGATAGCATGAGTGGCGTGAGGAAGAGGAGAAGAGCATGTGCATGTGCTAAGTAATGTAGTGAGTTGAGAGGAGGCGCACTCCGAGTCGAGAAATAAGGGTTGCGCTACGAGAGGAGTATCGCCTGGAGCGATGGAGGAGCATAATTGAGGAAAAGGGGATGCACAAGAGGAGTATTGTGAAAGAGCATTGGACTTGAGGGAGCGAGCGCGTACCGCACTGGAGTGCATGGGGGAAGGAGGTGCTGGAGAGAGAATAAAAGAGAGAGTGGAATTGTCTATTTCCTACGCCAAAGGCAGAGGTAGCAACAGTCATGGTGTAGTGTAGAAGAAAACCTACTTTAATATAATGTTTTTTTTATGATAGCTGCTTTAATACAAAGCTGGAAGAAATACAACTTATATGATTATTAGATTATTCAATAGTAGAATATCCTCTTATTTATAATTTAGGAGGTAAGTACAATATGAAAACTTGTTAAGTAGAAAATTAGGTAAATTTCTCTTTATATATATATATATATATATCTACAATTAGGCAATGTAATATTATACAATTTATTCTAATAAATATTTTAAAAATTATTGAGATTTTCAAAATATTCAATATACTGTGGTGGAGTTTGAACTCCCATGAACTTTATAGTGCTTCAGCTTCTTTTAAATATCACTACAACGTGAAATGTCAACTTATCTTTTGTCGCAACCAAAGACTATAGATTCCTTTAAAAAAACAAAATACAAAAAAGGCATGATGCTATACAATATTCTAGTATATGCGATTGGCCAGATTTGGAATAGTTTAATTTACATGTTTTGTTGCTTTTCCCTCATGATTGTGTAGTATATATAGTCTTTCATGCCATCTAGTTTAACCTTAGGGGTAATTTTTTCAAATTTTTAAGACTTTGTTATTTTGTATATATTTCAATATTTTGTTCAATTCAAGTAGTTTTCCGTCAAACTTTGTTCTCTGTATGATTGATGAAAAGTCATATTATTACATTTGAACCTACGGAAACTCAATTAAGACTTCCGTTTTCAACCAATGACCTATCAAGTCTTCAAGGCAAAGAAGAAAGCTTCGATGGTGACATTGTTTCTTCATGATTATAAACTTGTCTTTTATATCATAGAATCTACTTGTCTTTCATATGGAAAACATCAAAAAAAACTTTTGCCATGCAGTTTCTAAGAACGTTTGTTGTGATTGATCAGGTTGATATTCCCATACAACAAAGTTTTCTCTGGTATGGTTCAAGTCCGGGAGATGATCAAAATTCTCAGGTATGCTTTTGCATTATTTGAATGCTTTATATTTTATAATTTTGCTTTCAATTTAGTTTTCTTTTGATTTTTGGAGTTATTAGGCATCTGGTGCTTACATATTCCGCCCTGATGGTGCTCCTCCTAGAGCTCTTTCAAGATCGGTATTTTTCCTTCCTTATATTTTTAATTAAAATGTCTTTTCTATATATTCATGTTGTAGAAAAATTATTTTTAGTTATAAAAAAAAACTTATTTTTGAATAGAGAAATCTCGGTACTTCTTTGAAGGCAAATGTAAGCCGAAGACAAGATTCCTATCTACATATTGACTATCTTGGAAGCATTTAGATATCTTTTGTGTTGAATTTCTTGTCTTTCGAAAAATGAAAGGCCAGTCACATTACTGAAGAATACATTTTTGGTTGCAGGTACCTCTGAAGGTTGTTAAGGGACCTTTAGTTGATGAGGTTCATCAACAGTTTGACTCATGGATATATCAGGTACTTGTCCATCAGTCATACAACATATAGGAAGTTTGTCTTATTCATCTCTATAATGATATTCATGTTCGTTAGAGTTATTGTGCTCGACATATTTTTCCAGGTTGGGTTGAATTCAGATTTGTTTTCAGTATTTTTAATAATTAATTTTAGTCATGATATATTATGCTTTTAGAAATATTAGAAGTCAGCTCTATGATGTTTAGGCAATTAACAGTTATTATTCATACTGTATTGTTTATGATTACTTCAATGCTTTTACATAAACATTACTCTGCATATTTATATGCATTATACAGTATATTTGGCGCAAAAGTTTTATTTTTGCAAATTAAGTCTAATTCTTTAATTTGAGCTCTTTGGAGGCTTGTTGGTTCTAATATGTATCAAAACCGACTTTTGTTTCACAATTTTTCTTTGTATAACTTAAATTTTTAAAATTCTGACAGAAAACATTTAGATAGTCAAATGTATGCATGCATGATATTCCAATTTTGTAGTAGCGAATTAACTGATGTTACTCAACAATATGTTAGTAATACCTAAATAGATCTGAATCTACGAACTTATGAATGACCAGATCATAATGATGGTAGATGCAATGTATTTTCTAATGCCACAATAGATAACCTGATGTCAAGCAACATTCGTGTTCAATGTTCTTGTCTACCGTGTCATAAATGGCAGTAGTTTGAAGCCTCCCATTCTGGTGACCCTATGGCTATAGCTGCATGACATGGTGCCTTTGCTAGTTGATGTAGCTAAACTTCTTTACACTAAGTGCAAATAGTTATACAAACCACAGTTTGGGCTTGTCAGTTGGTAGGTTGGCTGGTTTATGGCCAATTTTGCATAGTGATTTAAGGCTGCTACATGAGAGTTTTGTTTAACTAGCCATGCTATCGAGACATTGCCTCGTTTGGATGTCATGAAGGTTATGTATGATATGGAATGTTGTTTGAGACATTATATTTCCCATTATTTCTAATGATCACTATTGTTTAGGTTCCTTGATTTTGTTTATAATGTTGTGAGTTCTAGGACAGACCACTAGATCACTAAGTTAAGTTCCAAAATTACTAATTTTATTTATGTTAAATGTAACAATCTTCACAATATGAGCGTTAACATAGCCTATACAAATGGAGCTCATTGAGCTATTGCTAACATATCAAGTCATGTCACCTAACACAATTTGGCCTATTGGGTTTTCTTCTTTTGAGTGCATACATAATTAAATGTTGAGTGGGAATTGGACTATGGCATAGTCGAGGTCCCCGCAATATGATGAACCTACTAAAGTATAGTACTTACAGAGACTTTGCAATGTCTTCTTTAGAGGAATGAGATACTCTAGCGTGGATTCAAATTCCCTTGGAAATGACTGCTAAAGGCGAGAGTCTACTTGCGTTTTGTAAAGCTTACAAACCCTCGGGAGAGAGTAAGAGAGAGAGTTTAAATTTCCATGGGAGCATACTATGGAAGTTGGAGTTTTTGCTTGTGTTCAACAAAGCTCAGGGGGGGGGGGGGGGATTAAAGATAATATTAATGATGATTTGATTGAAATTGATTAAATATCGAGGGTTAAGGGTTAATTAGCATTAAATTTTTTTAAATTTAAGTAATCATATGAAAATCAATTCTATTGGATGGGATTAGTACATTGGCCAAGTCTAAATTGACCTTTAGAAGCCAGCGATTTAAACATTGTCGAAATCCTAAACAATTGGATGGTTGAAGGACATCTTGTGCCAATCAATTGCAGCTTTTGTTGGGTTATGCTACCTTCTTCTTAGTAATACCAGGATGAATTTATCCTTTTTTTTACTTTTATCAATTTGTAGTATTTGTTTTTTCATCTAAGTCATATCTTTTATCATTTGACTTTATGATTCCTTGGTTATTGTATTATACAGGTTTTGTGTTAACTTTTTTGTTAGTTTAATTATCACTCTGCATTTTCTCTTAATGTGTTATGAAACAGGTTAGATTTATATCTTTTTGTTCTTTAACCTTTTTGTAGAGCTCTCATGTGGTAGTTTAGAATCTGTAGTTTTGCTTGTCCTTTTAGCCTACTTATCGACTTATTGTATCATTATTTAAATGCTTTTATATCGATCAAATTTCTCTTTATTTTCTGCTTTTAATGGGGACATCAAAATGATATACGGTCCATATTGGATCTCATAGAATACTTTTGATCGATAATGTAGATTATTTATTAAGTATATGAATACATATTTTTTAAATTGGTTGGATTAAATTTTTTCCAAATTGATTTAGTCATGTTGGGTAATACTGTTTAAATGAATAAATCTAATTAATTTAAATTGTTTAGAATTATCTCATTTGAATAATTATCCAGGATCATAATTATCTAGTTTTTCTTATTTTTTTACTTTAGTTTATTTTCTTATAAATAGGCTGGAGTACGTACATATTTTGAAAAAGGAATGAATTCAATCAATAAATAAAATTTGCCTTGTGTACAATTGATTTTGGAATGAGTTAACTTACATATCTCGTAAGGGATTTATATTCCGGAAGGGAAAGGTGGAAAAACCTTAAGTGAGAATCCTATAGACCCTAGTAGTCCACTATTTTTTTTCCGTATTTTTCTTTATCCTCTGAACCCTAGCGGCTTCATCTTTATTGTCCCGCATTATCTTTCTATTTTACAAATGCATTATCAATCATACTTTTCCATGGTGCTGCTAACTGCTCTCTTTGGAGTATTAAATACATACATGCATACATATATATAAATATATATTATATTCCGGAAGGGAAAGGTGGAAAAACCTTAAGTGAGAACCCTATAGACCCTAGTAGTCCACTATTTTTTTCCGTATTTTTCTTTATCCTCTGAACCCTAGCCGCTTCATCTTTATTGTCCCGCATTAACTTTCTATTTTACAAATGCATTATCAATCATACATTTCCATGGTGCTGCTAACTGCTCTCTTTGGAGTATTAAATACATACATGCATACATATATATAAATATATATTGTTTTCCAAATAATAACTACTTTAACTCTTAAACTGCCTTGCTCTAACACAAATTTCACGCTTCAGTATAATTTGCCTCTAGATTGACCTAAAGGCTTCTTGAGAATCTACGTCATAATCCCATGGACTTTGTTTTTCTTTCTATGTTCCATTTTTTCATTTTTTTGGCTACCTCTTTAATGGAATTATAATATAAATCCATAATATTTAGTTTGCAACGAGTCTCTGTTATCAACCTAGTTTCGAAAACAAAATATTCCTTTAAATTTACTGTTTTATTCTAAGCATTTTTTTTTCTTTTAATAACTCTTTTTTACTTCTAAATGGACAAGCTAGTAAATTTAACTAATGCATCATATTAGACCACAACTAACTAAAGTATACGTCATGTCATGACTCATGACTAGGTCAATTCTGGTTGATCTAATAGAAATTTTTGGAACACAAATTTTAGTTTTTGCTGTCTAGTCCAATTGTACATAAACTAAATTTTCATAGTTGTTTCTGTAATTGTTTTTTTTTCTCATAACCCTTGAACTTAATTCAGGTTACAAGAGTATACAAGGATAAGGAGAGTGCTGAATTCGAATTTACTGTAAGATCTTTTTCTTTCTGCATAGGTTGTTTTTCCTGCATAGATTGTTTTTCCTACTGGAAACTCAGTTAAGAGCATAAGGGCCTGTTTGATTGACGGTTTCAAGCGGGACGAAGACGATTTAATAAAATTAATTAGCCAAATAATTCTGATTCATCCCATAAATTTGAATCCGTTTTATAAGCGTGAAACGACTTCAAGGCCACAAAGCCGAAACCATCGAAAAGATGGTTTCAGACTCGCAATCGCTTCTTCTTTTTTTCTCAGATTTTTAGAAAAATATATCTGGAGATAAATTTGGTATTTTTCTCAAGGCTAAAATTAATGAATAATTAAATCTGACAAATTCAAAATTTAAAAAATAATGACAAATTATCTTTTGACTTATAACCACATCCTCTCAAAATTTGATATATATCCTCGTGAGAATTTTAAATTAATAATATTCAAATAAATTATAAAATTTTGAATAAATATTTTTTTATTTACTTTTATTATAAAATTTATATATTTTTATTATTTTTGAGATTTTATTGTGAGACGAAGTGGTTTCTAAATTAATATTCATCCAAACAAAAATAAATTAAAGTAGATTCAAAACTAGTTTCAAGTTACTTTTCATCCAAACAAAATTTAAATTTGAAACTGCTTTATTTATCTAAAACTGCTTCAAACTTTGAATTCGATTCTATTTATTTTGAATCTGAATTCGCTGTCAAACAGGCCCTAAATAACTTAGTTTCTTGTTAACTTTCTTGGCTTGCATGTAGATTGGACCAATCCCAACAGATGATGGTGTTGGAAAGGAGGTCATTACTCGGTTGACTGCAAATATGGTGACCAATAAGACATTTTATACAGATTCAAATGGAAGAGATTTCATTAAACGGGTAATATTTTTGAATCTTCTTTCCTCTTCCTAGCTATTTGAGATTTACTTTATAACTACTATTTGGTAATTAATTCTGTCTCATGTTACCTTTTTAATCTATGGTTTTCTAGTTATTTTTTTTGTAATTTGAACCTGGCATACCACTTTTTTTCCTATTCATTCAATAATGTTTTCCTTGCATCTTAGCGATATATTATACTCTTTGTTGCACATTTTCAAACTACGTAAACTTCTTGTCTATTGTTCTAATTTCAGGTTTGTACTTTTTATCTAAATCACTTTTAAATGGAAACTTGTAAAATGTTTGTTTATTCCAAAGCAAATAGTTGGTTCTTGTCATGGACTATAGGAGTATAAATATTAAGTAGACAGCCTATTCGTGAAGTCCGGCTATATGTTGCATGTTTCCTTTGTCATGCTGCTTTAGATTGGAAACATAAAGGGCTCATGCTTCAGCTTACATATAAAGTGCTGCATGCATGTAGCTCTATGTGAATAGCTGTCCTTATTCAGAAAAAAAGAGATGATAAACACGAAAAGTTTTATTCTTTATGTCGTCTAAAAGGAAATGACTCCCGGTGTGCTCTATTTATGGCCTCTTTGTTCATTAGTACCTTATGTCATACAATGATAAGAAGTTGGCGACAGGTTATGTTTAGGTCTAACACAATTTCTTGGTCACTTCGAACTAAAATTCATATGTATTTCCAAGTAGGATCATGATCTTAAATCTCAATTTAGAGCAATTTGGATTTTTTTTTTCATTTTTATTTCCATCATAGGACCAATTTAAAGCCATTTTAGTTTTATCTCGACAGGAAATGAAATGGGTCGAGGAAAAAGCTAAAAAAAGTTAGTTTAGACTTCAAACTTTAGTATTTTGGTAAGAATAGAACTAAAAATGGAATATGTATAATTTTTAATGAGAATTTGAAAAATCATGTAGTGAAAGTCAAGAAGAAAGGAGATAAACTTATAGCTTTAAAAATTATTATCAATAGAATAATTATTAACATTGTGTTGACGTAGGATGTAGGGGTCCCAAGAAACATAAAGAGAAAGAGAGTTCCGGGAGACGGCGGCTCGCAAGGGGGGTGAGCCTGTTAATGAAAGCTCAAGGAGAGGATTAGTTCAAAGCAACCAGAGAAGCACACAGAGATTTAAGGTGGTTCAGGGAGGAAATCCCCTACGTCCACCGGTCGATCAGCAAAGAGATTCACTAATAGGAAAAAGGTAGCCCTGAAGGCTTTGTACAATGCTTTCTTAGAGAAAAGAAGAATAAGAAGAAGGAGAAAAGGAGCTCCTCAGTTGGGGCCCTGATACAGTGAGAGCTATTCTGGAAAGAGAGTTCTCTATCGCTCTTGGTTACCAGTTGCTAATCCCCCTCCTCCTTTTACTGGAGAACTGTTCAGCGGTATTTATAGCCGGTGGGGGTGCGTAGCTTCACCCAGGTTTCCCGGTAAAAAAGGTGATGAGTAAGCTCTGGAGCCCCCGCCGCTCGCCTGTCGCCCGAGAGACCTGAAATTGTGAAAGGAAGGTGATAGCATTTAATACTAGTAACTTTTCTGGGGATTCGTGACTGTTGGGGCATACAGACTCTTGGTCTGCGGGTCTTGGGGACAGGTGTCTTGTACGGGGAACGGCGTGGTAGGTGGAGCTGATTGTGACAGGCGGTATTCTGTTACCTCGTGCCCGATGCTACAGAGAAGATCTTGGAATATCGTGAACGAGGCTAGCTTGAACCCTCGTGGCCGCGGTTTGACCTGGTCAAAAGTCCTGCAAAACCTAGAGTCGAGTCAACAAATCAATCAGTCAAGTGAAGGTCAGCCAGGCGCCACGCGTTCGGTCAGGATGCTGCGCAGGAATCACGTGTTAACATCAGCCCCCCGCATTGTCAGGGCGCGAATATTAATATGGGTCCTGGAATGCAAACTGTCGCGAAGGTGGACGCGCTGCCCAAGGCCAGCAAGGATAAAAAGGAGGCGGCGCCTGGCGGTTCATATCCTTGTGCCCTCTGAAATCTTCCCCTGTGAGAGCGGAAAATCGCCAGGGAGAGAAAATGGAGGAAGGAGGTGAATGGACTGCCTTGCTGAGCTTCAAGAAGAAGAGAACAGGCGAAGCCCTGCTGGAGGTCCCTCCTCTGGAGAAAAAGAAACAAGTGGAGCTCCCTGAAGAGAGAACGGCCAGAGACATCGGTCACCGCGGTCGTGGCTCTTGGTGAGGAAGAGGTCCTGGTGGCCAAGGTTGCCGGCGTTCTGACGCAGGCATTGGAGTCTGTGCAAGGGGCGGTGAACGTGGAAGCAGCTGAGGTGGTGGTCGTCTCAGACTCTCCCGTCAAGCCATCTCAAAAGGCCAGGGAATTGAAGGAAGTGGCCATAGTGAGCGAGACGGCCACAGGGGGGAGATTGGTCCCTGGGAAGATTTTTCTCAAGGATGAAGAGATCGAGCGGCTTCTTCCTAGGTTTGGTGTTTCTGAAGAGGGTGTGAAGAAGTCCCCTCTGCCGATCTGCGGTCCTATCTCCCTAGGTGTCCCAGTCCCTTACCCCGAGAAGAATAGGAAACCTCTCCTCGTTTCCCTCCCTCCATTAGATCTCCGCAGTGATGAGGAGAAGGAAGGGAAGGATAGGGAGGGTGAGAAGGAGGAAGGCACCAAGGAGAAGAAGGAAGGGTCCCTCCTTACTGCCCCTGTAAGAGCTCCTGGCATTGAAGGGCCAGAAGACAAGATGGAGGGGGCGACTAAGGAGAAGGGAGTGGTCCTCCCAGTTGCTCCCAGTGCAACCTTTGGTACTGAAGGTCTGGAGTATGCTGGGAGATCGATTATGTGAGATAAGGTGGGCAGAGGAGAAGATCTTGGGGAACACCTCCGAAGTTCTGGAGGTGATAAAATCTCTGAAGGGCAAGGAGGATGTGGAGGCCCGCTGCCTTCAGGAGGTAAGGGAATTGGAGGGCGCTCTGTCTCAAGCTACAGAGCGCTCTTTGGCTGATCAGAAGGGGCAATTGGGGAAGATGTACCAAATGGAAGATAGGTTAGCTTCCCTAGCCCAAGTTAATGCGGAGTGGGTTAACAAAAGTGAGATTGTGAAGGGGGAATTCCATCGCAGTTTGTTGGATGTCAATCTGGCCCACTCCGTTCATGTCAAGGACCTCCAAAAAAGGATAAGGGAGTTGGAGGATGAGAAGGAGGTTTTGAGGAAGGAAGGAAAGCGGTTGAGGGATGAACGCGCCGAGGCCAGGGAGGCCTCAATGGGGGCGAAGGAGGCGGTCTTCGAAGCTCGTCGCCGGGAGGAGTTGCTGAAGTCTGAGGTCCATTCCCTACGGGCCTTGGTGGAAAATAGCTCTGGGTGGCGAGGTCGACGTATGGAGGACCTGGAGGAAACGGTGAGGAGGGCAGTGAAGATTGTCAATGCCTCACCGGTGGGTCACCATGTGAAGAGCCAGGCCGCCTTTGATGCTCTGTTGCGGACGCTGGTTGATGTGAGTATCTTGAACCAGGAGAACATTAGGAGCCCAGCGGTTCTTCCTTTTTGTGGCCCCGGAGGGCCAGACAGGTTCTTTGGTGTCGAGAGCCACCAGCCGGAAGAGATCCCTCCACCAAGGTCCTATGCAGGCTGGGGGCATCAGCTAGCTCCCTCCCGGGTAATTCCTGAAGAAGGTCAGACTACTCCTCTTGAGGCCAGTTGGTCAGGGCGAGCGCTTCCTCCTCCTCCTCAGCTGCAGGATCGGCCAGGAAGCCAGAAGTGACCTGCTTCTCCTCTCAACCAGCTCCTCATCCTTCCATCCTGAAGAGGGTAAGGAAGAGGGAGATTCTCCTCCTTTGCGCACCCAAAGGATCCATTTTCTGGGATGGACAACCTTGAGGAGGAACCCAGGGTAAAGGAGACCTGGAGGATCCTTCTCTCTGAGGCATCTGAAGGATGTACTTTTCGGATGGACAACCTGCAAAAAGAACTCAGAGAAGAGGAGACCTCGAGGAGGAGGGGCCCTGGTTAAGAGGTCTGAATTTATCAGACCAGGTGTTTAAGTTCTGAAGCCTTGTATTTATCTTTGTTCTTTTCCTGTACTTATGAGAGAAACATGTGAGGATAAAGATAGATTTGTAACAAATTTTATCATCAATGAAATATATTTTTCCTTTTCAAAGACTTGTGAATGAATTCTTTTGTATGTCTTTTTTTTTCGTGTTTGAGACAGGTATCACGAAGTTGGTGAAAAGAGAACATGAATTCATAAGTGAAAGTAAAGATTTGATAAATGAATTCAGAAAAATTTCTAAGTAAAAAGATGAAATAGCTATCCCCGTGCGCGATACTAGAATATCAGTCATAAGGGAAAAATGATCGTCCCTTGAACCGTTGTATACGATGGTAGGATATAGGTCATAAGAGAGAATAACCTTCCCTCGAACCATCGTGCGCGATGGTAGGATTCTGTAGACGACGTATGACGGGATGGGGAGAAGTGACGCTTCGTAAACTGTGCGCCACTTTGAGACCCGTGCGTCGCTTCGATTCCTGGAATTGTCAGAGGGTACGGGCGGTTTGATTGCGTCCGCGCTCTGATCAAGGAGATCAGATGGCTGGAAGGCGAAGGGGCGCGGCTGTTTTCCTTTTAAAAGGAGAACTCGTCCGTGAGGAGCGGCTGCTGCTTCTGTTCATCTTCAAACCCTAAAGCAAAAAGAAGGGAGGGAGAGAGCCTCGTCTCGCCCTAAGTGAATGTCCACCATGGGAGGAGGAGACATTGAGTGGGAGGAACTAGCCACCCAATTCCACCGAGATTCAAGCTATCAAGAGAGTCTCCTGATAGAGCACGAGGTGCTCAACACCACCAGAGGCTTCAGAGGGAACACTAATGTGACAATTATCCCCCCTTCCGTCGATCTTCGACCGAACCGTCCCCCCCAGGGGTCGGTGTGCGTTTACCATGCTCAAGTGGAGTACGGTTTGCTCCTACCGCCGCAACCAGAGTTCAGGGAAATCCTGAACTCCTTCCAGCTCGTCCCTGCACAGCTCTCGCCTAACGCCATAGCCTACATGTACTCATTCCTAAAGCTGCTGCAAGCTGAACGAATACCGTGGTCTCTGACGCTTTTTAGGAGCTTGTTTAGCTGGATGACGGTACCTGGGTATGGGGGTGTTTGGCGTTGAGGGCGAAGACGAGGAAGGCTATGTTTTCGGGAGCGAGTAGTTCCCATTCCGACTGGAGGGATTACTACTTCTTTGTCGGAGGTGATTTGGGGATCCCTCTGACGCCTGGGGTGTGCCCCCCTGAGGTCTACGGGGATGTTAAGTGGATGGCAGGGCAGGACACCCTAAGAAATTTGGGGAGGCTGAAGGGGCGGAGCTAGTCCCTCAAGGATTTTCTGAGGCATGTAAGGAATGATATATCCTTACATGCCAAGACGCTGGGATACAGCGTCCTAAAAGAGGTTGATCCCCCTCTCGGCACAGTGCTGATGAAGAGAGCCAGGAGGGGGCATCCTCCCGCAACCCAACTAGGCAAAGAAGCTGCCGTAGGGGGGGAAGGAGAGGAGGTTGAGATTCCAGAGCCGGTCTGCGGTGGAGCCATTGTCGATGTGGTGTCCTCTCCCGATGATGCTGCAGACGACAAGAAGACGTTGGCTGAGCTGGGTTACACAGGAAAAGGCAAGGAACCCATGCCAGCCACAAAACCCCAGGCAATCTCCAAGGAAGGCGCGGGGATTACCATAGGAGGAAAGGGGGAAAGCAATAAGGCCACTATAGGCCAGGAAAAGGTGGGAGAGTCCCACCCGGAGTTAATTTCCAAGGAGGTTCTCGGAGAAAAAAGAGGTAACTCTGGGAATTCGGAGCCGGAGCCCCCAAACAAGAAAGCAAGGGGCGAAGAAGAGGGGGGTTTCGCCGCCAGGGAGCCGCACAAATGGGAGAAAAGTGTGGAGCCCCCTTTTAGTACGAACTTCGCCGGTTACTTCGGGGACGACGGTGTAAGGATGGCGGTGAGGACAACCGAGGTGGACAGAAGGTTGACCGTCGTCACCGTACCGTAGGATAATAAAGGGCGAACCTATCGAGGAGAGGTAGGTTTAGCCCTCGGGGGTGGTTTGGTGTCTGAGGACATGAAGGAGAAGATGGAGAGTACCTCCACACCAGACCTGTACTCAGGGTGCGCGAATAGACTAGCTACGGTAAGGATCCATTGTTAAGTTTTCCTTAACCACTCTGATTCTGCTAATTGGCTTGTCCTTACCTGCTGCAGGTCCTTGCTCGTTTACCTTTGGCTTTGAACAGGGCAATGAGAACCGAGGAGCAAGCACTGGAGCTAGGTTCTCAATTTGCAGTGAAGTCTTCACAGCTTGGTGCCGTCGAAGGGGAGAAAGCCTAGCTGCTTGAGGAGAGGGACAAACTGCAGGAGGAAAGAGTCGAGCTGCAGAAGGAGCTCGTGGCCTGTCAATCTGCCTTGGGCGTTGCCGAAACAAATAATAAAGCCCTACAGGAGAAGCTCGTCGAAGTCTCCGGTCAGCAAGAAACTATCGTTTTAGAGAAGTCCCTGACTGCTGTGGAGGCTTACAAGACGAGTTTACCTTGTAGGAAGTTAAGGTTAGAAGGGATCAGGCGGTCATCGGAGGGACTGGCTTCCGCCTTAGTTCAAACGGGGAAAATTACCGCCGCTGAACTTGAAGAAGTGGATCCTTTCCCTTGCATGGCCGCCGCTCCTACTTACAAGGAAGAAGGTTTCGACCTATCTGACGAGACTATCCATCGAGTATTTAGACTCTTGGATAGGGCCGACAGAGGGTAGCCCATTTTCCTTGTAAGAGCAATGATTTTTGTAACTTGTAACTTTTTGACAGCAATAAAAGAGTTATTGTTTCTTCATACCTGTTTTACTTTGATGTATATGTAATGAATAGGCACCTTTGCATGAATTTGAGATGTTCTGACCGGTTCTGAGAAACCCCTCAATAGAATAGAGGTTTCGAACCACGTAGAATGATCCAAACTTAATTTGAGACTTCTCAAAAATTCACGTGGATAGGGAACAACGATGATGAGAGGGGTCCAGTCAGGGAGGAGTTGTTTAACCCAGTACCAAAAGGACTTGAACGTCTGAAACATCGTGTAAGATGTTTGTACTTATGGCAAGGGTTGACCTCAGGGATCCCCTTTAATAAGGTTATAGATACTCCCTCGTAAACCTGCACAGGAAAAAGTAATGATAGTCCTGCCTAGGGGGAGTTATCTGACCCAATGCCAAAAGGACTTGAGCGTCTGAAATATCGTGTACGATGTTTGTACTTAAGGCAGGGGCTGACCCTCTTGGAATGGCAGATATCCTAGTGGGAAGCGAAGGCACCCTGCTTAGGGGGGACCTGTATCGTGAGTCGATATCAGAGACTGCCCTAAGGTTACAAGCAGGCCTTCGGACCTTCCGCTGGCCAGATGGGCTTACAGAAGGGTCCCAGATGTTTATAGGAAATCCCGCCTGTCAGGCGCTGCTAGGCTTGATGATCACCGTATTAGTGAAGGTTAGCTTATCGTGCTCGAGGTCCGGAACCTCGGGCGATGATTGAGACTTGAGTTCTGAGATCATACCTGAGCGACGCTAAGGTCGATATATATATATATATATATATATATATATATATATATCCCAGTATATAAGGATCACTTGCTATGAGCACGTTGGAAATATGAACCCCCGAACAATATAAAGAAGCCCAGATTGTTTGAGAATAAACCCCGAATTTGGTGTTTGAATTCTGCATAAACGAATCCCTCAATTGAATCTGTACAAATGAATAAATATAGAGCACCCAAATGAACTGTAGCAAGAGACTATGCGTAAAATTTCTTCAGGTCGTCCCCACTCCAACTTCTGGGGATCTGAGTGCCTTCAGAAGTCATAAGGTAATAAGCATTTGGCCCGGCAACCTCGCGCATGATGTAAGGACCTTCCCAATTTGGCTCAAGTTTGGGAACCCCTAAATTGTTGCCGGCGAGAAGTCGCCGTTTGAGGACCAAATCTCCCTGATTGAAAGCTCTGGGTTTAACCTTCCGGTTGTAGTATCGTTCTATTCGTCGCTTGTGCTCCAGGCGTTTTAGTGCGGCAAGTTCTCTTTTTTGCTCTAAGAGATCCAGGTCAACTCTTCGTGAATCATTGTTTTCGTCTGCCCATGTTTGCAAAGTCTCGGGCTCGAAGTTAGCTGCAGCCTCTATTCTGGGAGAGAGGTATTCCAGCTCAACTGGTATAACAACGTCCATTCCAAACGAGAGGGAGAAAGGGGATTCTTGAGTAACTTTGGAAGGAGCTGTATTGTACGCCCAGAGGGCACCAGGTAGTTCTTTCGGCCAACGGGTTTTGGCACCGTCGAGGCGTTTCTTCAAGATATTTAGTATGTTCTTCTTGGCAGCTTCCGCCTGCCCGTTGGTATGAGGATGCCACACAGAGACGTATTTGAGATTAATCCGGTGCTCTCCGCAGAAAAACCTGAGATACATTTAAGTAGTGCTCGCAGACAGCCCTGTCCATGCCTGTAACATCTTCAGGAGACCATGCAAAGACATCGATATACTCCGAAAGCTAGGCAGTAACTTCTGCCTGCTGCTTTTCATTTAGATAAGATGAAATATTTACAATTTTGGAAGTCTTCACCCCCCTAGGGCTACGTTGATGACCCCTTCCTGCGGTATGACCGACTGGGATTCTCTAGGATCCATTTGATCGACCACAAGCTGCGCCGCTATTTGAAAACACTGGGTAGCTTGCTTGGCGTCTCCTCTGATGGTGACAACGCCGCTGGAGGTCTGAAACTTCGCGCATAGGTGGGGCGTGGAAATCACCATCCCGAAGGAGTTTAGGGTTGTCCTCCCTAGGATGGCGTTGTAGCCCGATTTAGCCTTGATGACTGCGAAGTTGACCATACTCAGAGCGTGGCCGTTGTTGTCACCAAAGGAGACGGGTAGAGGGATGAATCCCAGAGGTTGGATCCTTTCACCGGAAAAACCGAGTAAGGTGGTCTCAGCACGGAGGAGGTTCGCCTCTTTGAGTCCCATTTGGAGAAAGGCAGACTTGAACAAGATATCGGCGGCGCTCCCGGAGTTGAGGAGCACCCGCCGGACATCGAAATCGGCGTTGCGGGCAACGACCACTATCGGGTCGTGATGTAGGTTGCCCTGCTGGGGAAGATCTTTGCTGTAGAAAGTAAGGGGGATGGAAGAGGCATGTTGCTCGGAGATACCGCCAACTTCTGCTGCTTGGCGGTGAGAAGTAGGGTCAATGCTAAAGATAGCATTGATCGTCCTAGTGGCCGGAGGGTATGGTCGCCCTGCTTGACTGGGGCCGGTATATGGCGAGGTCTTTGCAGGGGCTTCAGCAACCTCGGGGGCCTTTCCTTTCTGGGCAGCGGTGAAAGTTGGGGCCATCTGCATGAATTCCTCTAGCTTGCCCTGGCTCATTAGCTTTTCAAGCAGCATCCTGAGACCTCGGCACCTGTGAAGTCTGTGCCCATAGTTCCCATGGAATTCACAATAGTCGTTGGGATCCACTCCAGGCGGCGGCGCCGGTCTGGGTCCAGCAGGTCGGATCCAGCCCTGTTTGACGGCCGCCGCGTAAACCTCGGGGGCGGCCGAGAGAGGAGAAGCTTCGGGGGTTGAGTCTGTTGAGGTCTCTCTTCTCGGTCATGAGGCCTGGCCATCTGTACCCTCGTGGCCGGGGGTTCGACACCCCGATGTTTTCTCTTGTTTCTCTCTTGCCTAACCCCGGAAACCCTAGCGGGGGAGGATTCGGCATCCTCTAGGAGCATGAACTGACTGGCCCTAGCCACCAGCTTTGGGTAACTTTGAGGTTTGGCCAACTATAGGGATTTGGATAGGTCCCCTACCTTGAGTCCTCTCCGGAAATTGTGCATGGCCACTGCAGGCTCTACATCTTCAGCCTCTGCTGCAGCGGCAAAAAAGCGGTTGGTGTAATCCCGGAGACTTTCCCTCTCGCCCTGCTTGATGTTGGCGAGCACCATGTCAGAGACGACCATGCGGGTTCGCCCTATGAAACGGGCGATAACTCCCACTTCAAATGTTCGTAAGAAGAGATGTGACCCCGGGGCAACTTGATAAACCAGCTGAATGCTGCTCCCTTCAGAGTATTGGCCAGGAGGTGGCACCTCGTGGCCTCGTCCGACTGGCGGTACCGGACAGCGGCCTCAAACCCCTGCACATGCTCACGGGGGTCCGTTACGCCCTTGTAGACCTCCAACCTGGGAGGTCTGAAGTCTTCTGGGACGGGGGCGAAACGAATGGCATCGAAAAAAGGGACATTTCCGTCCATTGGCCCAAAAAAGGGATCAGGTCCGTGATCAGGGGCCTGAGCGCCAGGAAAGAGGGGGTCTCTTCCGGCTAGGAATGGAGGAAAAGCAGGTGGAAGAAAGGCGGGTTGTGGTAGTGGACAAGGTGGAAGGGGGTTTTGATGAACCTCCTGGAAATGGATAGGACGTCTGGGTGGTCTGGAGGAACCAGAAGATTGGATGGAGGGTGGTGCGACCAGGGGTGCCGGTGCAAGGATTCCGGCAGCCGGAGGAGGTGGAGCCGGGGCCGCCGCGACCGGCGGAATCAGCTCTGGGACCGCCGCGACCGGCGGAGGAGGAACAGGAACTGCCGCTACCGGCGGGAGAGGAACAGGGGCTGCCGCAGCTGGCGGAAGAGGAAGTACTGCGTACACCGGCTGAGTCTGTCTGAGAATCACGGCCTGCTGCGCCGTGAGACCGGTGACCATGTCAGTAAGGTTTGCAAGCATCCCCTGGAGTTCTGAGACACAGGTGCCTCTAGAGGAAGAAGCAGATTCGGCGTGGCGCCGGGAAGTGGAAACTGAAGCTCTGTCGTCCGGTGCTCAAACAGAGGGTTCTCCTGCATGCAGACTGCGGGCAGCAGAGTTGGTTTTACGTGTTCTGGCCACCATCTTCCCAGGGTCTCAATGAAAGCACCAGAAGATGTTGACGTAGGATGTGGGGGTCTCAAGAAACACTAAAGAGAAAGAGAGTTCCGGGAGACGGCGGCGCGCAAGGGGGGTGAGCCTGTTAATGAAAGCTCAAGGAGAGGATTAGTTCAAAGCAACCAGAGAAGCACATAGAGATTTAAGGTGGTTCAGGGAGGAAATCCCCTACGTTTACCGGTCGATCAGCAAAGAGATTCACTAATAGGAAAAAGGTAGCCCTGAAGGCTTTGTACAATGCTTTCTTAGAGAAAAGAAGAAGAAAAAGAAGGAGAAAAGGAGCTCCTCAGTTGGGGCCCTGATACAGTAAGAGCTGTTCTGGAAAGAGAGTTCTCTATCGCTCTTGGTTACCAGTTGCTGATCCCCCTCCTCCTTTTACTGGAGAACTGTTCAGCGGTATTTATAGCCGGTGGGGGTGCGTAGCTTCACCCAGGTTTCCCGGTGAAAAAGGTGATGAGTAAGCCCTGGAGCCCCCGCCGCTCGCCTGTCGCCCGAGAGACCTGAAATTGTGAAAGGAAGGTGATAGCATTTAATACTAGTACCTTTTATGGGGATTCGTGACTATTGGGGCATACAGACTCTTGGTCTGCGGGTCTTGGGGACAGGCGCCTTGTACAGGGAACGGGGTGGTAGGTGGAGCTGATTGTGACAGGCGGTATTCTGTTACCTCGTGCCCGATGCTATAGAGAAGATCTTGGAATATCGTGAACGAGGCTAGCTTGAACCCTCGTGGCCGCGGTTTGACCTGGTCAAAAGTCCTGCAAAACCTAGAGTCGAGTCAGCAAATCAATCAGTCAAGTGAAGGCCAGCCAGGCGCCACGTGTTCGGTCCCTTAAGTTGAATGAGAATATAAAGAAAAAAATTTTAGAATGATTTAAAAGGGTTAGTACAATGGTACCTTAGAAGGAGAAAATATTTATCGGAGATCTAATTAAACATGTTAAAAGTGTTGCCAAGAAATTTAATAACATTTACGATGTGTATGATTTTGGTGAAACTAATGAAGAGAGTAAGCTATTTTGGAGTTTTCTTTAGCTTATAGTTTTTTGATTTACTAATACAAAGAGATAAGCATATTATCACTTATAATAATGTGTCTTCAAGAATGCAGATTAAATGAGATCGCTTAAATTGTAAAGATTGTAAAGTTATTTTAAGTGAATACGTGACTACTTAATATTGATTTACAGTTTTAGATTTTAAGATGAAAGTATGAAGAAGGAATAGTAAGCCGAAACAGTTCCCTCAGACTTAATGGTGAAATCTAAGAGGTTTGACTAAAAAGTTTTCTACTCCAGTTAGATTACACCAAGATTCAGCATTAAGCCCATATCTTTTTGTATTGGTCATAACGATTTTGACTGGACACATTTAAAAGCAAGAGCCTTGGTGTATGCTTTTTACAAATAACATTTTTCTTGATAAAACTAAAGATGATGCTAAAGTGAAACTCGAGTAATGGAGAAATACCTTTAAATCTAAAGTTTTTATCTTAGTATTTCAAAAACTAAATATAATAGAGTGCAAATTTAAGCAAGACAGATGCACTTATGTTAGAGAGATGATAATTGATAATCGTGTTATCAAAAAGAGCGAGCGATTTAGATATCTTAGATCACATATAGAATAATGATGTAACAGATGATGATACTATTAGCAGGATCAAACAACATGGATAAAGTGGAGGAGTACATCTGGTGTATTGTGTGATAGAAAAAATTCACTCAAACTTATAGGTAAATTTTATAGAACAGTTGTAAGATCAGCATTATTATATGGTGTTGAATATTGGCTTATAAAGCAGAAACACATAAATAAAATAATTATCACAGAAATGAGAATGTTAAGATAGATGAGTGGATATACACGAAGGAACAAAATGAGATGAGTATCTGCAAGAAAGTTGGAGTAGCCTCAATTGAGGATAAGCTCAGAGAGAATTGGCTCAGATACTTTGGACACATAAATCGTAGGCCGATAGAAAATTTTGTAAGGAAAGTTAGATTATTGATCTTGTCCATGTAAAAAGAAAGAGAAAGGCTAAAAAAGATATGACAAGAACTATAAGAAATAATCTTACATCTTATATATTTAAAGCTAAATAAGGATTTATTATTTAATATAGTGCAATGAAAACAAAGGATTTGTGTAGCCGACTACTTCTAATGGTATAAAGGCTTGGTTGTTGTTAATTTTATCTTGACAAGATTTGAGTTGCATGCCTCGACAAAAGTGAACAGAAACAAATTAGAATTGCTGAAATGCCTTTGTCATTTATTAGTGGTCACAGTAGAACTTCTTAGCTGAAAGAGTATATGATCAAATAGCAACAAAGCCTTAATCCTGACTACTTGGTCAACTACATGGATTTTTCTATTCAACTCTACTTCAAGCAACAAGCAAAGCTTTCTGCACATGTATAGACAAGTCCCATAGAGCATGTTGGTTACAAAAAAAGTAAATTACTCTAGAAGACTTTGCCCCAATCATCAGCATTCAATTGTTTTGGCACCAAAATTGGTACCATCTGATGAAACTTGCCCACTCCTGTGGAATGTAAGCCATAGGAATTTTTGATAGAGTATCATGAAATAAATGGCAATCATATAGTTTTGACAACAAATATTTGTATAGGACATCAAAGTGCTCTTGGCAAGAGAGACAATCCAGTTGCTTTGTGTTCTTTCAGAACTGGTTTTTGTGAATTGTCACTGGAAGATGTTCATCCGTAATTCCGTATTGCCTCTAGGTCAATTTCCAGAGCTGCCATGATGGTAGATCAATTTCCAGAGCTGCCATGATGGTAGATCAATTTCCGTATTGTTGAGGCATTTTTATAATGTTGTGTTGCCTATCTTAAGTCTTTAATGCTGTGTTTCCTATCTGAATTCTTTAATGTTGTTTTACCTATCCAAATTCTTTAATTTTTTGGGCTAACCTTGTTCTTCCATTCTTCAGATTGTAAGCAATGTTTATTTGTGAAAGCATTTGTCTTGTAATTTTCTTATATTGGTCTTGTTATGTCTGTAACATACTATGGTAGTTTTCATGAGAAGTTTGATCATTACTTCTTGATGGGTTATAGATTTGTGATTATCGGGCAGATTGGAACCTTACAGTGACTCAGCCGATTGCGGGGAATTATTACCCGGTAAAGCTTTATTTTCAACAATTTCATGCTTATAAATTGCCCCATCACTTTTAATCATTACTACTTAATGAAGTTTTAGTAACCTGGAGATAAAAGCAAAACTTTAAGCATATTGGAATTTAGTGGGTTGGAGATAGTTTAAGAAAGGAATGTGTTGGAATAAAACACAAATGATCAGGCAAACAGGCAGTCTTTTTTCATTTTCTGACCTTATTTTGCAAAGGTGATTATTTTCTTAGAGTCGTCTGACAAAAAATGTTTGTAATCGATTTAGTACCATGCAGATTAATATGCTTTTTGTCATTTAATTTACATTGTTAATATTACTATGCCGTTGATTAAAGTTGGCTAACATTACCATCAGAAAAAAAAGCCATTACCGTCAAAAGCCTTAGGCCTGAAGATATATGATTCGCTCTTTTTAATGTACACTATGTCATAATTTGTTGATCCATAAAAAATGAACGGTATCATGCATGTCTTTTAGTGTAAACTATGTTGCACTTTTAGCCCTAAGTTCTGAAAGGGAGTTTGTATTTATGTCGAATTTTTACGGTATTTTATTTGAATGGTTTATTTAATAGCTGTATAGTGAAGCTTTCTAGTAACGCATGATACTCTACATTCGATGCAAGATGAACATTACAATAATAACAACAAGGTCTTTGTACTACTAAGTGGGGTAGACTATATGAATCTTTTGTTTTCACTGCATTCTATCAAATAATAAATTCTCTTTTAACTTCAAATATGTAAAATCATTCTTATAATTTCTTGCTATGTTTTTTTTGGTTTTTCTTTCTCCTTTTATATGGCCAAGATCCAATAATCCAACTTTCCTTACTGGAGCTTCTATCGGCCTATAATTTATATGTTTAAATCATCTAAGCCGATTCTCTTTAAGCTTATTCTCATTTGAGGTCACTGTAACCTTCTTGTAGATATACTCAATTCACATCTTATCCTTTCGCATATACTCGCTCATCCACTTTAATATCCTCATTTATATGACACTTCTTTTATTTGTGTATTTTTATTTTGTAGCCTAGCATTTAGCATTATATAATATTACTAGCCTTTCAACTATTGTATAAAATTTACCTTTAAGTCTGAGTCAAATTTTTTTATTACACAATATGTCAGATTCATTCTTTCATTTTATTCATCTTTCTTGAATTCTGCTAATAATATTACTATTTATTTCACTGTTATTTTATATTTATACCACTTATTTTTCCTGATAATTTGATCATCAATTGTCACCTCCTAATTACAAGTTCTTTTATATTGACTAAATTTATACTTCATATATTTGATTTTTGATCTGCTAAGATAAAAATATTTAGATTCTAATGTGTTTCTTTATAACTCGAGTTTTACCTTAGCATCTTCTCTAGTCTTATTAACGAGAAAAATATCATCTTCAAAAAGTATACACCAAGGCAGTTTTTCTTAAATATGTCTAGTCAAAACCTCCATTACCAATACAAAGAGGTATGGATTTAAAGCTGAACCTTGGTGTAATCCAACTGAAATATAAAAATTCTTGGTCAAATCCTCTTTTGTCTAAATATATACAACAATCTCTTTATACATATCTTAAATAGCTTGAATTTACGCAGTTGAAATCCATTTCTTTTTTAAAACTCTTCAGAGTACTTTTTTGGGATTTTATCATGAATTTTTTCTAAATTAATGAAAATTAAATACGTATCTTTTCTCTCTCTAAAGATCTCTGTTAAACCTTTTAACAAATAAATAGTTCTCATGATAGATTTGTTTGGCATAAAATCAAATTGATTCTGTGATACCCTAGTATTGCAATGTAATTTATTTTTGATCATCTCTCCTAAAGTTTTAAATTATGATTCATTAACTTAATTTTTCTATAGTTTATACAATCTTGTATATTATTTTTATTCTTATAAATAGGTATTAATGTACTATTTTTTTATTCATTTGACATCTTTTTAGTTTTTGAAATTGTAATAAACAAGTTAGTGAGTCAAGAAACTCATTCATTTCTCATACATTTTCAAACTTATATTGGATATCATCCGGTTCTATTGCTTTTTTATATTTCATCTCTTTGAAAGCCTTCTTAATTTCAACTTTATTTATACGCCGGATGTGAAGGCAATTTTTATTTTCTTTTTGGATACTAAAATTAGTAAGATCAATTGTATTATCATAATTGTCATTAAAAAGTCTTTTAAAGTAACTTATCCATCTGTGTTGCATGTCTTCATTCTTAAAAAGTATTTTTTGATTCTCAACTTTAATATATTTTACTCTAATCATATACTTAATATTTTTATTTTTTACTTTGGCAGGTTTATATATGAATCTTTTTTTTTAGCATCCAGCTTCTTTATTACAATCATCAAAAGTCACATTTTTTGCATTACATGTTGCTTTTTAGGATTCCTGTTAAGCAATTTTATACTTATCTAATTTTTTTTTGCTCTTGCATTTATATCATACTTTGTAATAAACTTTTTTTTCTTTAATCTTTTCTTATATTTTTTCTTTTCACCACTAAGAATCTTTATTGTTTGAAGCTTTTCTTTAGATTCTCCCTCCTAACATATTCTTTGTAATCTTACAGATGCAGTTAGCAAATCTTAACTGCATAAGATTAGTTCTTCTTCAGTGTCCAACTGCACATATTCTAGAACATCTTAAATATATTTTTGTTCTCATTTCTTTAGATTTCACCATCAAGTCTGAGGGCACTGTTTGGGCTTACTATTCTTTTTTACAACTTTTTATTCTAAAATCTAAAACTATTAATTAATGTTAAGTAGTCAAGTATTCACTCAGAATGACCTTACAATCTTTACAGTCTAAGTGATCTTATTTTCTTATAAAAAAATAATTAATTTATGTTCTTGAAGACTTATTCTTATAAGTAATAAGATGCTCGTCTTTTTTCTTAAATAAATTATTAACAATAAAAAAATCATTAGCTACAAAAAATACCAAAATAGTTTTACCCTCTTTGTTAGTCTCCCCAAAACCATATCCACTGTGAATGCTATTAAATTTCTTACTTCTAGCATGTCTGTTTAAATTTTTGATAAATATTCTCTCATTTTGAGGTATTTCTTATATCAACTCTTCTAAATCATTTCAAAATTTTTTTCTTTATGTTTGCATTCAAACCTATTTGAAAGACTTACACGCTTACAATGTTAATAGTTATTCTATTGATAATAATTTTTAAAATTATAATTTTATCTTTATTCCTCTTGATTTTCACCATATAATCTTTCAAACTCTTATTGAAAATTATACTCAATCCATTCATGGTTCTATTCTTACCAAAGTTTGAAAGTTTGAAACCTAAGTGATCAATTTGTTTGGCTTTTTTTACTACCCATTTCGTTTCTTGAAGGCACAAAATATTAATTCTCCTATAAACTATAATATCTACCAATTATATTAACTTGCTTGTCATGGTGTCTAAATTTCAAGTCCTTAATCTTATTCTAGTGTCTTGGACTAGCTTTCTTTATCTATATTTGTCTATAATATGGGAACCCTTGCTCACTTATCACTACACCCAAGAGCCGATACAATGACCCTTGCACTCTTTTCACTATATTCAAGCAATATAGTAAGTCGTTTCCAAAGAACGACCCAGCTTTAGTACAATTTTTTAAAGGATCCATGTCATGTTTGTTCGACAAGTTTTACGCTGGCTGTCGACTTTCTAACACAACCTTCAAGTTTTTCATCCGAGACTTAGGACTCGACAATTGCGTGTTAGTTGCAGGATGAACATTATGGAGCATATATTATACACCATACATAACTGTTGAATGTTTATGAGTGCTTCGATGCTTCCTTAACATGAGCATATTCCTGTATGCTGTGATGACGTGATGAAGCTACATCGTCATGGAAGAGATCATTTGCATTTCATTTAGGTCATACCCTGATATAATCTTTCCATTCTGTTTTGATTACTGTTAATAGTATTAAACGCTAAGGTTGGAACATTGTTGATTGACTCATTCGGTAGTGTCATTTTACTTAGAGGACGTTTGGTTCGTTGTTATCTTGGTGTTATGTTATGTAATGTAGATGTCATGACATCTAGATGTTATCTTTTCATTAATAAATTTATAATCTAATAGAAGATTATTTGTATATGTCATTAAACCAAACAATTGTCTTCTCTAGATAACATAACATAACATCAAGATAACATTGAACCAAACGCCCCCTTAGCTTGCTTATTATTTACAATTTCAGGTTAATTTGGGAATTTATGTAGTGGATGGGAAACATGAACTCTCAGTACTTACAGATCGTGCTTGTGGAGGCTCTAGCATCCAAGATGGTCAAATGGAGATCATGCTCCATAGGTTATATAATCAAACATAGCTAATCGTTCAACTGATCATACTTCGTTCTTTGCTCTGATTTATATCTGATGTATCTTTCTGGTGCAAGGCGCTTGCTTAATGATGATGGTAGAGGCGTTGGAGAAGCACTTGATGAGACCGTTTGTGTTGATGGTACTTGTCAAGGTCTCTCGGTATGTACTCCTTGTGTGATGATCGTTTTTCAGCATGTATTATTTAATTCTTATTACGTTGCATAGATATTTATCTTTTGGAACATCTATTTAAATTGTAGAAATATATCATGCTTGAAATTTTTAAGAGGATAAAATACGATCAAAAGTATTCATGTTTAACTTTGTCTGACTCTTGACTCACCACTCCGTTTGGCCTAAATAAAATGCATTTTAAGTAAAATTGAAGTTGTTATTATCGCATGATTTTGTTTTGTTTGTGAATGTGTTATTATGTAGATGAGCCAAACTTCCTTTAGTTTTTTAGTAGAATTCAAAGAACCGTTGGCTTTTAAATCAAAAAAGAAAATTTATAGTTGACAATTTTGATAATAATGTATCGGATTTTTTGGAAACCGTGGGACAAGAATGTTGCTAGCATGTGAATTCGAAGATAAGAAAATTAAATAACCAGTTTGTTCTAATCAAGTGCAATTATTTTTTGAAGTTGATTATGCGATAATTGAAAAAATAAGTCCCTTAATGGTTCAATTTAAAATTAAATTAAGTAGGATCAATGGTAATTAAGTATTTTCCAATTGGATTAAGGCTTATTGATGTAATTCTTTAAACTTAGATCTATGGAACGAGAACTGAATTGGCTTCCTCTAATAATATCAACAAGATAATATTTGATCTAATATCATCAATAATATTCTTTAAACTTAGATCTACCGAATGCTTGATGTACTTTATGCCTAAATCGAGAAGTTAACTTTGGATCTCGATCTGATACAATAGCAGATGGTATTCCATGCAATCTTACAATCTGATTCACATAAATTTTAACTAATTATCAGTAGAATCAATAACTTTGATTGGCAAGAAATGAGTTGATTTAGTCAACTAAACAGTTAAATTTGATTGTCGCCAGATCTTTAGTGCAAAAACAATTATCGCCAATTCCAAATCATGTACTGAGTAGTTCTTTTTATGTGGTCGTAACTGTCGTGAAGTATAAGGTATGACCCTGCCATGTTGCATAAGAACACATCCCAGCCCTTGGAATGACGCATCACTATAGATCTGAAACCCGTTACTATCTTCTGGTAAAGTTAACACTAGAGTTGAAATGAGACATTCTTTTAATTTTTGAAAACTAGCTTTACAGTCTGCGTTCCAATCAAATTTAACTGTTTTTTGTATTAGTCTTGTAAGTGGCAATGCAATTCGTGAAAAATCTTTTATAAATTTACGATAATAGTCAAAAATTTTCAGAAAACTTCTTATTTCTATTACATTGGTTGGCCTTGCCCATTCCATAATTATAGAAACTTTCTGTTGATCAACAGATATACTTTCTGCATTGATAACATGACCCATAATTGTAGGGTTTAGGGTTTAGGGTTTAGGGTGTAGGGTGTAGGGTTGAGGGTTTAAGGTTTTTTTTTTTTTTTCCAAGGCCCCATACATGAAAGCTTTAGCATAAAGGCCCAAGGCCCATTACATGATAACATTTAAATATTGGGCTAGCCCCAATTCAAGAAAACAGCAAAATACCAAACAACTATGAATAATAAAACTAAGGCCCAAGGCCCCAACAAGAAACAAAGATAGAGAGGGCATAAAGCCCAACAAGCAATAAGAAGCCCAAGGGAGGACCCAAGGGCTTGATTGGAACAATTGGGCTTAAGCCCAAAGGAAATCGGGTGGGCCTTAAAAAGCCCGAAGGTCTGGAAAGGACCGCCTCCACGGCACGGCCCATTGAAATTTTCTGGGTTGGGCCACGAAGGAGCCCAGATTAAAGGATCAGGTTGGGCTTGAAGGCCCAGGATTTCGGGTTGGGCCAAGCCCATGCAATCCGAAGAAAGGGGGCGGACTGGGCTGTTTGGAAACCAGGCCCATGAAAGAGCCCAGCAACCACAAAAAGGCCCAGTAGCGCATGCGCGGCCCAGGCCTGGCACGGGCGGGCGTGCCCAGCACACGCAGCCCAGCACGCGCGGCCCACCAGGCCAGACGAAGAGGCGGAAGCGGAGGAGTCATCGGCCATCCACGTGTCGGCGCGAGAAGAATCCCGCCCACCGAACACCGAAGAGTCTGAATCCGCGCAGAACGCGCGCTTGGGAAGGGAAAGGCGCAGGCGCTGGGGCCCGCGTGCAGGGGTACGTGTCGCTAATCCATCAAAGCCCGCCCAATCGAACGGTCACACTGCAGCGCGTTGACCGGTGCAGCGCGAATTCCGCCTGGGAAACGCAAATGATCTGACAGGCCGCAGTTTTGTCGCACGTCTGTCGGCCACCCATCCAACGGTCTACGCGGTTTGTACGCGTTTTTCACGCGGAATCGCCGCGGTTTTCCGGCGTTAATGCGTTATCGCCGCGGTTTTCCGGCGGGGTCGCCGTGGTAATCAGAGGAAGCTGATTTTAACGACGAAATACCTGCAAAGTTGAATGAGATGGCACAGCTCGCCGGAGGGGATATTTTCAGCCATAGCCGAAGGCAGCAGCGCCGCCGTCTTCTCCAGCTCCGGTATACAGATCAGAAACTGACGCCGGCAGCGCCAGCGTTATCTTGAAACAGCTTTGGTTTAGGCTTTCCATTGCTGCCTCCTTTGGTGAAACCATGTGAGCCACCGGCGGATAGTAACTGGGAGGCGACAGTGAGGAAACCGGCGGCGAGAAAGCATAACGGAGCTGGAGAAGGAGCACCGCTGCTCCTTCTCTTCGGCGGAAACCTTCCTTACCTCCTTTCACTAGAGAACGCCGGCAGCCATTAGATCCACCTACAGCAGCTCCGGCGAAGCCTAGAATCTTCAAAAAAAGAAGAAAAACAGAAGAAGAGGGGGAGAAGGGAAGAATGAGGAGGTAGTAAGACGTTTTCCAGTGAGGGGGAAAGATTATCGGAGAAGAGGAGGGTGAGGAGAGGAAGAGTTTTCCTGAAATTAAGAGGAAGAGTTTTCCGAGAGCAGTTTTCCGGCAAGTTTTTCCAGCGAGTTTTTCAGGCGGGCATCGCCGCCGGCGGCAACCAAGGGCCGCCGGCGGCAAAGTTATATCAAGAACCTAGGGTTTAGGGTTTAGGGTTTAGGGTTTAGAGTTTACACATATATATTATAGAATTGGTCACTTTTTGTCTGCAGTCCTTTTCATTCTAAGCTGTAGTTTTTATTTGAACACTATATCAGATCTTTTTAATTGCAAATATTAATTTTAACATGGTTAAAGCTAAACTTAGATGAAAATATTTTCATTAAAAATTATGAATGATGTGAAATAAAGTTAAATATTATGTTGAGATATGTAAGGGATGTGATATAAATTAGTTATTATTTTGGTATATATATAAGATGTAAAATATAAGTTAAATTTTTATTTTGAATTATATGTATAATGTGAAATATATCTAATTTTTAATATTAAATTTTATGTGTGATAAGTTATGTCTGTTAACCTAGCTAAACAAATAGGCCTGGAATTGTATGCTTCTTAGCATAATAACTTATGAATCCTTTGTTGAAATTTTTAGAGAAATTAGTCAACAAATACCGGTAATACTTTACTGATTTGTGTTCTTGTAAAATGACCCTTTTAGGCTTGGGGTACTTATTACTTGAGCATTGATCAATTGGGAAGTGGCGCACAATGGCGGCGAACAACTGGCCAACAGATATACTCACCGATTCTGCTAGCGTTCACCCATGCTGTAAAATGATCCTTTTATTAACTTTAGTGTAGTTTCATGGTAGAATTTCATTAAAAAAATATTGTCATGCAGGATGAGAAAAGTTGGAAATCTAAACAAATCATAAAGGGCAGTTGGATAGAGTCCAATTACACCTTACCTGCTAACGTTGCACTCATCACACTAGAGGTATATACATTAATCCAAGCGATTATTGCTTTTTATTTATGATAATTTGGACTGGAGTGTTAATCATCTTGCAGGAACTGGATGATGGCCCTGTTCTACTGCGTTTGGCACATCTATATGAGGTTAATAGTTTTATCATTCCCGCTTGCATAAATGAAATGTAAATAGAAAAACATTTTAATCATGCTTTTGCTATTAAAAGTTGACCAATCCGATGGGAATCATTAAAGCTGTGATTTGGTGTTCACTCCTTATCGCTGTTTAATATTCTGAATCATATTTTTTCTAATGTCATACAACCAAAGTAGGCCCTTATTTATCTCACATATGTTTGAAACTAAGACTAACGTCTAACTGAACATTGCTTCAGGCCGGTGAGGATGTGAAGCTTTCAGCACTAGCCAAGGTGGAACTTAAGAAGATCTTTGCAGGAAAAACGGTATATTTATATTTTTAGTACACACCCTTATTTGCAAATATTGGAGTATAATTAACAAAGAGGATCATCATAGACTTTTGTAACAATTTCATTGAGATGAAAGGCCCCATATTCTAGCTTTCTATACTTTCTTTTATTTATATTTTATCTTGTAAAAAGGAATTAATACATATTTAATTTAATTATATTATGCCAAGTTCTATTTTATTTCCTTCACTTCCTAGTCTAAACAGAACTTTGTAGGAAATATTACTTTTGAAAGACACAACTAAAGCTTTCAACCCCAGTGGCCCGTTGGTAAACACTCAAAAAGGATATTTGTGACCTAATTTCTCTAATGCATCTCATTTTCTCACTAAATTTCCTGATCTGCTTTATCTCTAATGAGCTGAAACCTCTTTCACAAAGCCATAATCCCAAACTAGATATGGCTAGATAGAATTCTTTACTCGATTTTACTTGTGTAGGCCGTAGAAACAATACTCTCTGCGAGCACAAGATATTTTAAGTCATCTTTAATAATCATATCTCTCAAGTTATTTTGGCCTTCCCTTCCTCTCATATATAACATCATAGGTTGGATCCCCTCCAGCGGCATTCATAGGTCAACTGTAGACTTGTCTAAATCCACTTATCTTCTATTAAGTGCTTCACCAATTCTCTCCCCAATTCATCCATTTGAGCATTTGCATGTCAACTACATCAATGTTTAATAGTCCATTACTCTCTCTTATAGCATAGTCAGATATTTTTACTTCAACTTATTAAATATCCGTCACATGGAACTGTCGCATTTCATTTTAATCATCACGATTACATTACTGACATGATACTGTTATTGGAAATGCAGATCAAGGAATTGAAGGAGACAAGCTTATCGGCAAATCAAGACAAATCAGAGATGAAGAACATGAAATGGAGAGTCGAGGGAGACGTTGGAGTTCATGCAGCCCCAGTTAGAGGGGGACCTGTCGACAACTCTACCCTTATCGTAGAGTTGGGACCCATGGAGATTCGCACTTTCTTATTATCATTCTAAGTGCTGCTGTTTAGTAGGCTTTTCCCATTGTATTTCTTCTGCATCTATTGAATCTCTCATCCCATTTTAAGACTCTACGCAGCAGCTAGCTGTGTGTATTTATGTTTGTAGTAATTTGTGTGTAACCAACACTCCTTAATGGCTGTTGTTGTACTTATTTTGACATCCATTTGTTAAACTAAATAAAGAAGTAGATAGGAGGGGCCGGGCAGCCCACCACTACCCTCTACCGGCGGGTGGCAGGGCTACTCCTTCACCGACGGGCCAAGAGAGAGAGAAAGGCAGCTATTTCCACCACCATTGGTTCCCTTCACCGCCTGAGGCCTCATCTGATTTGGAGTAAAAATTTTACCCAACACAAATTTCAACTATAAAAATTAATTTTATTTCACATCTAATACAAATACAAATATTAGAATTTAAAATATTTCATATTTTACACACTTTTTAATAATAAAATAAATTTTTCTCTTATTAAATTTAAAAATTAAATATTTTTTTTCTCTTGTCAAACAAAAAAGTTTGAACTAAACGAGGCATGAGAGAAAGAAGGGAGAGATAGAATTGAAATTTTAAAAATGTTAATAATAAAAGAATTTTAAAAAAAATTATTTGATGATTATATTAAAATGCGGAAGCTTAAATATTAAAAGCTTGAAAATGTGGATTTACATGATATTATACTTAAGATCAAAAGCTCAGATATAATTTAACCAAAAAATTATTATATGCTTTATTTGTACAAAATTTAATATTATTTTATTTTACATTTTAGATAATTTTTAATATATTTAATTTAATTTTTAGCACACACTTCAAAAAAAAATCATAAATTTTTTTTCAAAACTTTTTAAAATTTTATTCCAAATAAACTGGAAGTCAACAAAAGAAGATTATAATAAGATTTTAAAACTTTGACTTTCATGTAATTGTTTAAAAACAAACTTGACTTTGGTATTTTTGAAGTGCATGTCATAATTTTTACTCCAAACTCAAATTTTTAAGAAATTTTTTCTTAAAATATGATTTTTGGCTAAAATGAAATTAGAAATCAGTCTTAACTTAAATTGAAATAAAACTCACAATTTTTTGGCAAAACTTAAAAATAATGAATTATAATTTGAACGTTTGCATGATTATATTTACCTGCATGCATCATCAATACTGTTATAATCTATGTAGACTTCAATAAAAGAAGGTTTCAAATCCTGTTTGCATGATTATATTCACCTCCATTCATGAAAGTTTAGTGTTGCTAGACATGGGAGATCAATTGGTGCAGAGAGCACAACTCTAGGATTTCTCAGAGGCCGTTGAGGATGGTAGATGGATCGGCAGGTGGGTGCTAAAGGTTGGGCGTGTTCTTTCTAACTGAGACTCGAGGAAACATGCGACACCAAAAGATATAGTTTTTTGAGATGAACGGTGAATTTAGAAGAACGATAGAATCTAAAGCGATGACAAGTTCAGGAGGATTTATGAGATTAAATGTCTGTAGATAGACGATAGAGTTCTCATCAATAAACCTAAGTTAAAAGATAATCTAAGTGTTGAAACCTGCCTATAATTGCCCAAAAAAAATCTGTGACGCACGAAACCGAGTTTTGTGCGCTGCCACGTGACCGTTACTTTCCTCTCCTCCATGTTGACGTGTGACGCGTCGTCTTCTCGTCTCATTGTTTCTTCTTCCCTTCCTCTCGAAGTCTCCTCCAATCCCCGCTCCTTCCCTCCAACTATATATGCAAGTCGATAAAATTTCTCACTCTCCTCCATGGCGTCGCAGAATCGAGCGAACCCTCGGTCCCTCTATCCCCAGGTGATCGAGTCCAGCCCCGAGATCCACTGTCCTTTCATCTCGAACCCTAACCCTAACTCCTCTCTTTACCCCTCTTTCGCGCAGCCCTCGTTTTCCTCTGCTTCGGATCCTAAGCTTTCCTCCCTCTACCCCTCAGTTGACATGAAGGATGTCGAGAATCTGTTCCCGGATCCCGACTCCACTGCCCCGGTTCTGCCGCCGCCGGTCGAGGAGACAGTCCTTCGCGTCCCTGGGGCTATTCTTCACCTTATCGACCGCGATCAGAGCGTCGAGCTCGCCTCCGGCGATTTCGTAGTTGCTCGCCTTCGCCAGGGTGAGAGCGTCGTCGCTGTCCTCGCCCGCGTAGGCGCAGGGGAGGGGGATGCGGATTCCGCCGTTCAGTGGCCACTCGCCCGCGACGAGGCCGTCGTCAAGCTTGATGATTCGCATTATTTCTTCTCTCTCCACGTCCCGAAGACTGCCAGCGTCGGGGAGGACGAATCGGAGGGGGTTCTTAACTACGGGCTCACCTTTGCGACGAAGGGGCAGGAGGGATTGCTGAGGGAGTTGGATGGTTTGCTGGAGTCCTATAGTAGCTTTTCGGTGCAGAAGGTGGCAGCCAAAGCGGCGTCGGATGTTCTGGATGGATCGGTGACGAAGAGCGTAACGCCGGCAGAGGCAACGGCGAGCGGATCGAAGAAGGAGATGATGGAGAAGAGCTCGGCGGCCTACTGGACGACTTTGGCTCCCAACGTCGAGGACTACAGTGGGTCGCTTGCAAAGGGGATCGCCAAAGGTTCTGGGCAGCTTATAAAGGGGATCTTATGGTGCGGTGATGTTACTGTTGATCGGCTCAAGTGGGGTGAGGGAATTTTGAAGAGAAGGACGAACCCTTGCTCCCAGCCGACAGAGGTCAGCAAGGATGCTTTGATAAGGATTAAAAGGTTTGTTCTACATCTCCAATCATGATCGAATTAGAATAAATTCTCTGGAATATCTCTTATCAACTATGTTGCTCTTCATGTTGTGTCTTTGGCCTCTTTTTTCGTTTATTTAGACTGATTTTTTAGATTTTTTTTTTCAATACGATCGTTCTGGTTTTTAGCATGGAATGTCTTTACATTGATGAATTTGTTTTGGTTTTAGAATTCAGAAGTTATTAGACTTAGAGGTCTTATAGGATAAATTACTGCATTCAGGTGACGTAGTTGGTAGGATGTTTAGTAGCCTATAAGAGTTCATTGCATGCAGAAGCGAGGCCCTCATGCAGATGGAAAGAGCGTGAGGACATTTACTCAACATGGGCCTGAAATATGCTACAGTGCAATTTTCTGCTCCTTATATGGTATTTTTATGCGATGTGGCTGCAGTTTATCATCCATGCTACCATTTTTTGTGGCCTGCATCAAACATGACCATATTTTTTTGCTGAAAAATGTACTTGCATAACTGAAAATATCTCTGATTACTTTCCTGAAAAATGCCTCTACCTAGCATATTTCTATCCCTGCATAGCTAAAAAATATCCTACGGGAAGCCACACCGAGAAATGGTGAGTTAATGTGTTCTTTTTCCGCAACCTCTGAACATTTTACTTGTTATAATACCTGAATGCAATAATTTCTCCTTAATTGAACATGTTAGATGATAATTATCAGTTATGGTAGAAATGTAGTGATTTCCAATTTCATCCTTGTTCAACAAGTTATTTTTCTTTGTAGATTTGCTTCTTTTTTGTAAAATCTACTGTTATGTTAATAATAAATACATTTTTTAATATTGAATGGTGGTTATATTTAGCAATACTTTTATAATAATGATTTTTGCTCGTATAATAAAGCCTTGATCTCTTTTATAGGGTCAGAAAAGTCACAAAGATGTCAGAGAAAGTGGTCTCTGGAGTTCTAGACGGTGTTGTTAAGGTTTCTGGATTTGTTACAGGCTCTGTTGTAAATTCAAAGCCTGGCAAAAAATTCTTTGGACTGTTGCCTGGGGAGGTTACTCTTGCTACTCTCGATGGGTTTGGTATGTGATCATTTTTCTTCTTCTGTTCGTTGTTTGTGGAATCTCGAATCCTCCTAAAGTTATGTGAGATGCGCAACATTTCTTTTATAGAAGTTCCATGCAAGCTGAACGATTAGACTTCCATTTTACATCAGGTTTTTGCATAAGCTTTCAATAGATGCCCAAAGTCATTTGATAAAAATTAGATTTCATGTCGAACAAAGTTCTTTTATAATGTGATATTTGTGACAAGTGAATCTTGTCTAGAAGCTAGGTAGACGGCCCAGATTGTAAACCTAATTAAATATTTGATTAGATGCAAATAGTTACAGATACACGTATCATGTGAGCATTTATTTGTTTTGCTATTATTGATCCACCATACTCTAGCCGATATCAAAAGGAAAAACCAGCTGAATCATTAGTGTTTTTCAAGATTGCTTATTCTGTATTTTTACTGGTCTTTTGTTGATGGTTTGATCTTATTAAACACGTATGCTATTGAAAGTGTAACTTTTTACTTTTTGGCTTCTCTTATTGCGTTCAGCTAAGATTTGTGATGCTGTCGAAGTGGCAGGAAAGAACGTCCTTCAGACATCTTCTGTTGTTACAACTGGGGTTGTATCACACAGGTGTGTATTTTCTTCTGCACGAATTTGGGAAGTTTAATTAGATTCAGCTCAATATAGCAACTTTAATACCATAGACTATTGGTGTTTTTAATAAGAAATTTAATATATCTAACATTTCTTCAACCATCATATATTTCTGAGAACATTACCAAAGCTTCTTATGTTACTACTTGTTGTAGAATGTGAGTTGGCCAGGCCTCGCCATATCACTGAAGTTAATTATGTCCTATAATTGTCAGGAAATAATGCATTGAGTGCTAGGGCTTGTAGTCAATTGTGGAGCTCATATAAGATCTCCATGCACTTGCTCTGATAAATTTTCCCTTGTTGGAGCAAATTTTAAAAGTTCAATCCCAACTGTCCAAAGTAACTGTTGATGCTAATCTTTTCCTTTCAACTTGGCAAATTTTTTTCTTAAAATGATAATATAACGACATAGATACTTGTACTTAAAATAATATTTTCAGTTGGCAACCACTTTGAAACAGTTTAAACTTAAGTTTAAGCTCCTTGGACTTAAAAACTATCCGACAGCTTTTAGGCTACAGGAAACTTAAAATTTTCAAGCTGCTTAGCGTCTATTTGGCAATAGCTTCAAAACATTAATAAGTGAAAGTTTCTTAAATTTTTAAGCTTTTTCAACTTTTGTAGTAGCTTAAATTTTAAGTTACCTTTCATGTAGCTTACATTTTAAATAGCTTAAAATAATTTTTTAGCTTCTAAAGTACTTAAACAGCTAAAAGTACCTTTAATTTTTGTGTGCATAAAATAGCATTTTGGAAGCGCTTTAGGCTCAAGCAGTTTAAAAATTTAAGTCATATGAACTCAATAATACAGTTTGAAGCACTTTAAATCTAAACAACTTAAATTTAAGTTGTTACCAAATAGATTACAGGTTTTTTTAAGCTTCTCAAAAATACAAGCTACGAAAAAGATGGCTTGAACTTTAAACTTAGCTTAAAATTTTAAACATCTTATAACACCCTGATTTGTGTTTGACTGCCAAATCGTGTTATCCAAATATTTTATTTGATTGTTTTAATCAGAGAGGAATGTAAAAGCAAGAGAAGTGAGAGCTAACCCAAGTGTGGGGATGAGTTTATAAATAGTTGTGTTAGCCTGGGTTAGGTTAGATAAACCTAGTTAGTTAACTTGAGGTAACTTAAGTTATTATCTGATTGCTAGATTGGTTACAGAAACTTTTGCTCCTAATTTCCTCCCTCTCTTGTGGTTCATTAATCGACTGTTCTTGAACTGTGCTTGCAGATATGGTGAGCAAGCTGCGGAGGTGACGCAGGAAGGGCTTGGAGCTGCAGGGCACGCCATGGGCACCGCGTGGACTGTTTTCAAGATTCGCAAAGCGCTTAATCCTAAGAGCGCCATTAAACCTTCTACTTTGGCGAAGTCCGCTGCCAAATCTGCACTCGCTGATCTCAAAACTAAGCAAGCCAAGAAATGATTTCTCTGCTTGTATTTTCTCTTGTATAGGCTATTTTTAAACCTATCTTGTATGGTTTCATTTCTCTATTTCGATTTGTTTGGTTAGAGGATAAATTTAGGTAAGAAAAGAGAAAATATTTTATTTTATAGAGTTGATGGGAAAGAAATTTATTTTAATATTGGGAGGTATCTCGGATGTGAAAGAAAGTTGATTTTAAGGTTGGAATTTGTGTTGGATGTGAAATAAAGTTTATTTTTAAGGTTGAAATTTGTATTGGATGTGAAATAAAGTTATTAAAATTTGTAATAAATTAAAAATATTACTGTTATATTTTTGAGAGAATTACATATATACCCCTTAAATCATCTTGAATTATATATTAAATTTCTTATTTTTTAATTTTACAATTTAACTCCCTAAATCATCCAAAAATAACATATTTAGATCTTTCTCAAGATTTTTAAAGTATGTTTTTTGCTTATTTATAATTATTTGGATGTTTATTACCAATAATATATATATACAAATATTGTAAATATATTTACAAATACATGTATTCTACTAGTTTTTATTTTTGGATGATTTAGGGGGTTAAGTTGTAAAATTAAAAAATGAGGGATTTAATATGTAATTCAAGATGATTTAAGAGGTATGTATGTAAATTCCCCTATATTTTTTTGCTCAATTTTGGGTATTTGTCAAACAAGGATGTATTAATTATTGGGTATGTTTCTCTTTTCATTGGTTTTTGTAGCAGCGTTGTGTTAGCTTTATGTATATATCTGCATCTATGTGCAGTTATGTCTCGATGTGAATTATAGCTCTTTTAATTATGTTAAAGATATTTAATATATATATATATATATATGCATGCCTTGAAATGCAAAATATTATATGTTGTTGACGTAGGATGTGGGGGGTCCAAGAAATACCAAAGAGAAAGAGAGTTCCGGGAGACGGCGGCGCGCAATGTGGGGGTGAGCCTGATTAATGAAAGCTTAAGGAGAGAACCAGCTCAGAAGCAACCAGAGAAGCACACAGAGATTTAAAGTGGTTCAGGGAGGAAATCCTCTACGTCTACCGGTCGATCAGTAGAAAAGATTCACTAATAGGAAAAAGTAGCCCTGAAAACTTATACAATGCTTTCTCAAGACGAAAAAGAAGAAGAAGAAGCAGGGGAAGAAGAAGAGAAAGAAGAGGAAGAGAAAGAAGAAAAAAAGAGAGAGAGCTCCTCAGTTGGGGCTTTGTTACAAAGAGATCAGAGTATCCGAATTAGAGAGCCCGAGTCCTGCCTCGTTTCTTTTGTCTGTCTCTATGTTTCTCTCTGTTCGCCTGCTTCGGTTGGGACTGTTCAACGGTTTTTATAGTTGTATGGCATGCGTAGCTTCACCCTAGTTTTTTGGAGAAAAGGTGATGGACGAACTCTGAGCGCCGTCTGTCTGTCACCGGAGAGGTTCGCAGCTGTACGAGGAGGATGATAGCTTTTAATACTGGTACTTTTTCTGGAGAAGAGTGCCCGTACGGAGAGCGGCGGGGTTAGGTGAAGTAGATTGTGACGGGTGTTACTCCGTATCCTCGTGCCTGAGGTTACCAGATTTGTCCTGGGATATCGGGGATGAGGTTAGGCTAAACCCTCGTATCCGATGTCTGACCTGGTCAAGAGTCCTACAAAATCTGAAGTTGAGTCAGCAAATTAATAAATCAAAATGGAGGCCAGCCGGGCGCCACGTGTTCGGTCTGGATGCAGCGCAGGAACCACGTGTTAACATCAGCCCCCCGCATTGTCAGTGCGCGAATATTGATATGGGTCTTGGAATGCGAACTGTCGCGAGGGTGGACGCGCTGTCCAAGGCCTGCAAAGATAAGATGGGGGCGGTGCCTGCTGCTTCGCATTCCCTTCCTTTGTCTGTTGAGTTCTGCAAGAGTGTGAGAGCTTTTACGGAGATGGCGGAGAGGAAATGGAAGATCGCGTCCGGCTTCTCTAAGAAAAGAGCCGGAGCACCTGTGGTCGACGCCCCTCCAGAGAAGAAGCCGCCGGAGGCAGTTGCGTCTTTGGAGGCAGAAGTCCCCTCGGCTAGGGTTGCCGTCGCCCTGGCACAAACGTTGGAATCTCTTCAGGGTCCGGCGAGCGCTGAAGCCGCGGAAGTGGTGGTAGTCTCGGATTCTCCAGTTAAGCCGCCTCCGAAAGTTAAGGAGTTCAAAGAGGTGGTCTTGGTGGGAGAGACATCTACTGGAGAGAAGCTGGCGCCGGGGAAGATCATGCTCAAGGACGAAGAGCTTGAGCGGCTCTTTCCCGGGCCAGGGGGTTTTGAT
>KZ451987.1:1006358-1029128 GCA_002786265.1 Apostasia shenzhenica
GGAACACCTCCGAAGTCCTGGAGGTGATAAAATCTTTGAAGGGCAAGGAGGATGTGGAAGCCCGCTGCCTCCGAGAGGTGAGGAAATTGGAGGGCGCTTTGTATCAAGCTACAGAGCGCTCTCTGGCTGATCAGAAGGGGCAATTGGGGAAGATGTACCAAATGGAGGATATGTTAGCTTTCCTAGCCCAGGTTAATGCGGAGTGGGCTAACAAAAGTGAGATTGCGAGGGGAGAGTTTAATCGCAATCTGGCGGATGTGAATCAGGCCCACTCCACCCATGTCAAAGACCTCCAAAAAAGGATAAAGGATTTGGACGACGATAGGGAGGCTTTGAGGGAGGAGAGAAGGAGGTTGAGGGAGGAGCTGACTAAGGCCAGGGAGGCCTCGTCAGGGGAAAAGAAGGCGGCCTTCGAGGCTTGTTGCCGGGAGGAGCTGCTGAAATCTGAAGTCTGCTCTCTGCGGGCCTTGGTGGAGAATGGCTCTGGATGGCGGGGGTGACGCATGGAGGACCTGGAGGAAACGGTGAGGAGGGCGGTGAAGATTGTCAGTGCCTCGCCGGTGGGTCGCCATGTGCAGCATCAGGCTGCCTTTGATGCTCTTCTGCAGACATTGGTTGATGTAGGTACCTTGAACCAGGAAAGTATCAGGGACCCAGCAGTTCTTCCCTTAAGTGGTCCTAAGGGGCCAGACAGGTTCTTCGATGCTGGGAGTTGTCCCCCAGATGAGATCCCTCCACCAAGGTCCTACGCGGGTTGGGGAAGTTGGCCTCCTCTACGCAGGACTTCGGGAGAAAGCCCTGTGACTCCTCTAGAAGCCAGGTGGCTAGGCCGGCGCGATCCCTCTGGAAGTCAGCAGGAAGAGCGTCAGCTGAGTCAGAGGTGATGGGTCTTCTTCCTCAACTAGTTCCTCAGCCTGATAAGGGAATTCCCCTCTGCGGTATCTGAAGGGTCCTCTTTTCAAAATAGAAGACACCAAGAAGAAATTCAGAGAAGAGGCAGTCCCTTGGAGGAGAGATCCCTTGGTCAGGAGGAGCCCTGGTTAAGAGGTCTGAATTCGTCAGACCTGGTGTTTAAGTTCTGAAGCCTTGTATCTTTCTTTGTTTTTCCTGTACTCACGAGAGGAACATGTGAGGACAAAGAAGGAAATTGTAATAAATTTTATCTTTAATGAATGCATTTTTCCTTCTCAGAAGCTTGCTGTGAATGAATTCTTGTTTTGTATCTCTTCTTTTGTGCTTTGAAACAGGTACCATGAAGTCTCAGAAAAAAATACATGAATCCATAAGTGAAGGTAAAGAATTCAAAAAGTAAAGAAAAAATTCTAAGTAAAAGAGATGAAATAGCTACCCTCGAACCCTCGTGCACGATATAGGAATATCGAACACCAGGGAAAGGATAATCTTCCCTCGAACCCTCGTGCACGATTAGCGAGCATCGAACATCAGAGAAAGAATGATCTTTCCTCGACCCCTCGTGCACGATTAGCGAGCATCGAACATCAGGGAAAGAATGATCTTTCCTCGAACCCTCGTGCACGATGGTAGGATTCTCTTGACGCCGTATGATGGGATGGGGAGGAGTAACACTTCGTAAATCGTGCGTCGCTTCGAGACCCATGCGCTGCTTTGATTCCTGGGATTTGTCAGACGGTACGAGCGGTCTGATGATTCTTGTGCGCTGATCAAGGAGATCAGACGGTCGGAAGGCGGAGGATCACGGTTTGCTTCCTATAAAGGCCTTTTTCCTTAGGAGGGAACGATGAGCTTTGCCTTCCTTCCAAACCCTAAATCCGAAAACACCTGTTCCGTCCGTTTGAAGGAAATCGAACGATGGGAGGGAGAGAAATCGAGTGGACCGAACTGGCCGAGCAATTTCGGAAGGATACTAGCTGCCAGGAGTCCCTCATGATGGAACATGAGGTGCTCAACACGACCAAAGGGTTCAGGGGGAACCCCCTCTTGATGGTCATCCCGCCTACCGCCGACCTCCGGCCAAACAATCCCCCTGAGGGGGCGGTATGCGTATACAAGGCGCAAGTGGAGTATGGTTTGATGATGCCGCCGCAACCAGAGTTCAAGGAAGTCTTGAATTCCTTCCAACTTGTGCCAGCACAGCTTTCCCCTTATGCCATTGCGTACATGTATTCTTTCTTGAAGCTGCTTCAAGCCAGGGGAATAGCATGGAGCCTGACGTTGTTCAGGAATTTGTTTAGTTGGATGACAGTTCCAGGATACAAGGGGTGCCTGGCCTTGCAGTCGAAGACGAGGAAGGCGATGTTCTCAGGGGCCAGTAGTTCCCATTCGGACTGGAGGGATTTTTACTTTTTCGTAGGCGGGGATTTGGGGATCCCCTTGACGCCTGGAGTTTGCCCTACCGAGTTCATCGGCGACGCCCAATGGATGGCCGGGACGTCCGTCCAGAGGAACCTGGAGGCTTTGAAAGGGAAAAGCTGGCCCCTGAAAGACTTCCTAAAGCTGGTGAAGAATGATGTGTCCCTGTATGCCAAGTCACAGAGATACACCATCTTCAAGGAGGTTGCTCCCCCTCCTGGAACAGTCTTGATGAGGAGGGCTAGAAAGGGGCAGCCCCCCGCCGTCCAACTCAGCAGACAGGTTGCCGGAGTGAAAGGGGAGGAAGAGGCAGAGGTCCCAGAGCCGGTGTGCGGCGGAATACCTATTGACGTGGTGTCCTCGCCGGACGACTCTGGAGATGATAAGAAAACCCTTACCAAAGTGATGGAAGAAGCAGGTAAAGGGAAAGAACCTGCATCACTGGCCAGGCCTAAGATAATCCCTAAAGGTGCTGTAGGGATTGCCATAGGAGAAAAGGGAGAGGGGAAGGAGGTCAATAAAGGCCAAGGAAAGGAGAGGGTGGAGGTGCCTCGTCCGGAAGAGGAAGCAGCGGTCACCTCCTGCCAGGATTTGATCCCTAGCAAAGCCCTTAGAAAGAGGAGGAGTCCCTCTGACGGGAACAGCCCAGAACCCCCTTCGAAAAAGGGGAGGAAGAGCGCCGAGGGGAGAGGAGATGTCGGTGAGTGGGAGAAGAGCACGGAGCCCCCACTCTGTATCAATTTCACTGGGGAGTTTGCAGGTGTAGGGACGGAGGTTACTGTGAGTGCGACGGAAGTGGAGAGGAAGATGATCGTCGTCTCACAGCAAACTTAAAACCAATTCAACCCCATTCGAGGAGATCTGGGACTGATCCTGGGGGGAGGGCTGGTGACCAGGGATCTGGAAGAGAAGCTGGAAAGGTCCTTTACGACGGATCTTTATGCCCAGATGGCTAACATGGTGGCGATAGTAAGGACCCATTCTAACCTTCTTCTGGCTAACTCTTTGTAGATGCTGACCTTGCTTCCATTGTAGGTACTCGCTCGTTTGCCCTTAGTTTTGAATAGGGCTCTGAAGGTGGAGGAGCAGATGCTGGATCAGACCGGCCAGCTGCATCGTCAGAATGAAGAAATTGAAGCCCTAAAGGTCCAACTGGCGATGGAGTCTTCTCAGCATAGTGCCCTTCAGAAGGAATTTGCGATTTATAAGTCCGCGATGAGTGCGCTGAAGGCTGACAATAAGGCTTTGCGGGAGAAGCAGTTCAAGGCTGATGGCGACAAGAATCGCGAGTAGCTCTGTCGCGGCTGTGGAAGCCTACAAAACGAGCTTACCTTGCAGGAAGGAATGGTTAGCTGGGATCAGACTGGCCTGGGAAGGATTGGCTTCCACTTTTATCCGAGAAGGCAAGGTTACTGCTGCCGATCTTGGAGAAGTGGATCCTTTCCCTTGCATGGCCGCAGATCCAATTTATAAGGAAGGAGGGTTCGACTTGACCGACGATACCATCCAACAGTTTTTTGACCTCTTGGATGGAGTCAGTGAAGGTTAATCTGTTTCCTTATAAAATGATGTAATCCTTCTTGTAATTTTTGAAAAATGAATAAAAAGGAAGTTCGTTTATCACATACCTGTTTATTCTGCTGCGCATGAGATGTATATGTACCTTTTTGTAAGATTGAGATGTCCAGACTGATTCTAAGAAAAACTTGTAATAGATTTCCTGAATCTTGTAATAGATGGATCCAAATTTGGAACATCTTAACTGTAATTCTGAAAGAAAAAGCTTCCTGATATCTTATAAGGAGCTTTTGAACCGCATAGTAGTTGAGTTTAAGTTTGGAACCCCATGAAATCCATACAGGAAGAGGAATATTATGATATTCAGGGTGAATCCCGCCCAAAAGGTGCCTTTGATCCGATGCCACGAGGGCTTGAGCGCCTGAAACATCTTGTATGATGTTTATACTTGTGACAAGGGTTAACCTTGGGGATCCCCTTTAGTAGAATTACAGACATTCCTTTGTGAACCTGCACAATAGAAGAGTAGTGATAGTAGTGGAGATCCTGCCTAGGGAGAGTTATCTGACCCAATGCCAAAAGGACTTGTTCGTCTGAAACGTCGTGTATGACGTTTGTTCTTAAGGCAAGGGCTGACCCTCTTGGAATGGCAGTTATCCTAGTGGGAAGCGAAGGCACCCTGCTTAGGGGAGACCTGTATCGTGATTCGATATCAGGGACAGCCCTAAGGTAACGGGCAGGCCTTCAGACCTTCCACTGACCAGGTGGGCTTATGGAAGGGTCCCAGATGTTTGTAGGAAACCTCGCCTGCCAGGCACTACTAGGCTTGATGATCACCGTATTAGTGAAGGTTAAAGAGTATCATCGTGCACGAGGTCCGGAATCTCGGACACGATGATTTGAGATTTGAGCGTTTAGATCATACCTGAGCGACGCTTTGGTCGTTATGAATGTCTCAATACATAGGGGCATAGGAGATACGCGTCCTGGAGTAATACAGAGAAATCCAGACGTCCTGAGTAATATAAAGGTGTCCAGGCGTTTAGAGAATAATCCTCGAATTTGATGCTCAAATTCCGTGTAAATGAATTTCTGAATGAATTTGTACAGAGCGAAAGACGTATAAGGAGTATTTTGTGATGGGCTGCCCTTGGTTTTTAGGCAAAAAATTTCTTTAGGTCGTCCCCACACCAACTTCTGGGGATTTGAATGCCCTCAGAAGTCATGAGGTAGTAAGCGTTAGGCCCAGCAACCTCGCACACGATGTAAGGGCCTTCCCAATTAGGCTCAAGCTTGGGAACCCCAAATTGCTACCGGCGAGGAGTTGCCGCTTGAGGATTAAATCACCCTTGTTGAAAGTTCTGGGGTTAACCTTCTAATTGTAATATCGTCCCATCCGACATTTGTGCTCGAAGCGTTTTAGTGCTGCCAGCTCTCTTCTTTGTTCCAGGAGGTCTAGATCGACCCTTCAAGAATCATCATTCTCATCCAGTCATGCCTGCAAAGCCTCGATCTCGAAGCTAGCTGCAGCCTCTATTCTCGGGGAGAGGTGTTCTAGCTCAACCGGTATGACGGCATCCAATCCATATGAGAGGGAGAAAGGGGACTCCTGAGTAACCTCGGAAGGGGCAGTATTGTAAGCCCAGAGAGCTCCTGGCAATTCTTCCGGCCAACGGGCCTTGGCGCCGTCTAGGCGCTTTTTCAAGATATTCAGAATGTTCTTGTTAGCGGCTTCCGCCTGACCATTGGTGTGTGGGTGCCGAACAAAAGCATACTTAAGGTTGATTTGGTGCTCTCTACAGAAATCATGGATCCTCTGGTTGGCGAATGGAGTGCCATTATTTGTGATAATTACCATTAGTATGCCATACCTGCAGACGATGTTGGCCCAAAGGAAGTTTTCAATGTTTTGAGCAGTGGGCTGAGTAAGTGGCTTAGCCTCAATCCACTTTGTAAAGTAGTCGACCGCAACTAGTATCCACTTGTAGCCCTTCATGGCCGTAGGCATCGGCCCTAAGAAATCCAGCCCCCAAATGGCGAAGGGCCAAAACGAGTTGATAGGTTTGAGGTAACCTGCAAGTTGCCGTTGCATGTCAGCATAGTACTAGCATTGAGGGCACTTCTCCACAAATACTTGAGCGTCCTTGTGAATATTGGGCAAGAAGAAACCCTGGCGTAAGATTCGCATAACCAGGCTTCTGCCCCGGGCATGTATTCCACATTCCCCTTGGTATACTGCTTCCATAACCTTCAAGGCCTCCTCTGGTCTCAAACATTTGGTGAGAGGCTTGGCGTAGGATCTCCTATAGAGCTCTCCGTCGACGAGGGCGTACTTGGTGCAAATAAGCTTCAACTTCTGTGCCTCCTGTCGGTTGTCCAGTTGCACCCCATTTTTCAGGTAGTCTAAGATTTTGTCCATCCAGCAGGGGGGTGGTTCTTCAGCAGAAACTTCAGCGCATTCGAAACTAGGCCTTTCGAATACCTGAGTTTGGCGGAGGTCGGGAAGCCCCTCTTTCGCAAGTCGATCTGCCACCTGGTTCTCTTCTCGGGGTATGTGCGTCAGGGAGAAATCCTCGAATAAAGTGATTAGGGACTTGGCCAGCTGCAGATATTTCTTCAAAACCTCATCCTTTGTCTCAAACGTATGGTTCACTTGATTGGCGACCAGCAGAGAATCGCTGAATACTTGTATGCGCCTTACGGCCATGCTGAGTGCGAAGTTCAATCCTGCAATGAGGGCTTCATACTCGGCCTGGTTATTGGTCGCCTTAAACCGGAGCGTCACATCCTGATGAAGCACAGCCCCCATTGGGCTGGTTAAGAGGATCCCAGCCCCCTGAGATTGCGACCCGGACGCACCATCAACATTAAGTAACCAGAGGTTTGCCAAGGTTTTGGCGAGTGGTGGCTCCGACGTAGAAAACTCAGCGACGAAGTCGGCCAGGGCTTGAGCCTTGATTGCTGTCCGTGGGACAAACCTGATGTCGTACTCTCCTAGTTCGATAGACCACTTGAGTAATATTCCTGTAACCTCAGGAGTATGCAATATCTTTAAGAGCGGTTGATCTGTGACAACCTGAATAGTATGGGATTGAAAGTAGGGCCGTAGTTTCCTGGCAGTCGTCAGGAGGGCCAAAACGAGCTTCTCCAGAGTGGGATACCGACTTTCAGTATCTAGAAGGATGTGACTGGTATAGAAAATGGGATGTTGAGCCCCTTTCTCGCTGTCTAGGAGTACTGCCGAGACCGCAGCGTCAGACACTCCCAAATAAAGAGATAAGACCGTACCCTCCTTTGGCGCTACTAACATCGGGGCCGAGGTTAGGTACTTCTTCAGTTCGGTAAAGGCGGCTTCACACCCGCTGTCCCACTGTCCTTTCTTACTGTTACGCAAACACTGAAAGAAAGGGGAACATCGATCGCCGGCTTTTGAGATAAACCTGCCCAAGCTATTGATCCGCCCTGCTAGCTTTTGGATCTCTTTCGCCGTCTTAGGAGAGGGCATGCTTAGAATGGCTGATATCTTATCAGGATTGGCCTCTATCCCTCTGATAGAGACTAGATATCCCAAGAATTTCCCTGAAGCAGCACCGAAGGTGCACTTAGCAGGGTTAAGCTTAAGGTTGTACCTTCAGAGAGTGTCGAGCGTTTCCCGAAGATCACCAAGATGTATGTTAAGGTTTTACTCTTGACTAGGACGTCGTCTACATAAGCTTCGAGATTCCTCCCCCTTTGATTCCTGAAGACTGCGTCAATCATGTGCTGATAGGTAGCACCGGCATTCTTGAGACTGAAAGGCATAACCCTGTAGCAGTAGGTCCCATAGTCAGTGATGAAGGCTGTCTTCTCTTCATCCCCCTTGGCCATCCAGATTTGGTGATACCCGGAGAAGGCATCCAGAAAGCTCATAACCTCGTACCCGACGGTTCGATCTACCATCGTGTCGATACGGGAGAGAGGGTAAGTATCTTTAGGGCAGGCCTGATTTAATGATCTGAAGTCTACGCACATTCTCCACTTCCCGCTGGCTTTTTTTACCATCACGATATTGGTTAACCATCGGGGATATTGCACTTTCCTGATGTAACCGGCTCCTAGCAGCTTTGTGATTTCCTCTTTGATGGCGTCCTGCCTCTCCCCTGCCATTATTCTCTTTCTCTGCGCGACGGGGGTGACGGATTGAGACACATTCAAGTGGTGTTCGCAAACAGCCATGTCCATGCCCATAACATCTCCAGGAGACCATGCAAAGACATCGATATAATCCGAAAGCAAGGCAGTAACTTCTGCCTGCTGCTTCTCATTCAGATAAGATGAAACATTTACAATTTTAGAAGAGCCTTCACCTCCTAAGGCCACGCTGATAACCCCTTCCTGCGGCGTGACTGGTTGGGTTTCTCTAGGATCCATTTGGTCGACTACAAGTTGCGCCGCTATTTGAAAACAGCGGGTAGCTTGTATCGTGTCTCCTCGGATGGTGACAACGCCACTGGAGGTCGGAAACTTCGCGCACAGGTGGGGCGTGGAAATCACCATCCCGAAGGAGTTTAGAGTTGTCTTCCCTAGGATGGCGTTGTAGCCCGATTTAGCCCTGATAACTGCGAAGTTGACCATGCTCATAGCGTGGCCGTTACCATCGCCAAAGGAGACGGGCAGAGTAATGAATCCCAGAGGTTGGACCCTTTCACCGGAAAAACAGAGTAAGATTGTCCTAACGCGGAGGAGGTTAGCCTCTTTGAGTCCCATCTGGAGGAAGGCGGACTCAAACAGGATGTCGGCGGCGCTCCCCGAGTCGAGGAGTACCCGCCGGACATCGAAATAAGCAATGCGGGCGACGACCACTATCGGGTCATTATGTAAGTTGCCCTGCTGAGGGAGATCTTCGCTGCAGAAAGTAAGGAGGATAGATGAGGCATGGTGCTCAGAGATGCCGCCAACTTCTGCTTCCTGGCGCTGAGCGGTTGGGTCAATGCTAAAGATAACATTGATTGTTCTGGTAGCCGGAGGATAAGGGCGCCCTTGTTGGCTAGGGCCTATGGATGGTAGGGCCTTAGTAGGAGCTTCAGCAACCTCAAGGGCCTTTCCTTTCTGGGCGGCAGTGAAAGTTGGGGCCATTTGCATGAACTCCTCGAGCTTGCCCTGATTCATCAGCTTCTCGAGCAAGATTCTGAGGCCACGGCACCGGTGAAACCCTGTGCACATAGTTTCCATGGAACTCGCAGTAGTCGTTGGGATCCACTCCAGGCGGCGGCGCTGGCCTAGGTCCCGTAGGTCGTATCCATCCCTGCTTGACGGTCGTCGTATAGACCTCGGGGAGTGGTCTAGAGAGAAGAAGCTTCGGAGGTTGGGCATGTCGGGGCCTCCCCTCTTCTCGATCATGAGGCCTGGTCATTTGTACCCTCGGGACCGAGGGTTCGGCACCCCGATGTTTCCTCTTGTTTCTCTCCTGCCTAACCCCGAAAACGCCTGCGGGGGAGGATTTGGCATCCTCTAGGAGCATGAACTGACTCGCCCTAGCCACCAGCTCTGGATAACTTCGAGGTTTGGCCAACTATAGGGATTTAGACAGGTCCCCTACTTTGAGTCCTCTCCGGAAGTTGTGTATGGCCACTGCAGGCTCTACATGTTCAGCTTCTGCTGCAGCGGTGAAGAAGCAATTGGTGTAATCCCGGAGGTTCTCTCTCTCGCCTTGCTTGATGTTAGCGAGCACCATGTCAGAGACAATCATGCGGGTCCGCCCTATGAAACGGGCGATCAACTCCCACTTCAGATGTTCATAGGAGGAGATGTGACCCCGGGGCAGCTTAATGAACCAGCTAAATGCTGCGCTTTTTAGAGTGTTGGCCAGGAGGTGACACCTAGTGGCCTCGTCCGGTTGGCGATATCAGACAGCGGCCTCAAACCCCTGCACATGCTCACGGGGGTCTGTTGCGCCTTTGTAAACCTCCAGCCTAGGTGGTCGGAAGTCTTCTGGGATGGGGGCCAAGCGAATGGCATCGGAAAAAGGGGCATTTCCGTCCATTGGCCCGAAGAAAGGATCAGGTCCGTGATGAGGGGCCTAAGCGCCAGGAAAGAGGGGGTCTCTTCCGGCTAGGAATGGAGGGAAAGCAGGTGGAAGAAAAGCGGGTTGTGGTAATGGACAAGGTGGAAGGGGGTTTTGATGAACCTCCTGGAAACGGATAGGACATCTGGGTGGTCTGGAGGAACCAGAAGATTGGATGAAGGGTGGTGCGACCAGGGGCGCCAGTGCGCGGGTTCCAGCAACAGGAGGAGGTGGGGCCGGGGCCACCGCAACCGGCGGAATCAGCTCTGGGACCGCCGCGACCGGCGGGGGAGGAACAGGAACCGCCGCTGCCGGCGGGAGGGGAACAGGAACCGCCGCTACCGGCGGGAGGGGAAGTACTGCGCACACCAGTTGAGCCTGCCTGAGAATCACGGCCTGTTGCGCTGTGAGGCCGGTGACCATGTCAGTAAGGTTCGCGAGCATCCCCTGAAGTTCTGAAACACGGGTGCCTCTAGAGGAAGAAGCAGATTCGGCGTGGCGCCGGGAAGTGGAAATTGAAGCTCCGTCGTCCGGTGCTCGAACAGAGGGTTCTCCAACGTGGAGACTGCGGGCAGCAGAGTTGGTTTTACGCGTCTTGGCCACCATTTTCCCAGGGTCTCAATGAAAGCACCAGAAGATGTTGACGTAGGATGTGGGGGTCCCAGGAAACACCAAAGGGAAAGAGAGTTCCGGGAGACGGCGGCGCGCAATGAGGGGGTGAGCCTTTTTAATGAAAGCTCAAGGAGAGAACCAGCTCAGAAGCAACCAGAGAAGAACACAGAGATTTAAGGTGGTTCGGGGAGAAAATCCCCTACGTCCATCGGTCGATCAGCAGAAAAGATTCACTAATAAGAAAAAGTAGCCCTGAAGGCTTATACAATGCTTTCTCAAGACGAAAAAGAAGAAGAAGAAGCAGGGGAAGAAGAAGAGAAAGAAGAGGAAGAGAAAGAAGAAAAAGAGAGAGAGAGCTCCTCAGTTGGGGCTTTGTTACAAAGAGATCAGAGTATCCGAATTCGAGAGCCTGAGTCCTGCCTCGTTTCTTTTGTCTGTCTCTATGTTTCTCTCTGTCCGCCTGCTTCGGCTGGGACTGTTCAACGGTTTTTATAGCCGTATGGCATGCGTAGCTTCACCCTGATTTTCTGGAGAAAAGATGATGGACGAGCTCTGAGCGCCGTCTTTCTGTCACCGGAGAAGTTCGTAGCTGTACGAGGAGGATGATAGCTTTTAATATTAGTACCTTTTCTGGGGAAAAGTGCCCGTACGGAGAGCGGCGGGGTTAGGTGAAATAGATTGTGACGGGCGATACTCCGTATCCTCGTGCCCGAGGTTACCAGATTTGTCCTGGGATATCGGGGACGAGGTTAAGCTGAACCCTCGTGTCCGATGTCTGACCTGGTCAAGAGTCCTACAAAATCTGAAGCTGAGTCAGCAAATTAATAAATCAAAATGAAGGCTAGTCAGGCGCCACGTGTTCGGTCTGGATGCAGCGCAGGAACCACGTGTTAACATATGTATTATTCATAATAAAGAAAATAATATTTAATTAACTTGAAGCAGAATGAATATAACTGATTCAAATCAAATATATTAAAGCGTGAGTTTGAGTTAAATTCAACCTCCTCAAACTCTAATCAGCCATATTTGATTGCCTTCACATTTACACTCTAGTATGTGAGAATTTTAAATATTTTTACCATAATTTTTTAAAATATTTTCTACCTAATTAATAAGCTAGTAATTGATGGCACTATCTGTGGCATTTTCTCCTATTTTTATACGGACACATAATTTTCAGTAACGTAATATTTTTATAAAAGACATTACATGAGTTTATTATTTGTATATAAGTATGTGATATTGTAGTTATGATACGTGTTAGGCGTTCTGTGGGTATAGCTAATTCAATTAAAAAAATTCAATTTTTGAAAAATTTGAGCTAAGTTAACTCGATTATACTCCAATTAAATTGGGATGAATCGAGTTTGAACCGTGTCTGTCTCGGCTCAAATTTGGATCATTCTCACCAATAGTATTATGCATAAAATTAGAAACACAGTCAATAAGAAATAAAATTAATAAAAAAAGACGACTATGTCAAATTAATTAATTCAAATGGTACTATCCTCCAATATTTTGCATTTTATTTGTTTAATATTTCAATGTATTAATTAATTATGTATTATTTTTGTGATTTAAATATAGAGATATTGTCTGCTTTGACTTCAAAAATTAAATGGATATATATCATTATTAAGCTCAGATTATACTAATAAAAAAAATGAGACATCTAAAAAGGGGACCCACAACCTTGGCAAGGAAAGGGAAGGGAGTGGGACCCACAACAAGTGCTATATGCATATGCTTGTAGGCAGGCCTGATAAAACCAGACCAAGAAGGTAGATGATTTAATTATAATCAAATAATTAACTATGATTAGGTAATAACTAACTCATGTTGTTTTCATTAAGATAATAAGGACCATTAATTTGAAAGGTTTGAATCCTTCTGTCTGCCAAACCTCTGATCATTCCGGAGAAAATGAAAAAAAAAAAAATAGGGGATCGATATACAGGATACAAAATTTACTCAAAACTATACATTTTATCATCATTTCATAAACATTACCATTATTATACTATATTTATTTAAATATTTTATATTTCACATATCTGATTTCAGGCCGTCAGAATCTCTATATATAATAGAATATTTTGCTTCAAGCTGTCTCTTATTTATTTAAAATGCCATTGAAAATTTAGAATGCCTTAAATCATATCAGTTAAATGCCGACCATAACATGAGATCTTCTGTGGGCCACTTCCTCCTCTTCGTCCACCGCCACCTCCTCCTCCTTCTCCTCCTCCTCCTCTTTTTCTTTTTCTTCAATTTCTTATCATACTTCGACTGCTACGTATAAAATTATCTTATTTGCTCTAGACTGAGATCAACTCTAGGCTTTATTCTTCTTCTTCATCATCATCATCTTTTTCCTCTCCTTGAACTGTTCTCAATAGCTCTATTTAATCACAATTAATCATATTTGAGTTAATTGCTGTGAAATGCAAAATATTTGAATCATTATAGTGTGATAGAGATAATATTCATGAAATAATAGTGAAAAGTATAATTTCGTGTACATTTTATGTCCTGTATGTAAATCTCTCGAAAATTTATTATATAATTTTAAAGATATTACTTCCATAATTTTTGTCATTGGGTTAATTAGCTACTGGGTAAGAACAAGTCACTGTCTATCCTCTTTAAAATAGATTGTTACACTTGGAGAGAGGGAGATTATATCGATGATGGCAGAATATCTATCAACCACATTAGAGACGAGTCCTAACTATAAATAAGGGATTGAGCACAAACCTACTTTCAGTACAATGGCAGTGGGGAAAAGGGTGTACCCCATGTGGAACATTGATTGTCGATGAGTATTAATTGTTTAACTACTTTCTTTTGATCGATGATTTAGATAGAAATTTAACTACTTCAGTTGGTAGTTAGTCGATGATGCATGCATCATGATAGATGCAGGTCAATTCATAGTTGCAAGCCAAAATTTGATTAGATTTAAGTTCGACATATATAAAGTTGACTTAGAAATTTTACGAACCTGTCAAGCTTAATTACCATTTAGGTTTGATTAACAATTTTAATTCACTCCTTAAATGAATTGGATTCATATAATCTCAATAACTTATTTCAAAGGTAATGAGGAGATTGGGAGAATTTGGAAGCTCTTGACAGTCATATAAGATGATAGGAGAATAGTAACTCCTATCAGACTTCTTAAATGATAAGGATAATAGATTAATACATATTTAATATTATATATAAAGAATGGAGAGTGGCGCCTATTTTATTTTTAGCTCTAAGTTAGTGAATTAAAATCTAAACTTTCATATGTACATAGAAGACTCAAGTGGAGAAAAGGAGGTGCTCATAGAAAATGCCTCTATCAAATTATCATATCACATGTAATTTTGTTTTCCTTCATATGTAGGATTTTGTTCATATGCTTACATATATGAATAGAATTGATGTATAATACAAAACACATTTATCAAGATCACAAAACAAAACTCATTCAACAAATTAAGATTATAATGTTATTATTCTATTTTAAAATATTTGGCATGTCATATTCTAGATTAATGATTTTTATATATTGGGTTAATTCTTGAATTGGCACATTGATTTGTCAGTACAAGTACGTTGTATTTTCCAAATAGGACTACTGCAAATTATAAGTATTGAATTTGTCTTTAAAATTCTACAAACTTGAAAAAAGAAAACCAACATGACCATCACTTCCAAGCAATTTAAAGAAGAATTCCATTAATAACAAAAAAGAACTTGATTGATAATAGGAGATCAACAAGGATCTTACATTCACTGAGAGAAATCATCTAGCTAGAAGCTATTGACACATGGAGAGATATAATATAATATGTTGTTATTCAAATATAAAGATATTAAAAAAATACTTGATTCAAAAATTTCTTAGAAGATCACTCATTTTAATATCACTTTAATTTAAATATGCTTAATTATAATGTACTTTCTATCATTAAATTCATAATTTTTTTCAAAAGATATTTCTACTATTTAGGATCATATTATTTATTTATATAATTTAGGAACACCCCTCTTTTTTAGATATAGTACAATTAGTCTATGTGTCCCTCTCATCACTCATTATCCTGCTTAGAAGTCTATCAAAAGATATATTTTAATATTTTCTGTACTTAGGATATCACCTGCAGGCTGTCACTTCTCATCCTCTTCAGCTATGAACGTCACATATAAGTTATAGTATCTACTATAGTGCATAATTATAATTACATAAGTTTTGGTTGGTGTTCTTTTAACTAGTTTAGTGGGAAGAAATTTGTCTGGTTGAACCACATTACTATCACAATTTTTAAGTTGGATGAAAAAATTATAATATTTAGGAGTATAATAATAATAGTAGTAGTAGTAATAATAATAATTACACAAGTTTGAAAAAAAAAGGACAAATAGATGATGAACTTAATGATCTCTTCTCCCTCATAGCAAAAAAATAGAACCCAAAAACAGCAAAAATTCAACAATTTCCTTTTCAGTTCATCTCAATGCTTCTACAATCCAGCAGTACTCCAGTTATGTGCTTAAGGAAGAAGCCACTATCCCCATTACACTTGCACTCAGAGCTCTTCTTAACCCCCAATCTACAGCTAAAGCAAAGGCTTAAAGCTTCCTTCTTCACAAGCTCTTGCTGAAAAGGAGGGCTTATGCGCAGCTCTAGATTCAAGTCTGGGCAGCACCACTGCTGCTGCTGCTTCTCTTCCTTCGGCTCACGTTCAATTTTGCTTCTCTTCATCTTCCATTCCTCTCTTGCAACAAACTCCGCCTTCGTCTCCTCTCTCACGATGAAAGATATCGCCGGTGGCTCACCGATAGGGCGGTGTGTCACCGGATCTATTCCTCTATTTAGCAGCTTTCGACGTATGTGTGTGTTCCAGTAGTTCTTTATTTCGTTGTCTGTTCTGCCTGGGAGCCTTGCTGCTATCAAAGACCATCTGTAACAATGAAGAGGGATACTTTGGATTTTGATAGAAAGAAATTTTGAGTAAATACAATATCTGAGTTATTTGCTGTAGGATATCTATATATATATATATATATATATATATATATGATAGCTTTTTTATGGGTTTAGAGTATGGTAGTTACTAATTAAAACTCTCATTCAAGGATAAATTACATATAAGTCTCCATAATTTGAGATAACTTACAAATTAAATTATATTTTAGCTCTTGAAATTAAGTCAGTTGATTGTAGCCTATAATGTATTAGAAAGCAATATTATGTATGAGAGCATACTAGGTTGACTAACTACTTGCTATTTTTAAACAGTAATTAAACTTAGTTGTATATGAAGGCAAATTAGGAGTACTTAAGTGCCATTTATCATATATATTTTTAAATACCTTCAATCAAAGCTTGTATTGTTTACTAATTTAATCATATTTAATTGCTAGTGCAATATATAGTTATTGATCGTAATTTAATTAATTAGATTTATTTCAATGTTCTGTGTCAAAATTATCGTACAATTATTGGTTGTGCTAAATTATCTTTATCCCATTCTTGACCATAAGTTTATAAAAAATGTTATCGTCAAAATCACAAAAAATAGGAAAACCAAGTGAACTTTTGAGAAATTTTACAATTTTAATATTTTGGATTTCTTAATAAATCTTGAGAGTAGAGTATTTTATTTTTTAAAAACATAATAATTGACTTCTAATTAGCAAATTTAAAAATATTTTACAAAATTACACTCATTTACATTTTTTAATGATAAATTACTAATAGATTTCTATAACATATCTATAATTTAATTTAGAGATTCTAGAAATTTTTTTAAAAAATATGAACCAAAATATAATTATAAGTAAACTTTAGTGACTTATCAATAATTTTTCTTTTCTAAAATAAAAGTTAAATTGTATTTCAATTCTTCTTATTTAATTAAAACTTAATTAAATAATTTAGTCCAACATTTTGATTACATTAAAATACAGATGAATCTTTTTTATAATAAATGTTATTTCTATAACAAGAAAGTAATTATTTTCATAGCTTTTTTACAGTGCGAGTTGTCTAACGGCACTTCTCACACAACCCTATTATAATGGTAAATATTTTCACCATAAATTAACATTTGTTATAAGAAAAAGAATTCATTTGCTCTTTTATTCAAAGTGATAGACTAACTTGTTTAATTTGATAGTCGATAAATTAATATGCAATAAGTGCAAATAAGAGAAACCCAAATGTAATTTACTTAAAAATAAATGTAGGAGGGAAGAAGATATGTAATACTTATTGCCCAGGAGGCTGTGGAGCTTGATGATGAGCTCGTCTTCTTCATCAGTGAAGTTGCCGCGCTTGAGGTCGGGCCGGAGGTAGTTGATCCACCGGAGGCGGCAGCTCTTGCCGCAGCGGAGGAGGCCGGCGGCCTTGGGGAGGGACCGCCAGCATCCCTCGCCGTGAGCCTTGATGTAGGAGATGAGCCGCTCGTCTTCCTCCTTGGTCCAGGCCCCCTTGTTCGTGTGGGTTTTCTCGCAGCATGGAGATCTCCCCATATCACTCCTCTCCTATAATGCTTACAGCGCCATTGATGAGCTCAGAGGGGGAGGGGTTGGGGGACGAGATATATAAGCATTTGACTTGGGAGGGGAGAAGAAGTGGAGTTGATTTGGGTCTTCTAGAAGTGAGTTGGTGAGGAAAAAGTTAGTTCTATATATTATTGATTTAACTCTTAAAATTATATATTTACATATCTCACCTCTAAGATCAAAAATCATTCAAAAGTTAAATTAAATTTTGAATCGAACCGAACTCAACTCAATTTAAATGAGACAATTAACTAGTCATTTTTTGTTCAAATTTTTTATCAATCTAATTTTGAGCTACCATAAAATCAGATTGAGATGGCTCAAATCGGATCGATTAAAAAGATAAAAAATATTTATATATATTCATATATGTAACTAAATTTAGTATATATATTAATTTTTTATAATAATTTAATAAAAAGCTTTATTAAAAAATTTTCATAAATTTTATTCAAGTTATATTTATTATAAATTAATTTTTTATTTTTATGTTTAAAAAATAGATTATCATGAATAGTTATAGCTTAAATTGATTAAACGAACAAATATATTGATAGATAAAATTCAGCTAAAATATCAAAAATTATTCGAAATATGTTGGACTTTAGCATCAGGCCATGTTACCAATTTAAAAAGTGGTAGTACAAAAAAAATAAATTAAATAAAAAAAGGGACAACCACATCATGGAGATATTGATATATTAGCCTTATGGTAGGTACAAGTATGGCATACCTAATTAAATAAGGAGAAAAATTAGAAGGATTTCAGGTCATGATTTGTTATATATATTGTATGCTTGAAAGAATGAATATATATATATATATATATATATATATATATATATATTAATCATATTGGATAAATGTCTGCCCAAGCACAATACAATTTTATATAATTAGTAGTTTTTGAATGTGATGAATGAGAACACATGATCAATTTCTAACTATTAAAGATTTTTGAAATATAGTTTGACTCAAGAAGTGATACTATTATTAGCATCGGGATCTTCATCAGACATTGATGAAAGACTCATCATTGACATGCTGCTTCGACACTTTTTATTAATTAGCGGCAGGTTTTTATCTTTCACACAAAATTGATGCTAATAGTTCTTTATCTCGATCTTCATATATGATAATGCTCTTCCAATGATTAATTAGCTAGCATAGACATAATGAAGCTATTGTCAATGCTGATTGTCTTTTTGAAATTGAGGGTCCATTAAGCTTGAGCTTGAATTCAATTTATTTAAGTTTATAAACATCAATGCTCGATAAAAAGAAAAATCAATTTATTATACGTAGAGCTTCTCTTAGATTAGGGGGAGGCTTCTCTAGAGCCAGAAAGTCTCAAATTCAAATACGCATTACAACAATTTCTAATTGGAGTGACTAGAATTATAGCATTTGAGAAAAAGAATAAAGAAATCAATTTATCAATCTATTTACAAATAACAATAATATATGTTCTTAATTAACAATGGTGTGATCATGACTTGTGATGTAACCCATTAATTAGTATTGTGAGAATCTCTTTTTTAACAACTCTGCAATTCTTCTCTAATAGCTTTTAAGGAATAATTTTACTCTAATGAGCTGACAACTCTATAGGGAATAGTCTCTTCTTTAATGCCCTTAATTGAATAGCTCTTCTTTAAAAGCTTTCAGCGAACTGCTCTACTCTAACGAGTTGACAATTTTGTGGAGAGCAGCCTCTTCTCTAACATCTCTAATCGAATAATTCTCCTCTACTAGATCTTCCCTAATAACTTCTATGGAGTACTACTTTGACAGGCCGACAACTCCTAACATGGGATTTTAAGATATCTAGAAAAGTAGCACAAACTCTTACAAAGATTTAATAAGTGTGGATTAGATTTTTCTCAAAAGCCTTACGAGTGACTCTAGACATGATAGGTTGTCATTATATCTCTTCAAGCTATAAATGAATGAGTAGAAGATGAACTACGGGGCTCCCTCTCACTCTCTTGTACTTATTTTTTTTATTTGGTCTCCACTTGAAAACTTTTAAACTTTGTAAAGATTTGATTTAATTGGTGGATTTAAACCACTAAGATGGCGTCATTGTTTTTTCCCTGGTCACTCAAATTAACATAAAAATTGTTGTTTTTGCTCCGCTTCATTTGTCATATTATTTCATTTCATTTGGATAATTTTTTGCATTAACAAGTATATTTCGACACGTACAGTTATACATCCAATCTAATAACTGTTTTATGTGTAGCTAACAATGAGTTGAATTTGAGTGAATTTCTCCCAACTCAATTTTAATGATTTTGAGTTCGAGTCAAGTTTAATTTGAATTGACTTAAATCTATTTGATTTTAGTTGAATTGAACTTATGTTTTAATTTTAATTTTTTATTTAAATATTCAATTTACATATCATATAATTATATATATAATATATATATTATATATATATTATATAAGTTTGAATTAATTTTATTTTGGTGTAAGTTAACTTTGAGTTATAAAAAAATCAAATCAAATTTAAATTAAGTAAAAAATAAATGAGTTTTGACATTAGCTCTATTCAAACAAGTTCTATAAAGTTTGAGAATAGTGTTGAACGTTGAGAGCATGAAAAGTGTTTTTGAATTTTTTTTTGAATGGACGTATTATTTGAAGCACGAAAGAAGAACATTTTTACACATTTTTATTAATAAACTGATCTGTTGTAATTTAAATCTTTAATTTATTGAATTATTCAATGAATTAAAATTTAATTAATTAAATAATTCAATAAATTTAAATTTTAAATGATATTTAATTAATTTATTATTCAATTATTAGAGCAATATCGTAGGATTATGAAAGAAAATTGCGATGCTTTAATGATATCATCTGGTATTAATGATGAACTGCAGATTTGAGGCCAACCTTCAAGCTAAGATGCACACAGACTAGCCAGCATTCAGCCAACGACTCGAGCTCGAGTAAAGTTTATTCTTTATTTAACAAAATGGACTGCAATTTTAAAAAATTTAGATAAAATAAATTTTATTTTTTATTATCAATAAAAAATATTTCATTTTATATATATCCGTTATATTCTATACAATTTTCAATGCTTATACGTATATCTTAAAAAAAAAATTTTTTTTTCATCACAAATAATTTATTATTATTAAACTTTTTTAATGTTGAGGGCTATTTTACCTCCAACTAAATAAAGCTTTGACTAATTAACAAGTTGAAAATGTATGTACTGTTTTTTATAAAAACATATCTTCAAAAATTTTAAATAAAAAATTTCAAAGTTTAATTTCAAGTTTCTAACGTCTTACTCAAGAATATTCCTTCAAGTTTAAACTTGCGTTTACGCCGCAGGAGATTTTTAGGTCCCATTTGATAAATTAAAATTTCAATATTAAACAATTATTTTATTTCACATCTAATATAATTTTTAAAAAATTAATTAATTTTATTTTACATGTGATATAATTTTACATTATATATATTTTTTAAATAAAAAATATAATTTTTTTTTAAATTATCTTTTTTGGTGAACAATTGAAAGTCATTCTTTTATAGCAAATGCTTCTGAACTCATGATTGCACAAATGATAAAGACTATTATATACCTTCTCACTTTGCAAATGATGAGTCAGTGAAGTTCGAGGAAGAGGAGGTTGAGGAGGAGTGGAACGGATTATGATCACTTCTTATATTATTCTGTACTTAAGATGTGTTTAGTTTAATATTATTTTAATATCATGTTATTTAGATATCTTAATTGACATCTAGATGTTATCTTTTGAATTACAATTCTATAATATTTTATAAAATTATCTACATATATATATCATCAAATTAAACAATCATTTTCTCTAAGTACATAATATATCATCAAGATAATATTGAATTAAACGTTTCCTTAATTTTATCATATACTTTATTTTTAATTGCTCAAATATTTCTTAAAAATTTTGTAAAACTCACTTTCATCTCCCTCCCAAGTCCGTACTTTCTTGGGTATACAAATTAAATACTTTTCATTCTTCGTTCTCCCTCTTTACTTTCGTGTTATTGCTCATAGTAAATTTTTTATTTGCAATTATCCATTAACATAATCGATCATAATTTTAGATGAACAACATGTGTTTAAAAACTTAAATATTATTTCGCATAAATTTCCTAACAATTGTAAGGTTTAACATATATATTTCATGCAAATCTAAGTTCACATTTTGTGAAAGGGACCTAAACTTCCTCTTTAGTTCAGTGGCCCCTCCACAAGACATGTAACTAACAGACCACTTATTAATGCTACAAAACCAGTTAGGTAATAGTGATCACGAGAAAGAACAAGACTGAGTGTATATCTATAGCTGGCTAGGCTTCATTCTAGAGGACTAATTAATGAACTACCTAAAAGCTACTTGTTCCTAAATTCCTAATCATATATACTTAATTTCTTTGGCTCCATCAATGTTGTGGTGGAGTTGGGAGAAAGAAATAGAACAGTGGGAGGGTAATGTGAGAAAGGGAGGGTTTTAATTTGTGAAGTTAGGTATAAAGAATATGTATTATATGTGTGTATTCTAGATAGATATAGTGAAAATTAACCATAAAAAGTTAGAAGATATATGAGTGAAGTCGAACATGCATAAACAAACGATTTTCAAGCAAAAATTTGAGAACATGAATAAAATATGGCTATTACATGATGTACATGACAATAATAGTAGAAAAGACAATATTGATCAAGTAAAATAAATTCGCGACGTTCCTTCTTGAGTTTATCTCAGTGAGTTTTCTTGGTAGCTATTGTTTTTGCTTTATATTAGGTAGGATTATTAAGTAATTGTCTCGCATGATTGCTAAATTTTTCCCCTATTTCATAGTAGAAGAAAGTGTGAAAAATAATAGCATCAGTCAAATATTGCTTTGTCAGGTCGATGCCACATGTAATTATGATATTTTAATTGCTATATAAACTAACTTACAGTGGGAAGTTAGAAAAATGAAATCTAACAAGGTTATTAAGTGGTAATATGAAAAAATATACCTTAATCAAACAAAAAATGTTTTTGATTTATCGTCATCCATATATTCAATTTGAATTAGGCAGTTCAAAACCTATATCACTTAACTTGTAAGGCACAAATGAAGTGAACATTCTCCCATTAACATTGGGCTGTTTGCAATGTTGGAGGAAAAACTAGTTTTAATTTGGAGCAAAACATTATTAATCATTCTTATTGAAATATTTTATATAATGCAAAATATTGTTGATTACTTAAATTAAAAATTATGTACATGATATAAAATAAAATTTATAAGTATATTAAAATTATGTAGAGTATAAAATAAAATTACTTTTTATATTAAAACAAATTAAAACATAATAGAGTGAAAAATAAAATGAAAAGCAACTTTATAAATGACTGTTTTATCTTTTGACAACTATGAGTCAAAAGCATCATATGCTCAATTAAATTTTTACTATTTATAAATTAAATAAAGTGATTCACAAAATTATTTTAATGTGCATGTAGGCCCTCAATCATATTAAATAAGTGCACATAAGAGAGAGATCTAGTTGTAAATTAATTAGGGCAAAATAGAAAAAATTCAGTTACTATTTAACCTACCAAAAATAAGGTTATATATGCATATACATATATATATATATATATATATATATATATATAAAGTTAGGATCTTGGTAGTATT
>KZ451987.1:1063396-1131212 GCA_002786265.1 Apostasia shenzhenica
ATATATATATATTTGTGCATCATAATATTTATATTACTTGCACATTCATCTAATGTAAAATAAAATTTAATAACAATAAATAAAATAAAATTTTATTAAATAATAATTTCATTCTGACTTTATTTTATTCCAAGATATCATAATTCTTTTCAATCTCTTACAAAAACTAACATACCCAAATTAATTTTAATATTCTTTAAACTTTTATGGATAAGATGCATTAAATTATAAATAATTCTTTTATACAAAGAACATTAACACACAATATGAAGAAAAAAAAATCCGATCTTCCGCATGTGGGACTCGAAGGCCCCATCGTCCCATCGGTGAAATATGCTCATCCCATTGGTGAAATATGCACTAGAAAAATCATAGCTCTTGTTTGACTCATCCTCAAATTGAACATAACTATTCTTTTTAAAAAAAATTATAAATAATATAATTTTTAAAAATTTTTTTATAAAAAAGTATAATTTTTATTTAGATTTATATATGATAAGAAATAAAATTAATTAATTATGAGAATATTAAATAAAATTGACTGATATATTAAAAAATAATATAAACTATTTTATTTTATTTTATTTTATTTTTTAAAAATGATTATACCTAACTTAGGCATAAACCAAACAGAGGACACCGCGGGTAGCAAGGAAAACCATGCAGTAATAAAATGTTAACCTTGGAGACTTAAATGCAATTTATGCTCATTGATATATCATGAGCAAAGATTAAAGCAATATATATACTACATAAAGGAGAGCATTTGGACAAAACTTTTTGAGATCTTTACCTTCCCACCTGCAGCTTTCAGCAGCTTACCAGTCTTTTCTACTGCATCATCTTCAATTTTTTCTCAAGAAATGTTAGCTTCAGAATTATTTGAACAGTTATCGGCCGGAAAGCTCATCTTCAACCTATCACCAGTCTTCTATTTCATCATCTTCAATCTTTTCTCTGAAAGTGCTTTCTATTGTATTACTTGAAAAGTTATCAGCCGGAGGGATCAGATCCGTCGTTATGCATTGGATGAGTTTTTCATGGCCGTTATCATCTGTAGTATGGGAACCGAGCCATTTGATTGATGGCATGTAATCGGTAACCATTTGAGACAAAGATAAGCTGAAACCATTGGAGAAATAGAATCTCTCAACCATCAGCTTATTCTGCAAAATGTAGTAACTTTTCACCTGCATTTCAGTTCAATAACACAATGTCAACAATCTTGCAACCACTTCAAAAATGTACCTTGTGATGTTGTGCTGACTGTTCAATTTGCCAAAGCCTCGGGCTTCGAATAGCATGCCACCTGTAACATATGGTGCAAAGATAATATTTGAAAGCTTAAATAAAATTAATAAAGAACATATTTAATCAATTTCTAACCTTGAAGACAAGGGTTGTTTGTTTCCAAATAGAACCCCCCGAATTGCAACCGAAGCAGCAACTGGTTGCGAAACACGTTGTGAATCATCCATCTCAGTTAATTTCTGAGAACTATGTGAGAGGAGAGAACTAGCAAGGAGACAATCAGCATCACTCAAATAAGAAGTCACCAGCCAAGTATCATCAATGGCTCCATCACTGATGAAATCAAGAACTGCATCATGGTAACATAATATTGCTTCATCAATAATTTGTGGAAAACATGAATAGTATAAAGCTTATTTATGGCCTGAAACTGAGGTGATGCAGCAATACTAAGTTGACCCTCATTCTACAAGAATACTACGTTGAGGCATCAAAGACTCAAAATGAAATTATTTTCAAAGTTCCATGCAGAGAATTCATCAATAATCCAAACCATTATGCATAATAAAAATTGGAGAAAATATCAGGACGGCTATATGGTGCATGTACGAGGATCAAGCTTGTTTTGCTTTGGGTTCTAGTTAAAGTAACTTGATCTGGTTAGTTTCACCCTTTCTTCAGTCCAGATTCTAAAGAAAGGTAAGGGAGGTAATGGAGAGGCGAGAGAAATGGAGAAGACCCAGCAGAAGTTCCCCTCAAAAAACTTCCACTTATAATTTGATTTACAAGATCTTTTCTATTTGTAGAATTTTACAAAGGGTGCGTGTGTTAACACAACCGTTTTGGACTTCCCCATACACCCTATTCTAATGAAGTAATAAAGTATCGACAATCTACACTTTAAGTCCAACTCATATTACTGGAGATTTTCCCGAACTTGCAGTGGAAGACCAGAGTTGCTTTGCAATATTGTCAGCCCTCAAATCCAACTTAACTTGGTGCAGGACCTCGAGGTTCTATCCTCAAGGGTTTCCCATATGCCAAGATGTTCGGTCATAGGGTCTTGATCTCAAAGGCCAGAATCCTCATCCAAATTGTCGGGAGTTGTGGAATCGTTTATTCTCTCGACCCGCATAAGTTGGTGTCGAGGCCCAATTTCTTTTGATCCAAGCGAGTCTGCTTAGCACGGATTTGAGGTGACCTTTCGACCACAATGCTAAGCAGATTTTTAGAACCCCAGTTTGATCCCCTACTCAAACTAGATGTAGACCATGGCATACAACTTAAGCAAATCAAAAGTTGCTCAATGCAAAAAAATAAAAATGAAGGCACAAGTAAAGTGTCACCATTCTCGTGTAGGAAATCAGTAACTGGCCTTGCTTTCCCATATGCCTGAGAAAGAACTTTCTCTGGAGCATCCATTTTTAGTGGATTCCTCTCAAATTTCTCCCGTAGAGTAAGTGATTCTAGTTCTGCAGCATCAGATACAACCTGAATAAAGACAAAATCTTCTCTAGAGGCTTTGCAATGTAACAAAACAAATGAAATTTAAGTGCATGGTCCACTTTTTGATGCCTTTTTAAAAAAGTTAGTAAACGGGTAAATACTCTGATATGACAGCTTGCAGCACAATTGCAACTCTAAAACTCAAGCCGTAGTTAGACAACCGAGCTTAAATACAACGTTATTGCTTTTATACTGCATGTTTTATGGAAATATTTCAAGACTCAAAGTAGTTGGGATAACTGAAAGCAGCTTATTTTTAACACAAGGCATATTTTGCTCAGATTGGAAAGCATGTTAATGGAGAATTATATGGCAAGAACGTCTAACAGACAACAGAAATAAGGCTTAGATAATAGTGAATTTCATTCCCAACCAATATATCAGTGCATTAACTGCACTATCCCTTCAAACGGTAAACAATACATTTTACAATTTTGACTGATTAGAGCATATTAATATGCCAGTATTAAATGTATCAAAAAAATTACTTCTAATGCTTGTGTTCTATCTTTTAGTTAACATGTATACAGAATAATGCAAGTGTCAAAGAAGAATTTTCCTACATACCCAAACCAATCTGGTCCATAACCTCCCTCTTATTGTGCAGAAATTTTCCTAACGCATGGAAAAGAGTAAGTGTCTCATCCCTTCCATATGAAAAATCTGTGCCACAGTTGAGTTCCTCATGCCCAAAAAGACCAACAATGGGTGATAATTTATTACTATCAGATAGAACTCTTGAATTAATGTCCATTGAATTAGATACATATGAGATAAGTAGATTATCTGGGCTTAGACACCAGAACTGTAAAGAGTTTATTGCATTTCTCATGTCACCGCAACTGGCCTTCGCTATCTGATCAATTTGTATGGAAGGCAATTCACGCTTCTCTTCTTGGCAAATATGGGAAAGAACTTTCTTGATAGAATTTACTGTTAGACGATTGAAAGCTACCTGCAAGACTAAGATTGAGTATTTGATTAATAATTGAAAAAATGGACTTGGTTGAAAAACCATAAAATGTCACCTTGTAAGCCCCAGCTCTCTCAAGTAAGGAAACAAGCTCTTCAAAATGACTCGTTGGGACATTATCAGTTCTATGATATTCAGTGACCAATATAACCGTTGGAAGCTGAGCAAAGCGGGTAAGAGCTGTCAGGCACTTTTTTAGTCTTCCAAAAGCAACCCTTCCATTTGTGACAGGGAGATCATCAATAAGGATAATGGTTGCTTTTCTCGATGCTCCAGCATTGCTTGAAGAAAGCAAAGAATACTTTCCTATCTTCTCAACAAAAGCCTCAAATTCGTCTAATTTGGATCTGTAGCTTAAACCTGCAATAGACTGACGTCAATTGGGTGTACAAAATCGATTAGAAGTCACTTTCAGCCAACTAAAAATATAAAGCACCTTGTATAATAATATGCATTTATTGCTTGACCTGGAAATTATTTGAGTATAGAAATGCAAAGCTGCACCTGAAACTTGTAATCTAAAACAGAAAGTAGGTAACTATATAAAATAGAAGAAAACTGGTTACAGCTAATTAACAAACAAGAGAAAGGAATGCGTTCCAAGCCTGACTTGCTAACTAGAGCGAACTGATCTTTTAGTGGCTTAAAGAAAAACACAGAGCAAAAGTGGTTCTTTAAATAGATGCAAAACAATCCATCCATAATTTCAGTCATATCTGCTAAGAAAAATTAAATCCTATATCTAATAACATTCAAATAGTTCTCTCAGTAAAACAATATAAAAATTATATCACAACAATGGAAAACAAATACAAAACAATGAGCATGGCGCCGATAATGAAAAAATGGGTAACTAAACAAATGGAGAATAACAAGGGTTGAATGAAAATTACATGATGAATAGGCGGTACAGAATCTGAAAGATATCAACTGCAGGAAAGAGCTGAGGAGAAAAACGACCAATAATTCACCCAAAAAGGTCAACATAACACAGCATACTGTGCTAACAGGAAAAATAAAAAAAGGCAAAGAAAAAGAACACGGCATGCTTTTTATGAGCACCATTGTAGCCCTCAGGTTCAAAAGCACTCTATAGTACTTGGTTCACTCCTGCTCTAGGAAGCGCTATTGGGCCCATGTCTGAAGCGTGCTTCTAAGATGTTAATTAACAACTCGCGAAACCATGTAATTTAAGGGCATCTGCAACTTAGAAATATTATTGCATGTACCATTTACACTGTATAGCTAAATATACCTGAATTAATATTATGCACATGCTCATGCCACAATGTAGGCGTTGGAGTTGAATATTCACACAATTCAGCCCCCATATGTGCAGCAAGCACACGAACGGCAGCCTGAAACAGATATACCAACTTCACACAGAGTCGACTGAACATAATTGCCTAAGTAACAAAAAGATAAATAAAAAAAAATGGTGATCTCGGCATCATAAAAAAAATTGAGTAACTTTTATCCAACTGAATTTGCTGTGGTGGCACAGAGGAATTAAAACAAATTAGAATTAACGATTGCAGATATGATAGTAAAAGATCATAATGATCTTGGTAAGGAAATCATTAGGATTCACAGCCATAACAAGGTCACTATTCAAAAGAAGACTGATGAAGAATGTAGAAAGTAAAAAGTGCATCTAAATTGTAACTATGTAACGAAAGTTATAATGACAATTACGTAAGCCTCTATATCACAAGTATTGGAACACAACCAAGGGGCATCAACTAAGGATGTCTAGTATTGGAACACAACCAAGGGGAATCAAGTAAGGATGTCTAGTATTGGAACACAAAAAGGGGAATATCAAGGAAATAGACCTTTGTATTGGATCACAAAGCATGAGGAGTCAAGCTAAGTTAACAGTTTGATAATTGGGTTTTCAAATTTTAATTAGCTTTAGTTTCACATGATATAAATTTCCTGGAAGAGTATATCTCTTAACATAATGAGCAAGAGTGGAGCTGGTGACAAAACAATTTTCCCCAAGATTCTATCCTTTGCATTATAATATGTAGTCCTAGGGTTACAAAAGGTTTCAAGTGTAATTACAATATTTTCCCTATGATAATATACATCAATAGGGTATCCCCCACCCAATCTCGGAAAACAGAGAAATTTTATGACAAGGAGCAAGGGTGATGCAAACAGAATCCTACACATCAGAAATGTGTAAAAATCCATCAAAAAAACAAAAAAGAAATGTGTAAATCCTTTTGTTCAAACATAAAAACATAAAAGAAAAATAAGAAACAGATAGAACTGCCCCACCAAGTACGTTTTAGGAAAAAGAATAATCAATTAATGTGGTTATTGAAACATTGATTTAATCAGGAGATGACAACTGGAAACATGATGTCTACTTTTCTCTGAAAAATAATGTACTAAAACAAGAAAAGCTGGAAAAAACTAACGTACATACAGATTTCCCAACCCCAGCTTGTCCAGTGATAAGAAGCACATGGTTTCCAAATTTCTCCTGTTTACAATGCAGTCACAGCGGTGCAAACAAGAGTCAACATTTATTTGGCAGCATTAATACTCAATTGCTTTCAATCGTAAGAATAGATGATAAATGGTTTTTTATCATATTGATAGCATGTAAACGCAAAATGTCACAAAAGCAGTGCAACTATTAACCATATATAAATGTATGTGAACATACCTGAAAATCAATGCAAGCACAACAATTGATATGAATGATGAGATGTATACTAAAATGCCAGCATCCCGTTATGTGAGTAAATGCTTGTATGAACCAGCTATACAGACTAATAGTGTCAACCAGACTCCAAACGGGTGAATTGCAGGCAAAAGCCAAATAATCATGCATCCACCAAAGCATCTTACGAAGTAAAAGCTTAGCCCATTTGTATATGCTAATATACATGCAAATGCTTAATGTACGCATATAAAGTGGTCAGACTTCAAAATTAGCCATCAACAAAGTAAAATTAGAATGTTAGTCCAAAGACTTGAAAAAGCAACTCATATTTGTCTTAATGTATTAGATTAGTGTTTTATGCCATCACCTTTTCTCTTCATAAGCTCCAAATATCAAGCATACAAGCATAACAAGCAGCTTAGAAAGATTGTGATTATCAATGTGAGAATGAAGGGCTTCAATAGTTAAGTTTTTAGAAGCGTAGGTTATGAGTTCACATGCCCAGTTACATTTGTGCATGGCATAGTGGAAGAATGGGTAGAAAAAACTGACGCACACCTTTGATAACAGTAACTATCCAATAAAAGAATTTACATGTTTATGTTAGCACAAAAAAATTTATAAAGGGCAACCACTGATAACCACATGTCCCAGTAAAAGTATATACGTATCTTATTATCCAAATAAACTGAAGCACACCTTTGATGCTATCAACCTTTCCCGCAACCAATTTTTTACTTCTTCTACCTGAAACATTATGACACACAAGAATTTCAAAATTACCAGATTCAACCTCGTGTTTAGGAAGCTGATGCAATAAAAATAGATGAATTATTGACAAGAAAAACAAAGAAAGCAGAGCTATCTCATTCATTCATTTACACAAATACTACTCCAACATGCTTATCCAAGATAATTACAAATAAAAATCCAAATGAAACGCATCAGTTATGATCAGAAAAACATTCATTCAGTGAAGGAAATAGATCTTGTCTCCTTAGTTCAAAAAAATTGTTACACTAACACCGTTCAAAATTTGAAAGATTGGATCAAACAAAATGAAGTTGCATGGTCTTTTTGCAATTTCATGTTTATTGGTTACAGTAAACGATAGAAGCTGAAGACCTGCCTTGCTGCATCCAGCAGTAATTAATATCAGAAAGTAAAAAAGCAATGACAAACAGCTAGTTAACAATTAAATCCTAATGAAATGCTAGCACAACTTTCTACTTTGAAAGCATAAACAGAAAAGGCCAGAACCTTCTTCTTGTGAACAGCCAACTGAGCTGGCGAGCTGGGTTTATACTTGTCGACCCAGAGTTCATTCCCTTTTGAACATTGCATACCTGATTAAAACTTCTCGTCTCAGCAACAGGCCACAACTTTACAATGCTAAAATCATGCACTAGAGCAGCAGTAACCTGAACTTCAGATACAAACATGCATTGACTGAAATTCATGAAAGACAACAAACATCAAATTTTAGTTCAGCTGATGGATTCAACACAGCAATGAAAGTTTATTATTACATTGACAATGGCATGCTTGCTTGATGCAAACTACAATATGTGTAAGGATACATATACAAAGGTACATGGCTCTCAAATTTCTATTGTAAGGCACTTTACAATAAGCATCAAGATAAAAGCAGTATACAGTATACATCTTTCATTTCTATCCTTACGAAATGACGCTAGCCTATAGTCCTGGTAAATCCCTTGTTCAGAGTATATGATCAGTTTGAATTTAATGTTTCGAAGCATAAAGTTTAAACACTAGCATAGTCACAACATTCACCTATTTCTAGCTGTCAACTTAAATTGCAGGAGGTCACAGAATTAGGCTATCAAAAAGAGTACCTTAAGGGAGTAATACAGATTCCGAAGATCAATAAAAGAACCTCATATAACTTGAAAATTTACTTAACTACTAAAAGCGTTCGCTGCTGAGTTTGACAACACGAAAACAAGCATTCATTGAGCAATGAACATAACTGGAAGTATACCTTGCGTCGAGGGGAAATCCTGAAGACATTCGCAATAATCTTCCGAAAGTCTGGCAAACTTAACCAAAAACAAATATAACTGCATTAAGCCACAGTCTGTCGAGAAAAAAATCAAAATTGTAGTATGAGAAGCTTGTAGACGCCCGACGCGTCCAAAATACCGCTTCAGCCCCTCGAGAAGGCGGCTTATCGGATATTTCGCCAACGCCACACTGTGAACTTCCACCGCGAGTCCTCTTTCGTGCAGCCGCGAAGGACTTCGAGCTTGAGCTGCGAGATCCTTGCTTTCGGCCGGCGTCCTCCTCAGGCGAGGTGGAGCAGACAACTGCCGTCTTTCTCTTTCCCATGGAGCAAATGCTTCCCAATCCACAGCGTCGGGCTGCAGAAGAAACCAAGCGATGAGGGTTTCACAAGATTATGGCATCGACTGAAGCTGTGCAGGAGCAGCGGGGTAGAAGTAGGGGTAAATTTTGGCGGGGAATGGCAAGAGGGAAGGCTTGTGGGAGAAGAAACCAAACGAAAAGGTTGGGGAGCGGAGACCCAGGCAGTTTGGTTAGAGGATAAATTTAGGCAGAAAATAATAATAATAATAATAAAATTAATTAAAAAAAATATATATATATATATTAATATTTAAAGGTGTGTAGAATGTAAAATAAAATTAATTTTAAAATTAAAATTTGTGTTGGATGTGAAATAAAATTATTAAAATTCATAATAAATTTAAAATATTATTATTTTATTATTTGGCCCATTTTTAAGTCTTTACCAAACAAGCAACAATAAAGGTGATTTTTTAAAATTAATGCAGTTAATTAATTAAGATAAATGATTTGTAGCACCCAAAATTTACCCCTCATCAGTGAAGCTGATCTAGTTTGTTTTATCGGACTATTTGACTCTATAATAGACCATCCAAGCGAGTCTAATCGGGCGAAATGAAAGATGATTGGATCATTTGGTTGACATAATTTGATGATTCAATTTACTCCATCTCATAAGTAGATACATTTATACTAACAATAAGTGTTCATTCAGATAAATAAATATAACTATAGATCAAATATATATAAATCATATATTCACATGTATCAATATTCTATCCTGCATTAGTTTTGCACGGCTCAAATTTGGCATGTATCAATTCGATTAAAATTTGAACTAGCTCATTTCAACTTTGAGCTAACTCGAGCCTTAATTGATCTAACTCAAACTCTACAAGAATTAAAAAAATTTCTTAAAAAAATGCTATTATTAAGATTTTAAATTAGATTAAATGTTCCTATAAAATCACCCTACAGATATCCTAATTATAACTAACACACATTTATATACAAATAATAAATGATTATAATAAATAATTGAGTATAATTTTAATAATTAAAAAATAAAAATCGAGCCAATTCAATTTGTTCTGCCTATAACTCGTGGTTTATAGTACTCATATTTTTTCTCCCTAACTATCAAATAAAATATTCATGGTCGACCAACTATCAAATATGAAGTTTTGGTAATTTTAATAGTGATCTTAATACAAAATGATAATAATGAGCTGTGAGTCTGCTATATAAGTACATAATTATAATTTGTTCTCAAAACTATATACATATCACTTCAAAGATATATTAATTACATATTCTCTACCCCTAGATAAACTATGATTATTCTTCACAATTAAAGTAAATATTCATTTTTGGGAATAATAAAAGCAATTTAAAGGGGTTACTATCCATATCAATAAATGGATTAAAAGGCTAATCCAAATACAAAAAAAAAGGAGAATCACATATCAACAATAAAAAAAACTTCTTGATTAACTCTCAAAATTAAATATTTACATTTCAGTACATATTTTAAATGCATAATTACAAAATACACTTTTCTAAATTAATAAAAAAACTAAAATTTTTTCTACTTAAATATGATAATGAGTGAATTTTTCTCTACTTATGAAGAATACGCATAATATGCAGTTTATTATTATGTATTCAAAGCATAGAATTAGATATAAATATATAATTTTGAGGACAACTAAATATGTAAAATGTATTTCTTTACAGTTGAAATATCTAATTCCCCTTTCAAAATTAAAACTGAAGAAAAAAGAAAAACATATGCACTAAGCACCAATTAACTTATTATGAAAAACTATGCAGTAAAAAATAGTATAATGACCAGCATAATTTACAAAGATAGACACAAATTTATTTCATCAACCAAATAAACATACAATAAAAAGATAAATGTTAACATCTACTTCTGTCTCTTTGTACTTCCTTTTAATACAAATCTTCAGGAGGCCCTCCATTGCAATTCTATCTGAATCCTGCCGTTTTTGGAGTCAATGAGATGATACTTCTCATTAATTCTCTTATTGGTGATGACATCAGATAAGTTGATGACAATATAACCCAAAGTTTCCTGAATCAAAAGAAAATATAAGATTTGCCACCCAAATATATATGTCAGACTCTGAAATAATATTAATATGAAGTGTGTCAATCTCAAACACACGTTTATCGTACAAATTCTCAACAAACAGGAAAAAAGATTAAGATTTAGTCATCCCGAAATATCCCAACCCCTTTATAACAAATGGGTTAACCAACCTCGCAAAAATTCTCACCCCATTTTACTCGTTTCAGCCCAAACTTCAAGTATTCTTTGAAGTAACTCAATCACTCAAACTTTTACAATTCGAGCAAATTTCCTTATCGGCCGAAGAAAACTGACCTAAATCCATTAAATGTCATAGTTTAAGCAGCAAAGATGAATATACCTTTGAGTGAATGCCTATAGTTGATGGCCTACTTATAACCTCCATATGCAATTTATCACCTACAGGGGGTTCATCGCATACAAACAAGAACTCTTCTTCCCACCTTGGATCTCTGCTTTTCTTGATATGCTACAGAACCAAAAAAATTTATATTTGAATAAAATCATGAGTATAAAATAAGAAGATAAAATGGCGAAAAAAAAAAAATCATATCACATATTTCCATACCCTGGTTCTCTTCTCCTCCCCTTTGAATGTGATCCTCACATAAGGGTTAGTATGGTGTTTCCCCTCCAGATCTTCCGCTTCATGAACTGAAACAACAAGCAGACCCCCACCAGCTGGAGTTCCTTCAGGAGCCTTCTGTACTCCACTTTCATCGACTTCAGTTGCAAGTTGATCTTCCTTGAAAGGAACGTATGCTAAATCTAATACGATTTGGCCACGGAACTTCTCTTCAGCATCGATGGCATCCATACTTTTCACCAAGTCAAGAGTCAAAGTCTTCGGCTCATCAGGGGTGAGCTCTTTCAATGGAATAACTTTCATGCCGATCTTATCGTGTTTCCCAACCTAAACAGTACAGGTCCACAGGAAAATGTAAACTGGCATCTCATTTTATAAGCATCGTTGGAATATAAAGCTATGCTTAAAGGTGGCAAAATCTGATGAGAAACTTGGAGCTTTTCGAATAAAATCCTGTTATACAATCCTAATAAATTGACAAACATATGGCCCATCAATAGATTTGAGCTTATCTATTGGAATGGATAATCTAGCCAATTAAGCACAAATTCATCATTAGGACATGTATTGATCAATTTTAACGGGTTGCATGGCTTTTACCTTTCGAATAAGGCCGGAACGAAATAACGAAATAGGGTAAACCCAATTATAACACAAATAATTCAACTCACAAATGGGCTGGCTCGGGAACAAAAAAATGACCCAACTTCTGGAGCATTTGTAACGTCCATTGTTTCTGAGCTTATATGAGCAGTTAAATTACCACTATAGCCTATTAAAACTTAAAAGAACAGGAAAGATGCAATTAAATATTCTATGAAATTAGAGAAAGGAAAAAGAAAATCCTTAGTCTTTATAGAAGGTTGATCTCTCCCTTCATGTTCCGAAGAAGTTTATTTTGACAAATTTATTATATAAATTATCATGTTGGGCCATGTTAACTAAGTAATAGAAGATTGTGCATGAGTCGAGAGCTCTAACCCATTATTAAACATGCTAGTTCAGGTAAACAACATATGAATAGGATCCAAACCTACCATTTTGCCACCCCTAATATGAGCCACACAAGTTTGAACCTTAAGGTGGTACCAAAATAAGAAAAGAATCTTTTTAGCTTAAAAGGTATACTTGTGAAGAAAATTGAACTAGTTTAAGAAATATATAAAGTTATTTTTAACTGTAATCAACAAACAAGCCCAAAGAAAAAAAATTAAAAATTAAAAACAAAATAATAGCGAGAGAGAGAGAGAGAGATGGATTACCTTCTCCCAATCATAAACTATAAACTCCAAAGCTTGAGACTGTGGGTCTTTGACAACCAACCTGAATTCCTCATTCCATTCAGGATTAAGGTTGTTGTACTTCACTGTTGTCTTCTTGGATGGAAGTTTCTCTTCTGTGAGCTTCAGCTTTACATATGGATCAGACTTTCCGAAAATGTCCTTCTTTTTCAGTTTAATTCCCCTTACTACCTTTACATGCAGTATTCCAACAGGTTTCTTCATGGCACTGAAAGGCACACAGAAATGACAGTCAACAGTATTTAAGTTCCTCCCGCCCCCCAACCCCAACCAAAAAACCAAAACAAAAAAGGGTGAGATAGTATTTGAGATCAAGTTTCTTTTTTTTTTTACTTTGAAAGATCCATGATTGGAACTTCAAGAGATTTAGGCCACAGATACATATTTGCAACTTGATTCTTGATGATATCCTGCACATATGGTAATATAATGAGGGAGGGAGAAAATGAACCGTGTTGCGAGATAAATGTACTAGTAGATTTGAGGCCCACCTAATTACTAACTCTATCTCAGAATTTTTTACTGCATATACAAAATGAGTTAGGTCCAGGTCAACCAAACTACTACTTGTGTCACTATTCTCGACTTGCATGGTACATGAACCGCATTCTATTATCATTTTTCATGTCAATATATATTGGAGTTGACCTGAAGTTCATCAAATATACATTGTATTAAGAATTGTGCTCCAAATGGGTCGCGATAGGGTTGAGAGGAACGGATGGGTCAGGTTCAGTTATCATTAATCCGAACAAATGTAATTGAGTCCAAAGATAAAGATAGGTGTAAAACAGTGCAATCGTTCGTTTAGAGCTTCTACTAGATGATACTAAACCACCAGCACTGCTAAATAATCTATGCATCATAAACATTACTACTTTGGATCCCACATAAAGCCCTCAAGAAAACGGCCAACAAATCAGAATCGCAAAAGTGAATCTCTCTACTACTTTTCAATTACTAAAAAAGATTAATTGTACCTGGACAGCTCTATACAAGCCAGGAATTGACATAAGATCAGCTCCCAGAAGCCTTAATCCAAAATCTACATGTGGCTGCAAATTATATATATGTTTTGACATAATATCCAAAGATCAATTTCCATCAAAAAAAAAAATCCAAAGATCAAGCATAAAGAAACTAAGGACGGAATATGAAAAAGGAAAAGAACAACATTCGTGGATGTTACCTTCTCCATTAAAGACACGATAATTTTAGCAAAACAAGGAAAACTAGGGACAAGTGGTTTCAAGGTGATCCGCGGCATGGCGAAGACTTGCAAATCTATAACCTGAAAATCTCAAAAAGAAGGCAAGTTCAGTGAGCAGCAGCTTACAGCGTCTTTCTCTAGTAGAAAATCCAATCATTGAAGCAATAAATAGCTGACTTTCAGGAAACAATAAGTAGCTAAATTACAGAAGAATGAAAAATAACCTGTGCAGATACTTTTAATCCAAAAGCTTTAACAACAACTGTAACATCTGGATTTCCTGCCCATTTCAACGATGGTTCCAAAATCAACTCTTTCTCATCAGTTATGTAGACTTTTATCCCTGGCATGCATTAAAATATAATTATAAAACAGATTGCTACCATAAATCAATTATTAAAGAAAAAGGCAATAAATATAAAAAGAAATTTAGACACTAATTTAGACAACAGAGCATCAAAACTATCGAAGGACCTGTTGAGCTTGAAGTTTTGATTTCATGTATAGTGTTTAATAAGGCTGTAACAATGAAAAGTAAAAATTAAAAATTACTAAGCACTCAAAATTTCTTTACACTGAAAGATAATAAAACAATAAAACATTCAAGAGAACAAAAATGAAATCAATGAAGAGTCAATATCCAATTATTACAGAATAGAAAGTTAAATGAAGAGCTGGACAAACTCGTAAAAATTACTATTCCTTAATATTTACCTCCCCTTGTATGGGATTGAATAAATGCCACTAAACTCATCCATTCATCACCAACCCCTTCAACTATCTTTTCAAAAAACACATTGAAAACATTGGTTTAGGATTGGAATTAAACTACCTATTTAAAACAGCCTTTTATATAGGTGTGGCAAAGCGGGTTAATAGGTCGGATTGAAGTGAATCAAGTCTTACCACACCCGAATGAGCAAACAAAACTAGGCCCGTTAAGTATATGGGTCAAAATTCAAAAATAAACTCGATTCGAATTTGTTTATGGTCTACACGAACTAAAGTAGACCTAAAACAAGTTAGGGCTATCAATCCAACTAGTTATGATACAAAATCTTCTAAAAAGACATAACACGACCACACAATATGCAATCTAAACTTGACTTGTTCATTAAATGCCTCTATTTGCTAATACTCTACTAATTTTTCTTATTTCTTCACATCCATGACCGATACTCATATTTAAAATATAATAATTTTCTTCACATCCTACACAAATTTCAACTTTAAAATTCAATTTATTTAACATTCTATAGATACTTCAACAAGAAAACCAACTTTCTTTCACATGCAGCATGTATCTTAATATAGAATATTTCATTTCACATCATAACAATCTTCTCTTTCTCTAGTCCAGCCAAAAGAAAAGCAATGGGTCAAAACCAAACAATATTGGGGTCAGCCAAACCTGAAATTTTCAGGTTGGATGTTGGCTAGGTTGTTGAATGGGGTCATATCACCACCCCTAGCCTTATTATATAAAGAATCCCATGCCTAGCTTGAAGAGGGAATTTCATCAACTCAAAGAGATCAACAGTTTAAATTTGTTTTTGTAGTCATTCAAGTCCACATCAGATTCGGTATTAAACTGTCCAAAGAAAACAATATACACATATATTTCATAGTAACTTTACTTTGAATGAGAAATATCAGCTTGAAGGGCATAAAGTTTTCAGCGTGCAAAACAACTAAAGAAGTTTAACACAATATACCTTACAAGGGAATGATTTAACCTCGATAGGTTTACTAAAAAGCCCAATTGCTTGATAATTCAAGTTCGCATGAACAAGTTACCAATTCTTATATTCAAAAGGACATGAATCTATATCGGTAAGCAACAACAAACATCGTGAGACTTGCATTCAATATATATACTTTCCATGCTCGTATTAAGATCATTAAAGAGTTGATCCTAATTGGCCAGTTCTGCTGTTTCCTGGCATAAAATTTATTCTCCAATTTCACCTTCTGATCACAACATCTATGGAGAACATGTGAATAACATGTGCTATACTGCAATTTAAGACATTTGAAATAAAACGTAACAACATAACAAAAATCAAGAGCTTTTCGGGAGACAAAATCACCAGGCACTCAGAAATACAGACCCTGAAATGTGGGTGGTAATGAACCTAAGGTGAGTTTCTGAAACTCGATGGAATCAATTTTGTACTTAGCAGTATTCTCCGCAATGATTGGCTTTGCAATTTCCTTTGCAGTTTTGCAGATGGCCTTCAATATCAATTACAATTATTAGAAAATATTGATTGATATAAAAGTTCAACATTAGAAGTTTCAGCAATTCAGCACCTTATCCAGATATGGCCACATAGTTTCCAAAAATTGGTTAAGCCAATCAACCTTCAAAGAAAAGCATCAGATAAAGATGTAATAAATGTTTTTGATACTAGCTAAGCAAATTTCAATTACAAACCCTGTCAAAGTCCGGGTTTTTAACCCATAAGGGAATTTCGGGAAGCACATTCTCCAGAGACTGAGAATCGAGTTCAACAAGTGGCCGAATTTTAGGATCCTGATGACATTCAGATAAGCATGTAAGAAAGGCAAAATTTCAATACCATGCTATATGCTTTATAAGCCAAGTTCCACCCATCTAAAATGCTACTAATATCTTCAGAAAATCATTAATGAATCCATAGCCATGAACCCAGATCCGTGTCCACAGCTTCCCCATTGTAGGTCTCCAGGTTTTATAATCAAAATAAAATATTAAGGCTTATTGCATCCTAGTAATATATGAATAGAGAAAGAAACCCAGGACAACTGCATTTCAGCATCAAAAGTATCATAAACAACTTGAGTTATGGTGTAACAAAGAGTGAAATACTAAAGAAGAGTTGTTTGTTTTATTCAGAATTACAGTGGTTATTCTCGATCTCATTTGTTGAGCTCAAAGGGTGATTGTCCTAATCCTGAAGTCAAACATGGATTCATTAAACCCATCTAAATGAGATGAAATTCTTACATTGGGTCAAACTTTCAAAGGCTGCATGCTAATCAAGATTAGACTAGTGAATATAATCCTAATTCAGATAATGGGGTACAATTCAGTGGCAGAGTCACATGGGCATCAGGGGGTGCCCCTAAACTTTTTCTTTTTTTCTTTTTCACCTACATCTCCTAAGTTTTTTTTTAACTCAAACCAACTGAATTTTATGAAATAAATATCACGTCATAAATTGAGATAATAGACTGAACAAGTATTTTAGATAATTAAATTAAAAAAAGTATTTAGATAACTTATAATTTCAATTTTTTTATATTTCTTACAAATTGTTCAACATATAAATTATATAAGTGGATTTCATGTTGGTGAGAACTCCTTCAACTAAATGAATTTTTATTTTTGTGATTAATATTGAAATCAAGAAACTGTTATGTAACCCTAATAAATGATCATAATTTAGAGTTTTAATTCACTAAATTATTCAATAGATTAATACTTAAATTTATTGAATAATCTAATGTATTAAAACTTTAAATTATGATTGGCTAATTTATTGGTCAGTTATTCGAGATGTGTAGCAGAACGCTTAAATCAAACTCTTTTATTTTAAATGAAATATAATTCAAATTCTAATCTTAACTCATTTAAAAAAATACTTTAAATGAGATAAAAAGTATTGTGAAAAAAAATACTAGTAATGAAAAAAATATATCAATTAATTATTACAATTCATATATGCTTGAAGTTTATGTAAGATTATTTATATTAGTAGGAATTTTGAAATTTTTTAATATTTGTATAACTTTTTTAAAGAATTAATTTTTATAATGTTATTATAAATAGTTTATTTAACCCCTCTGGTTTGAGCTCTTTGCTCCACTGGCATAATTAGATAAGTCTGCCAGCGTATGGTTGAGCAGGTTCAAATTTAAGATGATAGCAGGATTAAAATCCCATAATCTTGGAACAAACGGGTTATCTCCTGGTCCTTCGACCCAAGTACCCCATGCAAAGATTCTGAACTCATCTAAGAAAATGAAATTGCATTTCATGGTCAAAAGAACTTAACGTTTCAGTAAAATTCGAAGTTAAGAATGTTTTTGCGAACAAAACAGGTCGGCTTAGTAGATTTTTCATGCCAAAATCAATTAATAAAACTTGTAAAAATCACAAGCAAATGCAAGAAAATCTCCGCTTCTCATTAAGCATTTGAAAGGGATGAGTAATCTAAGATAAAAGATAATTTCTCAAGGAAGAAAACGAACGAATCAAATAGCATCAGAGCAACATACCTTGACCTCCGTGGACTGAAAGTAGATGAAAAGATAATAGCCGATCACAAGGCCAGCAGAGACTCCCACTCCGAATCCGAAAGTGCCGAGCAAAGTGCTCAAGAACCCCATCCCTAATTCCTTCAAACAAGAAAGAACCGCTCAAAGCTCAAAAGCTCGGGAAAAAGAACACCACTTTTCCACGCAATTAAGAAAGCCTCATTCGTATTACCGAACCAAAATCTTCTAATTCCTAAGAAGTAAAAGGAGACGGTGTGAAGATTGGCGGAGACATTAACCCTAACAGCCAAAAAGGAAAGGTTTATAACGGATCAAAGGAAGTAAAGGGGAAGTGAAAATGATGTCAGTTTTTGGAAACGATGAGCCCTTTGAGCTGAGAAGGGAAGGGGTTGAGGAGTGTCGGTAACGCACCCCACAAGGCGTGGGCGGTGGGCCGTGAGGATCGATGAATGGCGGGCGTTAACAGGCCATTTTTACTGCAATTTGAGCATTAAAAGGCCATTTTTACTGCTAATTACTTTGCTTACAAGGAAGATGACGGAAAATTTGCCATTTTGCATTGCTGAACGTGATGATAACGACAAGTAGGAGAATTAAGGAGGGGACAACTGGCTGCTGGGAGCGTTGGCCGAAGGAGATTGAAGAGCATCTAATTCTCGGCAAAACCCATTTAAAATCACTGAGAAAAACGTAAGAAGGTGAATTCAGATAATTTTTTTACGTAAAGAATATTTTAATTATAAAAAATTGAGATTTTTAACACACAAAAAACTTCAATATTTACTTATTAGACATCCTAAAGTTAAATATTACATGACACACACTTATTTATTTTAATTTTACAACTAACACACCCTAATTAAAAAATCCTTACATTTTATTTAAGTAAATCATACTTAAGTTATGTTTTAACTTAAATAAAGTTCATAGGAATAAAAATCTAACTCTCGGTGCACCTTAACTTAAATCTTACATGTTAAAAACTATTTAAATCTATTATTTATGTAGAATATTTTAAATTTAATCGTTAGATGCTTATCTTAATGATTAGATTTAATTTAAGATAAAAAAGGGGTTAGATTTTATTCCTATGAACCTTATTTAAGTTAAAACATAATTTAAGTATGATTTACTTAAATAAAATGTAAGGATTTTTTAATTAGAGTGTGTTGGTTGTAAAATTAAAATAAATAAGTGTGTGTCATGTAATATTTAACTTTAGGGTGTCTAATAAGTAAATATTGAAATTTTTTGTGTCATACGGGTAAAAATCCCTAAAAAATTATATTTTTTATTATTAAAAATAAAATACTATATATATCATACTAAAATTTTATAAAATTACATATTTTTTATAATTTTTAAATAAAATTATATTACACTTTAAATTCGAAACTCTAAAACTATAATTTATATTCAAAATATTAAATCTTATGACATTAATTATTTTAACACAAAAAACTAAACCTTAAAATTAAATCTTGTTAATATTGAATTCTGTCTCTCTTTATTCCTGTTAGTTCATGCTCAAGTTAGGCATAATTATTTTTTTAATTAACAGCATGAAAGCAAATAATTATAATTAAAAATTAACAATTGGATGATCTATTACCTTAAGATAGATTGTGTTTACGATCAAATGTTTGGAGCAAATTATTTTTTTTCTTCATTTCATGCATACAATATATCCTTTGTAATAAAAATTGATAATAGTACGGCTACCTATTTAGCATATATAATTACATTAGAAAATTTTATCCAACTAGAAAAAAGATATGTATCTTCTTATTGATTTTTATGATATTCTCATAAAATATATTATTTAGGGAGTATTTAATTCGTTATTATTTTAGTGTTATATTATGTAATCTAGATGTCATCTTTTAACTAATAATTTTATAATCTAATAGAATATTATCTATAAATATCATTAAACTAAACGAATATTTTCTCTAAATAATATAACATAATATCAAGATAATATTGAACCAAATGCTTCTTTAATATATAATTGTTATATTGTGTAATCTAATAAGCCAGAGTCAAATTTCAAAATAAAAAAATTTAAAATAGAATTAATCATGGAATTTTCATATTTACTCTGAACCAATTACCATTCCCATGTTAGTTTAATTAAGCAATTTTGCATTTTTTTTAATTTTGACATAGATTTGATAAAAGTTCTTATTAACTTTGAGTTAATTTCTTATTTCATGAAAATTTTAGAAAGTAAAAAATCAAATTTTTATGCCGCATTTAATTCAAGGGTTGAATTTTAGATAAAAAAATTATTTTTTCGATTTAATGATAAAAAAATTAAATTTAATATTAAAAAATATATAAAATATTGAATAAAATTAATTTTAATATTCGTATTTATATTAAATATGAAATAAAATTAAATTTTATAATTAAAATTTATATTAAATAAAAAAATAGCTGGAAGTAAAGACAGCTAGGCCCTTAGTTTCATCTCCTTGATTTATTAAAAAGTAAAGACAGCTAGGTGCTGATAAAAAAAATAAAAAACTACAATCAAATGAATCAAAGCACAAGAGGCTGTCTGGTTTTGGATTTAAAGAAGAATTTAATTGCAAGTTAGATTGAAGTTATCTAATTAGTAGTTAATTTTTTAGAAACTCAGTTTTGATTTCGGTCGACTCGTAAATTAAATATATTAATTTTAATAGTTTTAGTATAATATATGTTATGGTATTTTATTTTTGATTCAAAAATTCAGGTTTTACAAAATTGTCTTATAATGTGAGAGTTTCGGCCTTAAATGAAATTGAATCGAAACAAACAGTGTTGATTAATTTCTGTGAAACTTAAAATTATATTTTTAATATTAAATTTGACCTGTGGATCATGACCAATAAACTTTAAAGTATATTTATATTTTGGTCTCCTCAATCAATCTTATTTATTTCTCAACAAAATGGATCAATGCAAAAAGTGTAATAAATGTTTTTTTTTTGGGGGTAACACCATAAATCTAAAAGAAAATGGACCACAAGTAAATAATTATTAAAAAAAATTCCTCTTTTCAAAAGTGAAAGAGACAAACAGAGTAAAGATCAAGAACATAAAGAGTGAAAAGTGATTGTCAAATAATATTCTAAAAAAAAAATTACTGGTGCAAAAAATAATTTCTGTCAAGCTTTTAAACCTGGTGAGTGAGAAAAAGGCACAGAAATAAATAATTTCATATTAAAAAGAAAAAATGAGTCTCCAAATTGCATAAATAATTAGTATTTTGGGGCATAACAAGACAGTTAAGTCCCGTTTGTTTGGCCATTAAAAATTAACCTGATTTAATTTTAACCAAGTATATCACGTCACACATAAAATTTAATATTAAAAATTAATTTTATTTTACATCCTACACACATTAATAAAATAATAACTAACTTATATCACATCTCTCACATATCCCAACATAATAACTAACTTTATATCACATCCCTCACATATCTCAACATAATAATTAACTTTATTTTACATCATTCACATTTTTCAATAAAAAAATATTCCCATTCAATATTCTTATATTTAATCTTACAAACAAACAGACCCTTAGAGATAGAACATTAAAGTTAAGTATGCTTGGACTGTAATAATCTTAAAATGAATACTTTTTTTGAGAAATACTTAAATCATATAATTTTTTAAAATCAAAACTATTTCTATATTTAAGATGCATAATGTTACAAAATAACTAATAAACACGTTTTAATAGATTTTTTTAATTCAAAACACTTCAATTTCACTCGTTCATTTAAAAATTATAGTGATATAATTCAAATTTGAGACACCTCATCACCTAAACAAACCAATTACCCATTGAACCACGAATACTTCTTTAAAGTGTTGTAAACATTTTAAATTTAATTTTAAGTGTTTATATCTACTTTCAACTAATACTTCAAAATCTAAAGTATCTGATTAAAATTTAACAATTAAATCAGAAAATACACTCTAGAAAAATTTATATTTCCAACATTTTTTTTTATAAGGAACATTTCTAGCATTGAAACCTATAGGATTTTTATTTTTATGTCCAATGGGTGTCCAAATATTCCAAGGAATTCAATAAAAATGCTATAAGTTAATTATCAATGACTTCAAAAAAATATAAATAATTACAAATTTACCCACATAAATTATAAAGGGAGGAGATTCTACCTTCTGAGTGACTTCAAACTCCTCAAGATATATAATTAATTTGTAGTAAAGATATTTCTTTTTATAAAGTCACATGAAATTTGACTTTACTATAACATTGCATTTAGCATAAATTAAAATTAAGTTTGATGTATTAAAATTTAATTTGGCTATTAAACTTCTAAAAATGCACAGAGTAAATGGCTTTCGTTGTGGGATTTTTTTTTCTACTTACATGCAAAAATCTGTCATTTACATATATGATATATTTTAGGGCAAATTACGCCCAGGTCTTTGAGTTTAACGCCTAATATTGTACAGGTCTACATTTTTAAATTATAACATCGGGGTCCCTGAGTTTTAATAAATTATCAAATGAATCTTTTTTTACTCTTTTTATTATTAACGATAATTTTTTAAAATTACTGTTTTATCCCTTTCATTCTCTCTCCTCCCGATCCGGCGCACGCACGCAGCACAACCCGCGGCAGCCGCGCGTGCGCCGGATCGAAAGGAGAGAGAGAGAGAGAAACGACCTCTCTCTCTCCTCTCAATCCGATGCACGCTCACTGCGCCAGCGCAACCCGCCGGCGGACGCTCGACCCGCCGGCGGCCGCCTCTCTCTCTGTGCTCCCAATCCAGCGCACGCGTGCAGGCCACGTAGCCTCCGGCGGGTCGCGCTGGCACCGTGCGCGTGCGCCGGATCGGGAGGAGAGAGAGAATGGTAAGGGTAAAACAGTAATTTTAAAAAAAATTAATAAAAAAAAAGTACCCATAATTTATTAAAACTCAAGGACGCTAATGTTATAATTTTAAAAACGTGAAACTACACGATATTAAAGTATTAAACTCAGGGACCTGGCCGTAATTTGCCCTATATTTTAATCTATTATTTATTTTCTCTACACTCCCAAACATTCGGTAGCCATCACAAACAATATATATTTCTTAACATCTCAAGCAAATCATCAAAAAGAAAAGAAAGAAAATCAAAAGAACAAAATAGGTTAGGTTGGCCATTTAGTCAGCTGCATTATTACTTCTTTAGTAGACACCCCACAATCTCTAAAAAAGGTCAGTTATATTAATAACATGATGTAACATAAAGTGAGCGCATTTTATATACTAAACATTCAAGGTACAACTATGTAAGAAATCATTTGCATGACAGAGCTCGTCACAAAAATAAGACCAGTATTTGATTAAAACTGTTAGTTCCTAAGTCGCTTGAAGCTTAGCGCTTGCTGTATATATACAAAGTAGCCAGATGAGAACCCAGTACTATAACAATGACTCAAATTATAAAAATTGCTTGTTATTTAATTAAAGGGGAGGTTTAGGGTTTAGGATTTAGGATGTAGGATTTAGGGTTTAGAATTATCTGAGTGCTATTGAGCTATCTGAGTGCACTGAACCATCAAAATTACTGACTATGTCATGCATGATTTTGACAATATTATTATCTGTGATATGCAATATGTACTCTCTCTCTCGAATAACTTTATGAAAAATTAGAATCAACAAATATTACGATAATTTTTTGAGATCAAATAAGTGCATGACACATATACAAATATTACGATAATTTTTTGCAATACAGTGCAAGCAAGGCGAGGCAAGAAATGCTATTAATATTATTTTTATTTTGTACAATATATATATTTTTTATGCTTAATTATTATTATTATTTTTATTCTTTTAAGTATTACTTGGTTACGTATATAAATGAAAGGCATGACTAGCTATACAAAAAATATATAATTATATAAAATAATAAAATACTTATACAAAATAAATGTAAGAATTAAAGATAATATTTTTTACTGCATTTCTAGTTACTTAACATCCAATGTGTATATGTGTTGTGCACTTATTTTATACAGATTGTACTTCGTTTGTCAAGTTAGAGAACTATAGTTATTATTTTATTTTATTTAAGAAAAAAAATTTGGTCATTTACTGAATTCATAATTATATATTTAAAATTTTATGGCGATGTATATTTAAGTTAAATTATTATATAAAATTGTTTAAAAGTTAAATGAATAAAAACTTATTTTTAGCCATAAATATATATGTAATATTTTTATTTTTTCAAAAGCATTATGTTCTGGCTTGTGTGCATTAAATAGTTTAAATTAAAAAATTGAACTGAATTATTTAAATTTAATCAGTTATTTTAATCTAGAATATATCAATTAAATTAATGATTTGATGATTAGTTGTCTAAATAAAATAAATTAAGTTTAATTTCTTATATATATTTAAAAATTAAATCAACCAAATTATCTGAATATTACATATTATCATGTAATGTTATGCTTAAAAATATATAAATTATTCAATAATTTTTAAAAAAATTATGAAATTTATTTTTTTATAACTATCTTTTTACTTTTTGTAAGTGTAGAATTTTGTAATAATATATTATATTATATTTTAAAAAATTAATTTATAATAATAACTAATTAATAAAAAATTTATTATTTTAATTGAATTATTCGAATTAATTCAATTTTATTTAGTGAGTATTTAATTTATTATTATTTTAGTATAATATTATATAATCTAGTTGACATGATATTTAGATGTTATTTTTTAATTAATAATTATATAATTTTATAAAAAATTATTTATAAATATTATTAAATTAAATAATTATTTTTTATATAATATAATATAATATTAAGATAATATTAAATCAAAAAAAAAATGGTTGATTTGATTTTTAATTTGTACTTTAAATTGTCTGATTTAATTTTTTATAATATTATAATTAAATTTATTTTTAAAATTAAATTAATTAAATCGATCAAATCAACGATCGGACTCCATAATTGATTCTACTGTTCATGGCATACGTAATAAATTGGGGATGGAACATCTTAAATTTATTTTATTTTACAAATAATTTAGTTAGCGTTATTTAACTCATATTCTACCTAGGTTTATTCGTTATTAAATGCTGTTTATTTAATCAATTTAAAATTAATTAAATTAAATTTAAATTAATATATCACATCACACGTAATTTAAAATAAAAAATTAATTCTATTTTATATTCTATACATATTAAAATAATAATTAATTTATATTATATTTTTTATGTAACTTAATATAATAATACATTTTATTTCACATAATTCACAATTTTTAATAAAATTTTTTATTTAAATTTAATTTTAATGAAATTTAAATTAAATTTTACAAATAAATAAGCCTTAATTATAAATTATAAAAACTTAGGTATAATAATATTGTTTGCTGTCTTTTTTTATGAGAATATTTTTTTGTAGTTACTTAATTGCTTCGTGAGTGTTTAAATATGTAAATGATGATATTTACATATTTGACATTTTTCTTCTTATTTGTAACACAACAAATTATGTTTGTTTAACAGGATTAAAGTAACTTTATGTAATATATAATTCTTAATATTAAAATTTAATTATATTTTATATTATATATATTTAAAATAAAAAATTAATTTTATTTCACATTTTACATAAATATGAAATTAATAATTAATTTATATCACATCTTTTATATTTTTCAATACAATAAGTAACTTAATTTATTTTATATCATACGCACTCACAATAAAAAATATTTTTAATTAAATTTAAATTTAACTTTATTAAACTAAACATTTGTAAATAAATACAAATAGAACAATCTAAACATATATCTCTCCATTATATTCTGGATGTCACCTAAATTTCATTAAACTATAGTTGTTCGTCTTGATGTAATGTTTAAAATTAAAAATAAAAATTTATAATAAATATGATTTAAATAAAATTTATGGAGCAAATTGTAATAAAGTATTCTATTAATTTATTGTAAGAAAACTAATATATTAAATTTATTTATATGTATAAATATATATAAATAATATTTTTTATTTTTTTAATCCATCTAATTTTGAGTTCTCTTATTTCTATCTTATAACGGCTCAAGATTGAATTATAAAAATCTAGAGCTGTAAAAATGGCTTATTAATTAGCTCGTTTTAATCCAATTAAGTTTGATTCGATTTAAAGTTTGATTCAATTTTTAAAATGGAAGACTGAAGCCAAGGAGCTCCGAACAAGTAGGAGCTACTAAAATGATGTAGAAAATTTTCATCCAAATATTTCATCATTTTTAGTCATGTATTGATGATTGAATTTTTCATAAAAGATATTTAATTTGATATTATTCAAATATTTATGTTATTTTTAAATTTTTATTTATTTAATGTATTACTATATTAAAATATATAATAAAAAATTAATTAAATCTAACTTCTTTTCATTATAATTATAGTAACATTATGCTATTATTCAATTTGGATAAAATTTAAATTATATTATAAAGTGACAGTATTTTTATTTGAATATGTTATCGAAACATAGTCGATTTCTTCAAACAAAAATATTAAACTAACCATCAACTAAATTCAATTACTGAATAAAACCCGTTATACTTAAAATGCCATTAATTCTATTGATTATGTTTTTATCTTAATACTAATTTTAATTATTTTGATTAGTTATGAACGGCCCTTATTGATGATAGAATCGTGGGCTTTTAAACTCCCCATTGTAGGCCCGGCCCATTATGGAGGATTTAATTATCCGGTCCATTTTATTAATTGGGAAATTATTAGCATTTCTTTATAGTGCCTTTAATGTAATTAACAAATCCGAAATAGTAACAAGTGAGTTAAATTGGGTTCACCGAAACTCATACCCATCACACCGCGAATGAAAGGCACATCACATAATTCATCGATTTTCTTTTAGAATCATAATTTTTACCTAAATGATCGGAACATATATACTTATGTTAAACTCACATCCATTCTACCTCTAAATTTATATTCACTTTACGAGTTGAATTTTGATATTTATACATGTTTTATTAGAAGCGAAGTGGAGAGACTTATATGAGTTTGAGTACAAATTACTATTTAATTTTATAATCAACACATAGATCAAAATAATGACTAATTTAAATTTATTTTATTTTACATCATATTAATATATAATTTTTAATAAAAAATATTTTCATCAAAATTTAACTTTAAACTTCTTAAAATAAGCTTAGCAAAAACAAATAAATATAAGTTACTCGTAGATCCCAAAGGCACCTGTGCTCGTCCACGATGAATTATGAAATTTGATTCGTTTTAAGTTTTACTATCATGTGGTTCATCAATCTCGTAATATATATTACAACATGATTCATAATAATTAAAAATACTTAATTAGTGACACGAAAGGTATATTCTTCTATAAATTATTTCTATATTATAATATCAAACTCACTTTCTTATCTCTGCAGAAGAGTATTTTCATCGAACACATACTCCTTCTCTATCACTCTTTACTAGAGAGAGAGAAAAAAAAACTTTGGCATGTAAATTGGCAGGTAAAGGCCAAATGGACTAAAATTGAAAAGTTTAGGACCTATTTGTAATAACTTAAATTTTATAGGCCAACACAAATAAACTTTAGGTCTCTGAACCTATAAATAATTTTTCCTCATGACGACTGAGAGCGACAGGCTTTTACTATAAAAACCACGGCTTGCCAAGCCAAAAAAAAATCTGGTCGGTGCTCCCAATAGGTATGTAGATTGAGAGATATTAAGTTTAATTATGCCGCCAAACAGAAAAAAAAAAAAATTCATTTAATCAAACGTACGTCACAAAAAATATAATTTATTAATATATATATTTTCTAAAATAAAGACTAAAATTGACTTTTAATAATAAAATGTATGTATAATATAAAATAAAATATTTTTTTTAATTTAATTAGTTATTAATTTGATACTTATAAAATAAAATTAGTTTTATATTTCAAAATATATATAACATAAAATATAATTATGTTTAATATTAAATTTTTTGAGTGATATGTGAGATTAAAGTTAACTTGTAGACAAAGCTCGTAGCGCCAGCTTCCCAATGATAAAATTAAATTCTCGTATTTTTTTTGCACACTTAACTTAGACTTTTCCTGAGCTACTATTATTGATTTGTTTGCAAACGATGAAACACGTAGAACTTTCTTTCTGAAATCTAATTAGGGCAATAATTTTGTATTATTTTGTTAAGTTATTTGAATATATTATTAAATAAAATAAGTATTTTTTAAAATAATATGATATAATTTTTTATTGAATACAACATTTTTCTTGACGCTTCCGTAAATTCAGACCAGACCGAGTTTGAAATTTAGAGTCTATTGACATGATGGTGTATGTGCACGCAAGCTTTATGCTTGAGTGAAAGTGGAAGACATTAATTTCTTATTGTTTTTTACATTTACTTTAAGATTTTATATGAATATTTTATGGATAAATAATAAATATCATTTTATTTTTATATAAATACATTATATAATAACAATATACCATGATATCTCTAATATAATATTTTGTGGCTCATTGATTTTAACTATTTAATACACGCTCCTACTTAGAATCTCTCATTGCTTGCACTACAATTGTTGGCTGTTGGGTTATAAGAAGAGAGAAATAGAAAAAAAATAAAATTATCTTATATAATAATAAAATGCATATATATTACTAAATAATGTCCTTGTGTAATTTTTATGCAGTAGAAATAAATAATCATCTAAAGAGATTTCGAGAACATGATGTTATTCTTCTTCTGTTAGCATGTGTCATGCACATGCGCATGCACATGTACTACATCACATGTATGCGGTTCAAATTTTTGATGTAATTACCTTTCTGAAACTAAACATTTCCCGTTCTACGGTGAGAGAGACTGACCAAATTTTGTATATTAATATTTTGTTAATTTAAAAAAAATTGGAAAAGAATAAAAAATTAATTTTAAAATTTTTTGAAAGAAATTTTTTCTTAACCTAAATAATTAAGATTTGTTGGTCTTATATTTGAAAGATTAGTGTACTTGTTGAATACTATAAAAAAAAAAACAAAAGAGAAAATGAAAAATCATCTGTGAAAACTACTATATTTTTTTAGTCTCGCAACTCTTACTTCTAAAGGCAAGCAAGCTCCATCTCGGTGCAATGGTTACTTTCCCTTTTATCATCTCGTGACAGCTAATTTTTTAAGTTTTGTTTTCCCTAATTATCTTTATAACATTATCTATATAATACATCTATAATTTATGGGAGTCATCTAACTAGTAAACTATATTTGCATATTAGTGGTTAAAGCTCTCACAGTATGGTATTTAATTCTCTAAATAAGGAGGGCGTTACTTATTAAAAGTGATCATTGTTCACATGCAAAATAGGTGAAAATTAAGCAATAAGTAGAGAATAGATAGCTAGACATAAAATTGATAGTAAAACAGAGAGCTGGCCATTGAACAGAAAATTGATTATCAGGCAGAGAAATGTCTATCGAGTGAAGAACTAACTATTTTGCAATGAATTAGTCATCAAATAATTTTAGGATGGTAACTAACTTTTGGTCAAAGAATTGACCCAGAGTAAAAACTAATAGCTAATCAAAAAATTAACTATTAACACTCAATTAGAGAGTTGAACAACACAATAAGAAATGAGTGTCGAATTCATTTATGATATTATTCTCTTAAGTAAATTGTAATTTCTATTAATTTCTAAGTTTGATGTTCAAGAGCTAATGATTTAATGAGATATAGTATGGCATATGTTAGTTCTAGTATAAATATTTTATATTTAGAGTTTGATTTATGCTTTTAATCATAATAATATGATTTTTTTTTAAGATAAATGATGTAGGTTTTGTCATAATATATTTCCTATAAAGTGTAAACTGGTATTGCTTATGTAAATTTATTTATTTATTCAAAGTTTCATGTATGTAAAAATAAGATAATTTTTTTGTAAAAATCATAAATCAATAATTACTATTATTGATTTATTAAAATTTCATAAATTTACAGCGGACGGTTATAAAATTCAACGACTGAATTCTTGTGGCATTTAAATATATATAATAACTATTATTAAACACAATTGAGGTAAATTTCATGCGATGACGTGGCACGGTTATATTCTATTATTCTTAAAAAAAAAATCACCGGGAAAATTAGAAAATCCGTAAACGCAAATAATCAAGGATAAGGAAAAACTTTTCTGGGTGAGTGGGAACCACAAATCTCCGCCATCAAAAATATACCAATCATCATATCAAATTGCGCCACGTGGTGATGCATCTTCACGGGGAGTGAAGCACGTGAAACGGCAGCGGGTGGCTTTCCGCGCGTCCCATTTCGAGGAATCCGGCGGATCAAACGGACGGTTGGATAGACTACCACAGTATTGATCTGACGGTCTATTTTCATTCGGCGGTTGCCGGCCTACTGTACCCTTTTGCTTCCGGCGCCAAGATTGTCGCTCTGTCGGCTAATTTACCCATCATCAAAGTATATATTTTTTTATTTCGGATTATTTACAGAAGGATCCCTGAGATGCTTGCTTCTTACACATAGGTCTGAACTTTTATATCTTCTTGTGATATTGTTACTCAGTCTCCTTGTCTGGGCCACCCATCAGAGGAAAAATATTATAATTCTAATTTATGACTTCAGGGTTTTTTATTTGTTTGTGATGCTCTTTTTAATTGAAATAAAAGATATAACTCCTGAGAGAATTTTTTTTAAATTTATTTTAAAATGTGTATAGAATATAAAATAAAAGTTATTTTTATTTTATAATTTATGTGCGATATAAAATAAAATTAATTTTATAGTATAATTTATATAGTATTTAAAATTTTATTATTATTTTTTTAAATTTTGTGTGTTATATGTGAAAGCTAAGCTGGACAAAAAAATATCTCCAAAATTTCTAGAACAAAATTTATGTTCATTTATATATATGCATGTATTATATTCAACAAAAGAATTCTACATAAGTCACTCTTAATGAATGAATTTTTTTACTTGTTTAATTCTGAAATTAAAAATTTATGTATGTTACATTATATTTTGAATATATAAGAATGAACCGCATTCCTTCACATTGATAAATAACTAAATCTTCACTTCTTTGATAAGATGAACTCATGAAAGACAAAATCTTTTCCAATTAGATGAAATAGGTGCATATTATAATTACACATTTAAGGTCTCATTTGGTTTAAGTATGTTTTAGAAATATTTGATTTTTTTTAATATAAAAAAATTATTTTATTATTAAGTATTGTGTTGGCTATAAAATAAAATTTATTTTTTTATTACAGTATATGTAGTTTGTGAAATTAAATTATTTTTTAAAATTATAATTTATATATGATGCAAAGTAAAATTAATTTTAAATAATTAAATTTGTGCATAATATTAAATAAATATAAAATATTAATGAAAGTATATTTTTTGGATGAGTTTTGAAACTTTTAAATTTCTAACTAAACGAGGATGCAAAATATAAATATTTAATTTTGAGAATTAAATGATCTTCTTCAGAGTGACATGCATGTGTAATTTGAATTGTTAGAAATTGGTTGAGACCTGATTGAAGTCATGTAGTTCATTGAAGACCTAATTGAAATTCTAAAAAGTGCTGGCAATTGGGACTCAGCTAAATTAAACTTAAAAATGTGTACCTATATCAAATAGTATCTTATTTTAGGCATCCAGAAGTAATTTATTCTTTTAATATTTGAGGCAATTACATACATCCCCTTTAATTTTCTTTAATTGCATATTAGACCTCTTATTCTTTTATTTTACAATTTAATCCTTTAAATTTTCTAAAAATTAAAAATAATAGATACTTATATTCACAAAATATATTTATAAAATTTTATATATACAAGTTAATTAGTAATTATAGGCAGTTAAATAATTATAATTAGTAAAATAAATTTCAAAAAAATTGAAATATATCTAAATATATTATTTTTAGAAGATTTGTATTAAATTGTAAAATAAAAAATAAAGAATTTAATATATTATTGAAAAGAAATTGAGTAATATGTTTGTAAAATCCCGGGATTCTCTCTATAAAAGGGGACTCAACGGCCGCCCGTTCAGAGCATGGAGGAGAAGAGCTCGAAGGGAAGATGACTTTTTCTTCAAAGTAGCTCTCCAATCTTCGTATCTCCATCATCGTTTTACTTCATTTTATCTTCTTCATAATCTTATATCATCATCATCATCATCTTCTTCTTCTTCCTCCTGATCATCCTCTCACAGATCTGTGTTTTTCTCGAAGGTCTTTGTTTCTTATTAGAATCTCCGAGAGAAGATCAGATTTGATTTACAGGCTACTCTCTGTAATGGATGATGTTCTCTTCCAGCAATCTCCGATGAACCAGAGAGGGAGCCACACCGTGGTTAAGTACAGCAGCAGGAGCTATGGCAGGATTCTCTTCCGATCTCCCAACTCTCCTCCCCCTTCCTCCTCTCCCTCTCCGGAGCTGGGCCATCTCTTCCGGGGATCGAAAGCCGGTGATCTGGTTATAACCGATCTTCTTCCCCACCCCACCTCTCCGGCTTCTCCCCTCCCAGCCCTCCATCAGCCTCCCCTCCTCCCTTCACCCTGTTCTCCAAAGCTTCCGCTGCGGTCGGTGGAGCAGCCCGTCGGATCGGGACTGAAGAAGTTGTCGAAGAGGACGGCGCCGAAGGCCTCCTCTTTGATGAGAAAGGAGGATGCGAAGAAAGCGGCCTCACCGCCGATGAAGCCCACGGCTGCAGAAATGCCGGCGATAATCGGGAGGGATAATAATATTCAGGGAGAGGATCGGCTGCTGGTAGAATTGGTGTATTCGCTGTCGCCGCCGCCGAGTTGTCTTCCACTTCCGAGATTCTCGCTGACGAGGCCCAAAGCCGGAGGCAAAGGCCCAGAGGCCGCCGGATCCTGCACCGCGCAGGCCGTGGCCTGAGGCGGCAGGGTGGACGTCGGCTCCGCCGATGGTCTGAGGCGTGTACTGCATATTTAGTTGCTCTGTTTTTGGAGCTTCTTTTGGTAAAGAAGTCACGTAATTCCTGAAGGAGCATGCTTGGTGCTCCCTGTAGCCATAAATTTATAATAGACTACAATTATATATATTTATATAAATATATATTTATATATATTTATATAAATATATATTTATATATATTTATATATATTTATATATATTAATGGGGAGCAGAATAAATTAATATGACGATGGATGAGATCAATGGCTTGCATGGTTGATGGTTAATAAACTTATATTTTGAGTTTCATAATTATTTAATTAAAGGCTACCTTTTTCACCCACAGTAAAGTTTAGTTGGAAGAAAATAAAACGACTACTTGAAAACATTTTATTATTATTTAAAAAAAAATATAATATCAAATAAAGTGAGTTAGTATATTAAAAATTATATTAAATATAAAATAAATTTAATTGATTTATTAAGAATTGTAATTCAATATGAAATAAAATTATTATAATTTAATATTTAATTTAACAAAGAATGAAATATAAAATAAAATTTAAATTTGTTTTTAAAAATATATAAAATTTTTAATTATTGTTTTTCAGCCGTGTCTAAAATTTTTGTTAACCAAAAAAATATGGCCATGAAAAAAAATTAGGCTGCATTTGGAAAAGCTTTTTGGTATAAAAAAAATATTTTTTCATATAATTAAAAAGTTACAAATTATGTTTGGTAAAATAGTTTTTCAATTAATTTTAGCTTTTAAAAAAACTATAAAACAGCTGTAAAGAATAGCTCAAAAAAATAGCTTTTTGAAACAATAATTTTGCTCTAATTATTTATGAATAAAAATATCCTTAATATTATTTTAAATCCTAAATTTTAAACTATAAAACCAAAACTAGCCTAAAGTAAAGCTTGGCCAAAAAAATTTTAAAAATTATTATTGGTGTATATAATTTTTCATATTTTTGACATATACTATATAGTTGATTTAATTTTTTATAAAGAGAAATAACAGAATAAAATTTAACTCTACCAGATATAATTAAAATATATAAAATAAATTTTATTTATTTAAAAAATTTACAACTAATATGCAAATAAATTATAAAAATAATAATAATGTATATATATTGTAAAATTAATGACACATAAATTTAATTATGTAATAGAATGTGTTAATTATTATATATTTATAGAATATATATAATAAAAAATACTTAAATTAAATGTCTAATTTAGTTAAAAATAAAAATATTTTAGACAACACAGCAGTTTAATCAAACAGTTCTGCTTTTGATGATAACTTTTAACAACAGTTTGTAAAACATATAAAATACATTTATTTAACAGCACTTTTTTATACAGCTATATAGTACAACACTTTTTCATACAGCACGGTAATATCAAACAGAGCTTTAATTCATATTTTTTAAAATAATAATAATAAATTAACTTTTATCTCTATCATATATATAAATATATATGTGTGTGTGCTGTAATATAAAAACTTTTTTTCATATATTTTTTACATAATTACTAACTTTATTTTATATTTTATATAATATTTCATATAATTAATTCACTTTATCTCTAATTATACATGCATTTAATTTAATGAAAATTAAAAATTCCATTCCAAATACATGAAATTCAATCTCACATCAAACACACTCTAAGGCCTCGTTTGGTTCGAATTTTTTTTAACACAAAAAAACTTTATTTTCAGGTCTAATAAGAGAAAAAATTATTTTAGTTTTAAAAAGTATGTAAAATATAAAATAAAATTAATTATAATATTTATATTTGTATTAAAAATAAAATAAAATTAATTTTTATAATTGAAAGTTATATTGGGCCAAAAAAAGGTCTGAACCAAACGAGGCCCGAAGGTCAATATTGATCAAAGTAGCTTATTATTACAATACTAATGGAAAACTAAAACTAAATATGGCTCTTAGTACGCTTCTAAACTGATAAATAATGGTATAAAAGGAATATGAATGAATCGTCTCATATCAGAAAAGAGAAAAAAGATTAATGTGATGCCAAATTATAGAGACACTTTTTGAGATAAAATCACTAGGCTAATAATGAGAATTTTATAGTTAATTAGTATGCTAAAATTAGAATAATACTGAGATAAGTGACCTCCAAAGAAGTACTGAAATAATGCAATTTTTAGAAGTTTAAGCGAATAATATTTTTATATTTGGATCACAAAATATTACAACTTTATATGAGATATGTATCCTCAATAGCTAACTAACAAATTGACAAATTATAGTTTAAGCCTTTAACTTATTGGATTATTCAATAGTAAATTTAAACGTTAAATTGTCATTGATCATTTTATTGACTAGTTATTAGAGATGCATAGCAGATCTCTTTTAGAGACTATCTGTTACATAAAAATCTTGAGAAATATATTATTAAAGTAAGTATTAACCAAAAGTTGATTTTGAAGTCAATATTCCCAAGGAAATTAAAGGCATTTAGGCTTCTTAGTTAGGTGGGCGTTTGGTTCGTTGTTATCTTAATAGTATATTATGTAATATAGATATCATGACATCTAGATGTCATTTTTTAACTAATAATTTTATAGAAAATTATTTATAAATATCATTAAATCAAATAATTATTTTTTCTAGATAATATGACATAGCATTAAAATAATATTGAACCAAATTCCCGTTTAATTTGCTCTAGCACAGCCAAGGTGGCTTTTCCTTGTGCATGAATTAATATGTCATGCATGAATTTCTGTTTAGCAATTGAAGCCTTATAATTGATAATGCCAATTCCAATGTAACAAAAATGATTATTTGAAAATAAAAGTTGAATGCAAAGGCTTGTTTAATTAGCTAAACTGTTTGTTTTTTTAGATTAAGTTTTACATAAATTACATTATAAATAAGTTTCGATATTAAATGAATAATATTTTAAATACTATCAAAACTCTAATATTACAATTATTATTATTTTTTATTTCTTTTAGACATCACAATTTCTTTTATTTAATTGAAAATTATAGTAGTATATTTCGAATTTGAAATATTTTGATACCTAATTAAGCTTATTTTCTATTGAGCTAGAAAAATATTACTTAAAATCAAATTTATTTTATATTGAACTTAAATTTTAAAATAAAAAATTTTATTTTATTTCACACACTATATATATTTTAAATAATTATAAATTTTAAAATAAAAATATTACATTACTAATGCGCTGCTTGTAATTTTTCTTTTCTTTTTTCTTATAATTTTTCTATTATGTTGGGTTCACTGGTTCATGTCAGTCTCACAGTCCGCATAAATTGCAATGAAATATATTTGATCAGAACTGTTATTATAAGCTTGCGCTGTCATTTCATTGGTTCTGCCATTAACGGCATGTTAGTTTTCCTATTTAAAATTAATTTAATTTAATTTTTAATCAAATATATTATATTATATATAAAATTAAAAATTAAAAATTAAAAATTAAAAATTAAAAATTTAAAATTAAAAATTAAAAATTAAAAAATAAAAATTAATTTTATTTTATATTTTACACACATTACTAAAATAATAACTAACTTATATCACTTCTCTCATATATCTCAACATAATAACCAACTTTATATTATATCTCTCGTACATCTCAATATAATAATTAATTTTACTTCACATTATCCACAATTTTTAATAAAAAAATATATCTATTTAAATTTAATTTAAATTTTGTTAAATTTAACCTTACAAACAAACAGACCTATATGATCAAATCTTTAAAAAAACATTATGTGAAAATTATTTCATTGAAAATTTGCTCAAAGCATAGAATATAGTTCAAAAAATAAATTATTGTTATCTCAATCTAACTTTGATTCTAATTCAAATCTAGGTAATTTGATTCAATTTCAAATTTTGAAATTAAGAGATCTAATCTCGTCGTTACGATCCACAATTAGCTTAAAATCGATCTACAAATTAAATTAAAAATTGCACATATTCACACATTCTAATATATATATATATATATATATATATTTATTTTTCATTTTTTTTAAAATTTCAATTAAATTTAACAATGATACTACTAAATATTACATATATGTATAAATATTTACATATAAGTTTATGAATTTTACAAATTTTATAATAATATTTGTTTTTTTGATAAAATATTTTTTGATAAAATATATACGTTAATATGGGTGTTGGCTTCTGCCTTGGAAAAAAATAGGAATTCTATACATATTCTTTAATAATTAAGAACTGATCAGCTCATTCAGCCCCGACTTTCTCATTTTAACCTAATTTTTTTCTCACTACTCCTTGCCGCTCGCTTGTCGTCCACCGGACCGCCGGACCGCCGTTGCACTACACTCCTCTTTCTCTCTCGCCGCCGTTTACCTCTTCTCTCCCCCTCGCCTCCGCTCTTCTTTTATCTCTCCGTCGCTGCGGCTCCGTTTCTCTCTTCCCCTTGCCGCGGCTCCGCCTTGCTTCTCCCTCAGCGCTGCCGATCTAACTGCCGCGCGCCGGATCGGATCGCCCCACTCTGGATCAAACCACCACGTGCCTGACCGGAACTCTCCGGGTGGGTTCGGACCACCACGCGCCGGTCGGTAATCTCAGCTGTTTCTGACTGATTCATTTCATTTGTGATGTTTATAATTTTCATCCCTCATTGTTTACCATTTTATTTGTTACTCTTAGCATTGCTCACTTGAAAGGAAATTTAAATTGATGGTAATATTAGCTGTTACTTATGTGTCTAAGTGAAGTCTATTGTTGTTTCAGCAGTCTTGAGCGCTTTTCTAGAATTGTTCACCGCGAATGCATCTTTTGTACGTTATAACAACGATTGCTTTTACATATATTTTCGTTCTTTTATGTTCATCTTTTACCCTCATGCATTTCTTTGTGTTCCACAAGTTCTTTCTCGAAGTTGATGTTGCCTTGACTGCTAAAAGATTTTGGCAAAATTGTCTTTTGATATTTCCTCCCTTTCGTTTATTATAAGATACTTGCGAGGTTCCTGTTGCTTATGTTTCAAGTACTAGCATATCTGTATTGCATGCATTCTTGAATTCTTGTTTTATAGAACTTTTGGAACCTTTTTTGTTAGATTATTGAAAATTCACTGTTTTGCTATTTGTTTTGGTAGTCACTGAACCAGCCTACAGTTAATTTATTTCTTTAACAATTTAGTTTTCAATTCAATTTTTTGCATGGTTACAACTTGTAGATTTCTCACGTATAGTTCTATTTTTTAGTTATTTTCTTTTTTTTATATCTTAGATATGTCAGATGATGGTAATTCCTGCTGGACTTTCAAAATTGAAACGATTTTGAGTTGAGCTTAATTTTAGTTGATTAAAAATTTCAAATTATTTCGAGTTGCATTGTCGGAACTTGCATTTAGAAGTAAGCGTGCAATGAACAAGTCCTGATGTAGAAGTATTGTTCGCTTTAGCTTTAGGGAATTATGTAACTTGAGTACTTCCCAATATGTCTCCTATCTTAATACTACTTCAACTCAAGTACGCTTAACTATGGAATTTTCTATCATTAGTCTTACAGTTTTTCTGCAAAAGACACCTCTACCATTTCAAATCATGTTATTTACTTATACAGCTCAGGAATTCTGCTTCATTTTCAATGTAGTATAATTCATTCTTGTGCCCCACTTACCACTAATTATTTGGCCTAGATGTTTGCCAAAAGCTGCATTTTGCTCTAATGATTTTTTTTTTGTGGAGATTATCTGATGATCACTTTTCATTCTCTTTGGCCATAAAAGTTATAAGCCTACCAGCTTCCGCCTAATTCGTATTTGAACCACATTGTATTCTAGGAGGTCGGCTCTAATACCATATTATAACATCCCGTTATTCAAATGTAGATGTATTGTTTACTTTTGCTGTAGAGAACTGCGTAGCTTGAATACTTCTTAGGAGGTCACTCATCCTTTTACTACTCTAGGTAAAGCAAGCTAAACTATGAAGTTTCTGATCATTAGCTTTACAATTTTACCTTCAACTTAAGAATTTTCCTCCCTTTTTTAATATAGTACAATTTATTCCTGTGTTCCTCTCACCATTTTTTATTCGGCCTAGAAGCTTGCCAAAATCTGCACTTTGCTTTAGTAATTTCCTTTTCTTGGGACATCGCCCGACAATTACTTTCCGTATTCCTCAACCACGGGAGTCACAGGTCCTTTATAACTCAAATTACTTTGTGTAAGTTGTATACTTTTTTTTCTTTTATTTGTTAGTAAAGAATTGTTTATAAGACGTAGATATGTAGCATGTTAATTATGGTTTATAAGTTTTGGTTTTCCCGAAAGTCAAATAGTTTTCATTTTATTGCTTGTTTGCCGGACATTGTTCAAATATTAAGGATTCAAATGAATTTTGGATGGGATGAAGCCTTTTATTTGAACCATGTTTTCCCCTTTGGGTTCTTTCTATCAAGTTTTAAGGTATGCTGATGGTTTGGTATGCTATCCTTCAGGTACAGGATATTTGAAGGTTTATTATTTCCTTTCTTGTCAGTTAGGAAAGAATTGTATTTGGAAGATTATTTATAGCTCCTTGTATTTGGAAGGTTTCTTGTAGCTTTTAAATTAAGGTTGATAATTAGGTTTTCTACTTGTTCTTAGAATTTACTTTTTATTAAGGCTTGACATAACACTATTAAGAATGGTAATTTGATCATTTATGAATGTTCTTGAATTTGGTCATTTATTCTGTGTGAATAACTTCAATAGACTTGTTAAACTTCATGTTCTGATGATTTTCATATTTGTATATCTATGTAATGTGTTTGAAATTATTATTACATGGAAATAGATGATTCATGTGAATGGATGTGTTAAAGGAAGACAAATAATGATAGCCAGTGTGACATTTTTGTCGAAGGGGTTTTAAAGTTCTAGATAATGCTTGTACATTAATAAATCCTTTGGAATTAGGAGAAAATACCTTAGTGTCAATGCTATCAATATAACAATAGTAAATTTCTTAAAAAGAAGGACAAGAAGTTGTACATATGGTGTATAGGTTTCATTCCAGGATATTATCGATGGACTTTTCATGAGGAATCGTACACAATTGTCGAATAAGCATCCACTGTACAACACGAACCCTAATTGATTGAAGGAATCCAGAACTGTCAAGTAATGATTGATGATACTTTGGGAGATCCACTATTTATTTGTGCTAGGGCACTAGAAAGTGTAGACGGGGAACTGAATGAAGGTGTGTGTTAATTGTTTAATTTATTGCAAGATGCTAATGAATCATTGTGGGAGGATGTGAAAAACAATTTGAGCTACCGCGATATTAGATCTAATGAACTTGAAGGTAGAAACAAATACAATATTTTTTTATTTTAACTGAATTTTGTCACGTATGAAAACTTGTATGCTTGACATTGAAGGTTGGATGCACTTGAATAGGGTTCCCAACAATTTTGTACTCGAATCAAGAAATGTTAGATTGGATTTACACACTAATGGCTTTCAATTTTTTTGGGAGTTTATAGTGTTTTACTCTTGTTAGTTTATATTATATGGTGTACAATATATTATTTTTAAATTTTCTTTCTATCGATTATACCAGGACCCTACCAACTGTAGAAAAAGTTAAGATGTCTTCTTGCGTCCGCTTATTCGAAGACTGAAAGTGTTATTAGATAATGGTGTAGAGTTAGGATATCTCAAAGAAGTAAAACATCATTATGTACATAGCTTTGATTTGGAAAATTAGAAACTTCCGAGCACATCGTAGCAGCCCATTCTCACTTCGGATAGGTAATGCACCATGTATGTATGCTTTAGTTTTTACAATTTTACTTGTGCATGATATGTAACACTTACAATATAGGTGAGATGATTTGAGGGTTATGTTAGATCTTGTCACCAACGTAAAGGCCCGCTTTGACAGTCCAGTGTTCAAATAAAAACAAATCCCTTTGAGAAAACAAGATGAGTATTTTAATTCATTTTGTGAATATCTAGGGCTTGCTAAAAGCAAAGGCGCATTCGAGATGGAGGACATCACAGAAATCATTGATGATATTCCTGAGTGGATGCAGGCTGACATTGGTGTTAAATGTGGCTATTTGGATTAAAGATAAGTGGCGCAACAAGTTGGAGAAAGGCAAAGTGAATCATGCCACTAAATTCCAAGGATCTATGGTTTCACATACTGTGGCATCAATTCCTTTCTCGAGGCACAAACATGTCTCGAAAAGAACTTGTTTGGAGGTTCATATGATGTTTTTTTTTAAAAAAAATGGTGTAATATTTATTTTTAATTGAATGTGTATTTCTTGTTTATGGGCCAAGATCCTCAAGTGATGATCAACCCATCTTGAGTTATTTGAGTGTACCTATAAGCACCTGAAACAGTAGGGTGATTTTGTAGATGAGAGATCATGCACAATCCATGTAAGCATTATTTTTTACTTTCATTCATCAATTTATAAATTAATACAACTCAACTTTTAATATTCATCTTCTATCTTTTTGTGAGGAGGTGATTTCTCAACAACAAAGTGATCTATCTGTGTAAATGGTAATAGGAAGTTTTGGATTTTAGATTTTTAATGTGGAGTTTTTGATTTGTATAGATTTTATTTGGGAGGGAAATGGGATTCGCGACACTTATGAAAGGATCTTGTTATAATGAATATAAGGTAAGGATTATAAGTGTTCACCTCTTAACATTTATAAAAATAGAGGAATCTTCTCGTATGAATTACTTATCTGTAATTATCACCATTTATCTACAAGTGGTCATTTCTACGCTATTAAGAGGAAGGATCTTGTAAGGATTGCCAATGCTTTTGAAGAAGTCTTTACTAAGGGCCCCTTCTCAAGTAGGTTTTAATGAAGTTTTTAATTCTTAAGAAAAATTTCTAGTTAAATTAATTAGTCGGACTAACGAAATGACAAACAAAATTATAATTGAAACTGGAATGACCCATCTTTCATTGCTCACTAAATTGTGGAACGATAAGCACCCTAGGCCAGGCTTCGTTGCCACTTCAACCTCAACTAATTTAGTGTTTTGAGGTCCAACTTTTTCTTTAGAATTCACCAAGAATGCTAACCCAGACTTTGTAGGTTCATGTCTGTTTATCTTTGTCACAGGCTACTGCATATTAGTCACTAGTGCAGTGGCCTCAATACCCGTTCTTCTCTTTTGCATGGTTACTAGCAGTTCTATATCCTTTGAGCCAAAAAAGTACCTCATTCCATCCATCTTGGTCTTGGAGGAACTAGACGTCTCAAGAATCTGTCAGGCCATCACTACAGTTTTATTTTATTTTTCCTATTGGCATTCTTAGTGAAGTAAACCAAAATTTGCATTCTTCACTATAATTTTCTAATTTTTATTTTAAGATGTCGGTGCTTGAAATCAATAGTGCAGGTACTCCTTGAGAGATTTTAGATAGTGTAAGAGAGTTGAAGAGGACTTGTGAGGAAACAGTATCTGCAATGCGAATTATCTTTTTCTTTCTATATTTCTTATTGATATAATGTGCACTATGATCATACACATTGACGTGTTATTAGAGACGTCAAAGGTAAGCTACCACAAAGAGTTAGGTGAACTTTGCTTTTATTGGGGTTGTGAGTGTATGCGTATGATTTTCAATGTGACAGCACTTTACCAGCTATCTAGTAGGAAGAATAATAATGGTAATGTTGGAGTTAGCATTGAGGAGGATACTGTTTGGAGTGGAAGATAAGAAGTTCAAAATGTGTAAAATAGATACCATATACTGGTTTATTTGCAGGTGACTGTAAATACTACGTTTGTTTATGAAGGAAATCATCAAAAGGTTTTTTAGAGGAGGTAGTCATAGTAGGGGTGATTGTTGATCTTTTGAATTTAATAGTTCATTTGGGAGTTATAATTGTCTTTATGGGGTATCACGGAACAAAGTTTTACCCTTAATAACATTCTTTTTGGAAGTGACTTCTGATGACTTAGCAACCATTTACATGTTCTAGCTCTTTAGTAAATTTGAGATGTATTAATTTAATCCTTTATTTCAATCATTCGTAAGTTCAGACATATGGAATATCCCCTCGTCACGCATAATCTTTGTCTCTAGTAATTATGCATATGCACTCAATATTGATAGCCCCTCTTCTTATATATATAAATGATGAAATAACCAACATCTGCGTCTTTTTCTTTGATCTATTTATAGCTTGTCTAGTCTTTCGTTCTTTTGATAGTTTTGAATCTAAAAAAATGAAAATTTCTTTCATAGTTGTAGGTTTATGGCCTTCGGTGCAGGTGGTGATGTGGAACATGTCCCATATATCGGTTGGGACTATAGTTGGTAAGTTATCTATTTTGATTGTTTTGCACAGTTATTTTTAATTTCATATACAACTTTTTTATTACTTTTATGAAAGCGACAGTTCTACGAACCAAGACCAGGTTATCTTTTGGCCTCCATATACTTCTTTAGCATCCTTTCTTGAAACATGTCTAATTCTAATTTGTTTAGTTAGATCTTTCATCAATTATTTCCTTGTGTGCTTACAATGATTATATTGGCTATGGATTTCCTTGCTCATTTTTGATGTCTTGATTCAACAGTAATGTAAATAATCATATACATGCTATTAAATTTTTGAAAATCATAATGGGCGTATGCCTTCATTTTCCCCCTTTTCTGTTTTATGGTGTTCTCATGTCCACCATCAAGCGTCTAACGGCCATCTGAAAATTTGGAGGGATCCAAGTCTTGATGGTGGAGAGGGGAAGGATAAAAAATGACATGTTCTTACAAATGAGTCTGATTCACTAGTGAGATTTGCATTAAATAAAGCTGAATTGATAACCAAAATTCAGAGTCCAACTAGTTAGGGATCAAGGTTGAGTTGTTCCCAATTTAAATCGATAACTGACTCCGCTGCTAATGCCTTTCTGTACAATATCTGTGTATCTGCACCCATTGAACAACACTAAACTTTACACCCACATTTATGGATTGTTGTATGTGCTTCCATGGCAAAATCATATGTACGTATTATTGCGTTTGTGAGGCCTCTCCTTGAGATAGCTTAATTTCATCCTGGCTTAAGATTTTCACGTTGCAATTGTTGTTTAGGATTCTCATATCTTATGATTTTTATGCCTAGGCTCCAGACTTGTAACTATGAATATACACACATACCTACATTTGTTTTTCGTGCCCCTCATCCAAATTATATATTTACAGTGACTTTGAAGTGGATTACAAATCACAGGACCGTGCAGCTATCGTGTTTGCAGCATTAGATGTTGATAAAGAGGTTAGCAAATTGACCAAGTTACTCGTATAGATTTAAATGCCTTTTTTGAATGTAAAATGAATTTTTTGTTTGTTATTAAACTTGTTTAAATAGGAGTTTGTTAATTATGGAATCAAGGTATGGTATTTAAAATGAAGTACAATAAGTGCTTTATGAGAGTGAATGTTGGCAATTAAGTGAAAAATTTCGTAAGATTAATGCAAGTATTGAGATGTAAACGTTGAGATGGATAAGTTGACTAATGATTGTGAGTGTAAGAATTTTTTATCAATGGGTAGGCATTTGTGAGGATTGGATATTTAAAATAGTTTGGTCATATGTATTAACTATATGTAAATTTGAGGGAATTCGAGTCACAATGTCAAAGAAATGAAGTGTAGGTCAAACGTGATTATGAAGGTCATAAAAAAGAACCTAGAATTTAATCTAATATTTTAGCAAGGCTAGCATTTTTATTTACAATTTCATATAATGCTGACATTGGGCTAATTTCGAGCGAATTTGAATTGAATTGAAAGTTAGAATTTGTATTGAACTGACTCAGCTCAACATGAATCAATTTCGAGCCAACTAGAAGATCAATTTGAATCAGCCCACCATCTTCTCATTTAAGAAAGTAATTAGAGTGCAACAAGTGATCCGAATTATGGTCAGTAGGTAATGTATACACTTGTAATTGTTTTGAGCTGGCTCGAATTTGGTTTTGAGCAAGCGATGTCGAACTCAAAATCGGCTCATCATCTATTTCAAGTCAGAAGCATCTGCTCATGATTGGATGCTTTAGTGTCGAACCGATTTCAAACTGTTTGAAAGTACAAGTGAATTAATTCGAGTTTCCGGATATTCTTACCAACCCTAATTTCATGCCTCCTCAATTGCTGACATTATGAACGTTACAGTTGCAACCAGAGAAGGTTAAGCGGCAAATCCACGTATCGGACGGTAAACTCAAAGTGTGAGTATTTCAAAAAGCATTGGTTGTTTATGTTCATATCTATGAAGGCTAATTCTTTTTTTCGCACCCAGGCGATTTGAATCTGTGGAGGCAAGATTTCTTCGTGCATCTTTCAGTGCGTTTGTAGATCTTTTGATCCTAGCCACAAAATTGATTGAAGAGTATGATCAAAGCTTGAGCTAAGGCTGAGCATCAGTTAAGGTTCAAAAGTGATGTCAAGCCTAAAATTAAGGCTTGATTAAACCTTTATGAGCTTTGTGTTAAATTCTAAAAACAAAAAATAGTGAGAAAATGATTAAAATCAATTTTGAAAGTACTTCATCAAGTTTTGAAAGTTGAATCTCAGTTGATATGAAGCAAAAACTTAGTTGGCACCTGAAGTTGAAGTTGAGATGATGAATGAAATTATAATGGAGTTGTTTGTTTTAATATCCGGCTGTTAGTTTATCATTTTCTCTTGTATTATTATAATTAATGTGAACATTTTTTTTTTTTTTGTGTTTCTTCTTTAAAGACCTCTTGTTCTTCCCCATTTTTTCTTCAAGGGAAATGTGCATCTCACTTCTAAAGTTCTTTTTATTAGTCAATTTTTATTAATATTTACATTTATCATTAATATTTATTCGCTTAAGTAAGAGGTTATGGGGTTTGATTTAATATTATTTTGGCCATATGTACGGTTATTTAGAGAAAATAATTATTAATTTGATGTTTTTGAAAAATTTTTGTTAAAAATTGTTATTTAATAGATGTACGCGTACCATATAGTATGAAGATAATATTAAATTAATTAATTTTAAAGATATAATTAATAATTAGGGGGTGATAAATTATTAAGTGGAGTTTTAATTATTTATTAAAATTGACTTCAAAAGTTTGAAGTGACATAATTATCCCTTCATTCAAGTAGGATGACTTGGGTATTAACAATGTAATTAAAGGAGTGTTTTGTTTATTATTATTTTGGTGTTATATTATTTAGTTATTATGATATATTAATATTATTTTTAAATTAATAATTTTATAAAAAATTTATTTATAAATATTACTAAATTAAATAATTATTATTATTATATAAAATGAATAAGATTAAAATAATATTGAATTAAATATTTTTTAAATATAAATATTGATTATTTAAAGTGATCTCACAGCAGTAGCAATAAAGCAAGATTTTATTTTCAAATTAGCAATTTTATGTATTTTTCTTTCAGTTATTTGGAATGAAAGGTTTTCTTTCAAACTTTTGAGTGCTTGGATGCAGTGGGAAGTGAATTGGGGCTGCTCGTATGATTAACGTATGAGTAATATTATTATAAATGCGATTAGCTTCATATGGTTTAATGAATATGAATGAAGCATCGTAGGGTTATTTGTAAGTTGGTTCTTTTAGTTTGAGTATATGTTCAATTAGACTTTTTAGTTTTTAAATTAATCAAATAAGTCTTTTAATTAGAGATAATATGCAATAAAGTCCTTTAGTATTAATTAAAATATTTAATAGAAGATATTTTTTTTAATTAATATGTCAGTTTAAATTTTATTTTTATTTAAAATATTAATTTAAATTTAAATTAGTCAAATTAATTTATCAATTAGAGAAAATATTCTTAGTTGAGATTTTTTATTAATATCAAAGAATATATTTGTATATTACCTTAAATTAGAGAAATTATTTAATTTAAAAATTTGAGGAATTTAAATACATATAGGTCTAAATTAAAGGGATTTAGTTGTTATTAACTTTTGTAAAAAATGAGATGACTTATTGCTAATTTCTCAAAATAAGCTGCATTGTATTTCTATTAAATAAGGTACATTGAACTCAATAGTTTTTTTTTTTTTTTGGTTTTCAAGTTTATTTTGGATGTATATCAACATAGTTTCCACAAAGAAGAATGATGACTGTGTGCTCAAAATTTGTTTACTCATGTAAATTTTAATTTAGTTAAACTTAATATCATATATTACATTAAATATAAATTTTAAGATTAAATTAATTATTTTTTAATTTATAAATTATAATATTAAAATCAATTTTTACATAAAATTTTAAAAAACTAATTTTATTTTACTTACAATTTTTTTAAAATAAAATTAATTTTATTTCAAATCATTCACAAATCTTAAAATAAAAATAGTATATTAAAACTTAGGGCAAATTACACCTAGATCCCTGAGTTTAACGCTTAATAATGCACAGGTCTACGATTTTAAAATTATAACACCGGGGTCCCTGAGTTTTAATAAATTATCAAATGGGTCTTTTTTATTTTTTTTATTATTAAAAAATTTTAAAATTACCATTTTACCTCCTGCCCCTCTCTCTTCCTGGTCACATGTGCGAGGCCACGCAGTCGCCGGCTGGTTCAGCGTCTGTGCAGTGTGTTCACCGACGGCTGCGCGACCCGCCGGGTGGTAAAATGGTAAATTTAAAAATTTTTAATAATAAAAAAATAAAAAGGATCAATTTGATAATTTATTAAAATTCAGGGACCCGATGTTATAGTTTTAAAAACATAGACCTACATGTTATTAAGCATTAAATGCAGAGACCTGGATGTAATTTTCCCTAAAATTTATTTTGATACTTTGGTTAAGTGTGGGTATAATAATAGTATCGCGGGAGCCCATCATGCAGGGCGTTTGGTCTAGTGGTATGATTCTCGCTTTGGGTGCGAGAGGTCGCGAGTTCGATTCTCGCAACGCCCCGATAGCAGCTCAGCATTAACGTTTTAGACCGGTTGGAAAAAAATGAAAAATACATCCAGAAATCTCATTTTTTCGGTCCATTTTATTTATAAGCCGTTTAGCAAAACTATTTAATATTTCCTGAAATTCAAAATTAATTATTATTTAGCGAAGACCAAAAATAAATATTTGGCTTAATAAATTGATTGAATTAAGAATTTAATAATTAAATTATTCAGTAGATTAAATTATTAATTACAGAATTATTATACATATATATGCTTGAAATTATATAATATAAAAAGTCATTATTTAACATCTTATATAAATTTTATAAGAAAACAAATTTATTATCATCAATTCTAATACACTATATACAATATACGTGCAAAACATTAGTGCATGTCAATTAAGCTACGAAAATAAACATGGCACTAAATCTTTCATCTCCAAACACTCAAAAACTACAACAAAACCTTAATCTCAAACTAATTTGATTTTATGTATGAAAATACAACATAAAAAATTGAACAAATTCATATAGAAATGCAAAATAAGACATAGAATGTCAAAGAAATAAGAGGAGGAAAAGATAGATTCAGATGGCTGCAAGCATCAAAATATATGAATAGAATCAGTAAGTTAAAAAACTTAGCTAGTGCTGCCGCGAGTCGAATATATACCAAAAGCCTTCTCCTAAACAAAATGCCACGTTGATCATTATCTTCACAAAATGGAGCAAGCTTTCCGTGCCTTTCTCTTCCTCCTCTTCTTTTGCATGGGTGGCATAAGAACAACTTTGATGGCTGCATCGAAAACAGCCTTAACATTCTGCATTGAAGTTTAGTAAGCAGTAAGAATAGAGATACCAGAAGTATTCAATGTTAATTTGATGTTAGGTCATTTAGTATGATAATATGTTTAGATAATATTAAAAAATTGTTATTCTCTGATATCATCTAAAATTGTCCATTAAAATTAGGTGATATTTAGATGTCACCAGATCTATAAAAAAGTCTTTGAAAATAAAGCAAGAAATGAACAAAAGAGATGGAATACAAAAATTTGATTCAATGATAAGGAAGATGGAGTCTATAAATTTTAATCTTTTAAGTTCCTAAAATGATGCGGACATCAAGGAGCTAAAATACTTGGATAAGATTGATCGGGCCACATCAGAGTTAAACGCATTTGACCCAATTTGGGCCAAATTTAAATAAATGTTCGGTAGAATGAATATGAAATTCATTGCAAGTGTTCATTTTCTATGCTTAATTCCAATTTAGAAAGCTCTCTTAAAAACAAATATGTTAGATATTAATCTAAATCTATAATTCACCGCCTCTTTTGTTAGCTCTCGATTTAGCTAACAAAAGTTAGGCTAAATTAAACCTCAATTCTAGCTTTAGCTAACCTGAGCAGTACTAATAGGCACAGCACCTGGATGAACGATGAAGAACTGGTTATCGTCACGAAGATCTGTTAGCATGCCAGACATGCAATTAGTCGTATAGTGAAGCAGCATATATAAAATAGAAGGTAACAAAATAATATTTTCGTTAGCATGAGATAGGTTTGACACTATAAATGTGTATACCTATTCAAGATGAACCCACCCTAGCGGGTTCAACAAAAAATTTGTTTGGTTAATTAAGTTGTGATGCAGCGTGAGAAGCGAAGGGCCCTATATATTCTAAATATGATAGCTTTGATACTAAGCCAAAATAGGTATTTGTGCTTAGGTACATGTGCAAAGAAAAATTTCTATAATGCTAATAGGTCTAAATAAGTGATGTTCATGTAATTAAATGCCTTAGCTACAAAATATGAAATAATGCCACATAGCTTCAATTTCAGATATTTTTTTTGTTAAGAAATTTCTGAATTTATTAAATTTAAAATTAGAGGTTTTTAATATAATAATGACACTAAGAATGCGACACTGAACCTAATTAAGATGCCTAACACATGTGACCATAAAATATACAGGATTACATATATTTGAACTATATGAGAGGAGATCAAACTAAATTCTTAGTTATCCTAATTTGCATACTCACAGGAGTTTCATGAACTTTCTAAGAAATCATATAATATTCTAAGCAAATTCAAAAACTTATGAAATTGAGATAATTTAATCCATCAAGTAACAATTTTTAAAGCAGAGGCAGACAAAAAACTGGAACTCTGGCATGCGCGAAGATTTTCATAATCCCAATTATGTAAATCAAGTGTGTAGCTCTCTCATTATTAACCGTTGAGTTCAAGGCCTTGTTTGAAAGGGGTAAAAAATTCTCAAAGCCTTCAAAAAATATTTTCATTAATATTTTATATTTATTTTATATTATATATAAATTTAAAAGTTAATTTTATTTCACATTTCAACATAATTTTTAATAATAAAATAAGTTTATTTCACATCATTACATCAAAATATATTTCTTTCTCTTTCTATCTCAAAAAACTTCAATAATTCCTAAAATATACACAAACTAAACAAGGCCTAAGGATAGGTCATCTTCTAGGTGTGGGCCTTTTTTTTTAATTTCTTATCGTATAGGCTGAATCAATTGAACTAATATTTTTTCTTCTAATTAAAAGTATCGAGAAGTATTAGACAAGTATTAAATAAATATTTATTTTTTATAAACAAATGAATAGATTACGTGACATATCTAATACATATCAATAAAGTATCAAGAAGTATCAATATCTGATACCGATACGATACAGATACATTAGGTTTTAAAACATGGTGTTTGAAACCGAATAGGTTCGAAAGATCATGTACGATATTATGCTTCAGAGATGCATACTCGTTGAATCCCAATAATTTTGATGATATCAATTACTTTAGTATTATTGTACTAACTTTTATCTTAAGTGTGCTCACAGGTTAACTTCTCTTTAAAGACAAAAGAATGCAAAGTCCAAAAGATCAAAAGCTATTATTATTCATTTTATTTCTCTAGAATATTGATATAAGCATGTGCATATTTGCCAAGATTTTTACTTGAATTTTTTCATTTAGTTTTCTACTTAAGAAAACCTTATTCACTTTTGTATTTATCGTATTTAGTTGTTTAAGCAAAAACCTCATCAATCTATTCATGTTAAGTAATTTGAATTGAGAGTGTAGCTCACTCAATCCATTGATTTGAGTTTGAAGCTTAACTCAAAACTCACTAATTATCATATATTAGGTTAGAAGTTGATTTAGCTTAATACAATCTAATGCCTATGATAAATGCCTATATGGTCACCTAATTTTTGCTCTTTCTTTTTGGTATGTGGTAGCTAATAACAAATTGGATAATGCCCATGTATTCCAAAATGATTCATAAGCCACATTAATTCAAATCAAGAGTTATCGTTCCATTCCTTTGTAACTTGTGTTTTATTTTTTCCATAATCTCTTAGCTTATGTTTTGACCGTTTGTAGCTTACTATTATTTTAATAACCTATTTTTTTGTATGATGGCTATCATGTTAAAATATTGAGACATGCTTTATTATTATTTTTTATTTTACCCACTCAGTTTTGTCTCCTTTGTGTTAGCTAAGTGTAACATACTTTCACGCACAAAAGACAAAAAGGGCTGCTTTGCTTCTCTCTCCTTCCAACGGAAAGAATTTTGCATGCATTTTTTTGTATGCTTGAGTGATATTCAAATACCTATAGTTTTTCATTATTTTAAAGATTTTTTTGCACTCTGTTTTCGGACTATAGTAACTCACCTTCTGCTCTCAAGCTGTCACTCGGTTTTCACTCTCCTTATAAGATCATATTTGCAAAACTTTTGAAAAAATCTCAAAGAAGGAGATTGTGGTGCTTCTCAAGTGAAGAGAAGCTGAATTCTTCCCTGGTTCTTTTTTTTTTCAGCTTCTGAAACTTATTCTTGTTACTGTTTTGCATTTGTTTTGCTGCAAATCTTGATATTTCAAGCTATTATTAGTTGTGGCACCAAAACTCTCAGTTTCCACTTGATCTTATTGATTATCATGGAAAGCTCACATTGTATCTTTCATCTTTAAGCTTCAAGATTGTTTTTGCTCACTCTTTTTATTCGAGCTATTTTCAGACTTACTCAAATATTTTCTTGGCTAATTTGCATGTGCATAAAGTACCTCATTGTAATACTTATTCTTGTGCATGCTTTGTAATTAAGCTAGCGAGTCTAGCAAAATCTATCTTTCCTTTCTCCTTCTCCCTAGTGGAGGCTTGTAAGTTTGCTCGGCTTTAATTCATGCAAAAAGCTGTGGGATTATAGGTTTGCTTTGCATTGGTTCCTGAAAAAGACATAGGATTGTAATGAGTTTGTTCGGCTTTGATTCCCGTAAAAAGCTGAAGTTATAATGAAATTCTCATTTGAGGTGCATGGAGAGTGGAGTAGGTGAAAGACCGAACCACTATAAATTCTTTGTACCTTCTGTGTGGTATTTGCTAGAATATTAATTAAACTAATATATTCCCCTATAAATTAAAATTTGAATTCAAACAAAATCTTATATTTTTTGTATGAAATTTTACTATAATACATATATCTGTAATTTCTTACTGTTTGCTTTGCTCTGCTATATTTTGTTAAGTTTCTGTGCATAGTTCACTTTCTCAAATTGACCTTGTGTTTTGCTAGTGCTTTCTATTCTAACTCTTATGCAGATTCATTTGTTAAATCAGCCTCCCAGAATTAATTATAATACTTCTTTAGTTTATTGTTTAAATTTATTTTAAAATTCTTTTATTTTCAATTCACCCCCTCTTGGGAAGCTTTTGGGCCAACATACTAAATAAAATATAATTATACATACAGACATACACAAATAAATAAAGAATATTTAAATTAATAGATTAATTTATTTTAATCTTACTCAATCCAAAATTTAAGATCAAATTTTATTTAAAATCGATTTAGGTTATTTTATATTTTACTTTTTTTAATTATATTTCCCCTTTCGAAATTTTTTACATTTTTATATAATAAATACATTTATTACACGAGGTAAAATAAATTTATAGCTATAATTTTGATTTCTTTATATATATTATATATATACTTATAATATATATATATTGTATTATAATTATTTTATGATAAAAATATTAAAATATTAAAATATTAAAATTTTAATTAACAAGTAATAATAATAAATAAAATTATGATTTTAATATATTAATGTAAATTAAATTTAATAATTAAATAATATGAATTAATTAATTTTAAAAAAATTATACTTAATTTAATTTTAATATTGATTTAAATTAAAAAGTTTAATTAACTCTAATTTAACTCATCCTATAATTAAAATTTTGATTTATCATTAGAACTCAGTTCTAAGTAACTATAGTAAAATTTAAATATTTAGATTTTAAATTTATTTTAAAATTATGAAAATTTAAAATATTAGTAAAATAAAGTTAAATTTCAAATTAATAATTATTTCTTTTAAATTAAATTTTTAAAATTAATAATTATTGAGGTCTTATTATTAAATAATACTAATTATTATTAAATTAAAAATTTAATAGTATTAAAATTAATTATAAATATGAAACATTTAATTGAATAATAGAATTTATTTATTTATTTATCATCTTACTTGTATTTCAATATATATATAACATATACATATAATCTAATAAATAATTGCTAAAGATAAAAATAATTAGCTTGCTAAACTTCAAAATTAATTTTAAATTTAAAAAATTAATTAGTTTGAATCAATTAAATTCAAATTACAATTGAAAACTTTAATTTGTAATTAATTTGTTGAAATTAACTTTGAAATTTAAATTTTAAATTATATGATTTAGGATTTGAATATTAAAAAATAAAAATTTTAAAGTAAAAGTTAAATTTTTAAAATTATATGATATAAGATTTGAATATTATTTTATCATTGATATTAATAATTAGAATATTTATAAAATTTAATTATTAATATCAATTTTAATTAAATTTTTTAAGCTTTATTAAGTTAAAAGTGCATTATTATTCAAACTTGAAATTCACTCTTAATTTTTTCATATTTTACTTGATTTGAAATTATTTTAATTTTTTTTAAAATTTAAAATTAATTTAATCATGATTAATTATTTTAATAAGAATATATATTTCAATTTATATTTATTAATGTAAATATATTAAAATATAGTATGTATTATTATATATAATATAAATAAATTTTTTATATAACTATATTTTTATTATTTTATAGAGAAGAGAGATGATTGAGAAGAGAGAAAGGAGAACGAAGAAGGCAGGATACCATCCTTATATAAGATATATAGACAAGAGATTTAGCAGTTGGCTAAAAAATTATTAGTTTCTTTGGCTTGAATTACTCAATTGAATGGCATTGTCCTCATGCTTTGCATCTAATTTTTAAACCCTTATTAAATTTTGATAGAAAAAATAAATAAGCTCGATGTGTGTTGAATACAAGAGATCTAAATTTAGAGCTAATATGCAAATGACGATGAATAATAAATAAGATAAAATGAAGAGTATTACTTGAATTTTACATTGAAAGCTTGTTTTAGAAAGAAAACTATAGTTATAAGTGTGGGGTGGCTTAAAGTGCATTATTTATGCTAGTGTGCAATTATTACAATAATTTGCTTTATAATTCAATAGCATTGAAAAAAAAAAAAGAAATATTAAAAGAGATGTATGATATGGGATACTATGTGATACTCCATTTCTTAAGTATAGCAGATGTGGTGACTTCAAAGAAGCCTACTAGAAGAATTTTAAAAGACCAACTTGCTCCTTGTAGGACTCAAGGAGTGGCAGTTGGAGTTTCATCAAGTCTCTGAGAGGAGCCATGATGACCACTATATATGAAATAATGAGGTTGGACTCTAAAGGCTAAGAATGAAGAGGAATAGAAGAATTCGAAAGAGTTCTGTGTGACGAACAAAAAAAAAAAAAAATCTCAATTCCCATGACAAAGAAGGTCATTTTATTAGCTTTCATCTAAACAAATTTTCTCGTATATACATAATTTTACATTTTAATATAATCTCTCATGCATAAACTTATTTTGCAGTTTAGAATTCAGTATAGATTATCTTTTACTATTTTAAATAATTGTGTCACTAGGGTTTAAATTAACTTAAAACGATAGTCTCAGATAATCTAAAAGTTAAGCTTGTAAGTAGAGACTCGAGAATAATTTTATATATATTTTATGCCTCCTCACATGCTAATGTACTTTGTTGCATGGACTCAATTTAGTACAAATCGATTTTTTTCCTCGACTGTATACTAAATATAAACGGAAGACTTTAGAGTCCGACAATTTTACACAAAAATTTAAAAAATTGCTCAAAATTTGTTTATATTTTATTTAATATAAAAATAATTCAATTTTTGATAATTTAAAATTAACAGGCAAAGCTAAAATTTCTCCTGAAGTTGTTTTATACATCACGCTTATACTGTACAATGCTTTTAGAATGAAAGTTGACTTGCAAAAGACCTAACAGGTTCTCTTTTTATTTTACGTTGCATTAGCTTATCTATTCAAAAAGATATTATTACTCAATTATTAAGTAGTATATAAGATAGTAAATTTTTTATATATATATATATATTTTATTATCATTTAATTACCACAACAAGTATATCTTAATGTAAAATTAATTTGCTAAAAAAATTAAATCAATTCAAATTTGACTTAATATTTATAAAAAAAATTATATTTATATTTTTTAAAATTACATTATAATAATTTAAATAAAATAATAAATAATAAATATATACATAAAATTTAAAATTAAATTTATAATATTATATTTTAACACTTCTATATATATAATGAAAAAATAACTCATAATTAAATTTGATTAAATTTAAAAATTAATTTAAAATAAAAAATATAGTAAATTCAAATCAAATTTCTTTTAAAATAAAAAATTTAAATTTTAAATTAAACTCGACTCTCTTCAAATTAACTCAAAACCACTCATAGGTTTTTATCAAAAAAAAAAAAAAAACAACTCCCAAGGGCGGTGTGGCGTACGGTGTGGAAGAGATTTACTTGAGCGTATTTATTTATAATTAATAAAATTAATAAATTTATAATAGATAATTATAGTTAGTTAGCTTAAACTTAATTGCTCGAGCTGCTGACAGCTAATACAACATTTGAAGCAAAAAAAAAACTCCAAATTATCCACTATTATTTTATTTTTAATTATAACATTATATAAAAGTTGAAATAATAAAAACTTTATTTTACATTTATATTCTAAACAAATTAATTTTATTTCAATCTCTACACTTTTAATAAAAATTATTATTTTTACTATTTACATAATTTTCAATAATAAAATAAATTTCTTTCTTTAACATTTAAAAATAAGTCAAATTATTATGTCAATATATAATATATATATTTATATTTTTTAATATTTGAGTTGGCTACAGTTAAATTTGGAACCATTCAAATAATATTTAAAACGACTTATAAATAACATCGACTTTGACCATCAGAAATTTGTTATTTTCTAATCAACTGGAAATTGACGCAATTTTTGCATCATTTTTAAATAAATTTCAAATTTCCAGTATTTTTTTTTGAACTAACAAATTTCCAGTATTTTGAACAGCCTTTTTTATTACGTAATAAATTAATAATAATTTCCTATAAGTTCGGTCTTCCGGTATTCCGCGTGACTCCGCCAGACAACTAACCTGGTCCCACCGACTCTGAAAGGCCTATAAATACCCCTCAGGCCCTGATTTTCTCTCCCATTAGCCATCGAAACCTAACCCTAGCTTTCTCGGCCCTAATTTTCCTCTTCCCTCTTCTGGTTCCTCCATCCGAGTTCCCGCCCTCCGATCCCCCTTTCTACAAGGTTTTTGTCTTGCCAGTTGACTTCGGATTGTTTCCGCGGTGTTGGAAAATTTTCGATCGGAGAAGATTTACCGAGGAGCGATGTCTCGCTGCTCGCCCTATCATCCCAGGGGCTATGAGAGGGAAGATGTCTCTGTGATCAGATCAATAAAGGTTTGTTGAGCATTAATGACACTGCGATTGATTTGATTGCATCGTGCTCGACTTACTTTCATTGATCCGATTGAGAACCTTTCCGTCTGCGAATTCTCTTCATACAATATGTAAATCTGTATTATTTATGAAAGTATACAAATAAATGGACAGATATTTGTGTGCTTAATGTACATGGAGAACTTTTAGTGATTTAACAAAATTTTTGGTCATGTTGTTGTGGATGTATTGAATATTTTCTTCTTCATCAAGATCTAGAATTTGATGGTTTTGTTATTTCTTTGAAAGCAACAGTTTTAGGTTTATGGATCCTCAACTTTAATGTTGGTGATCATGCCTGCTTTCCTTGGTTGCTAATCATTTTAGCAGGCTATCTTTTGGTTCTATTGATTTGCTAGTTTGTTTGGTGGTATGCCAGTTTCATGAAAATGTTGACGTTTGCAAAAATGAAATTGCTTCTATAACAACCTTAAGTCTAAATCAAACTAACTCTGTTTATTTTCCTTCGCTTTGCAACGAGTTCATTAGTTAATCTGTGGCTCCACATTGCCTATTATGAGAACTAAGAACTCTTTTGAGAGTGATCTTGCATTATCGCATGTGCTTTTTGGTAATTGTCAAGGCATTTGGATTAAAATGGGCGTGTCGCTTAGGAAGACAATGTGATATTTTTCATTTTAGGTAACACAGGATTCTCTTTAGTGATCCAACAAAGCAATGATGGAGCTTGCATAAATTTGCAAACTTTATTAACAAAAGATATATCATGCCTTGTTACTGCTAAATATTGCAATGTTCCAAACCGGCTTCGTTGCCATCCCTATCCTAAGCTAAGTCTCAGTAGTTATGTATGAGCTTCTAATCTAAGGTACCTTCGTCCCTTGAATAGAGAGATGTTGTTGCAGTTAGCTTCCCTCCACATTTCATCAAGTGGTCACCCGTCCTACTTTCTTTTAACTATTACTCATCCCCTCCCCATACCCACTTCTGCCCGGCCCTGCCCCGCTTCTCCCAAAACCTGTACCCTATCCATTCCCCTGCCCCACCCTCACTTATTCGGTTTCAAATCCATTATTAATAATTTATTTTAACAAAAAATAAAGAGATATCTATTTAATTTTTTGTAATTTTAAAATTATATAATTCAGGTTGGGTATAATTTTGTTATGGGTAATATTTGTAGTATTTAATATATAATTTTAATTTTAAAATATAATTTTAATAATCAAATTTATAAAATCTATAAAAAAAATTGCATGAAAAATATTTATGTAGAAGAGAGGCCTAGATGACTTTTAGTGAAATTTGTTATACCTCACGATACCAAATGAAATTACCCCCCAAAAATAAAAATTTTGCTGTCGAGACATACCATCGACAGGGGCGGACCTAAATGTAAGTTAGTGCACCCCCTAATAAATTTGTAAACTTGAGGGCTTTATAGTAAAATTATCAAATATATAGCCCTTGCACCCTTGGCTGAACCCTAGCCCAAGCCGCCCGGCGCCCACTCCATCTCTGTCCTCATCCTCGCGTTGGGCTCGTGACCGGCGACTCGCAGCGACGCCGACGCGACTCTCGCGGCTCTCCGGCGATGCCGACGGCCCGACGCCATCTGGCGACTCCCGCCCACGGCTCGACGCTTCTCTCGCTGCTCTCGCCGCCCTCGCCGACGCGACTCTCGTGACTCTCACCGAAGCGACGCTGACGCGACTCTCGCGGCGACGCCAACGGCCTGAAGCGGCGATTCGGCGAAGGAGCTCTCGCGGCATGCCCACGGCCTGATGCTGCTCAGCCTACTTGCTCTCGCGACCTCGCCGTCTCGCGGCGACACGGATTGACGGACGGGCGCCATCACGACCTGACGCAGTCTCGCGGCTCCCGAATAAGTGATTTATTGCTTGATTTAGTTTGCACTTGACATAAGCAGGTAAATTTAAGCAATTTGAAGTGATTGCATATTAGAAAACAAGCCAATAAGACTTAAAATGATATTAATTTTTATGTTATTATAAATAATTTATTTGACCCCCCTGGCGTGAGGTCTTAGCTCCGCCACTGACCATCGACTCAAGGCCTATAAATAGCCCTCCAATCCCTCGTTACGGGATCCCATAAGAGCTCCTTTCTAGCCCTTTGAAACCCTAACCCTAGCTTTTCGGTGCAAATCTTTGGCTTCTCCCTTCTTGTGCCTCCCCCTGCTTCCTCCCTTATTGAGGAGTGAGGAGCGATGTCTCAATGTTTACCGTATCAATTGTTGGGCTGTAAGAGAGAAGATGCCTATCTGGTCGGATCAATAAAGGTTCGTTGAGCATTAAATACGGTGCGATTGATTTGCTTGCATCTGTGCTCAACTAGCTTTTATTGATCCGATTGTGATTCGTCTTCCTACTGTATGTTGATCAACTAATGTGAAAATTTGTATCCTCTCTGAAATTATACAATGAAATGAACGGATATGTATGCTAATGTATATGGAGGTCGTTTTAATCATGTTTGTTGTGGACCTATTGAATTTTTAATCATGTTTATAGAGCCACAGCTTCATTTTTGGTGGAGAATCATGTCTTCTTTCTTGAGTCACTAATTGTGATCTTGTTAGCAGTCTTATGTCTTGGGTTTCTATACATTTGCTTAGGTTGTTTGACAGTATGCCATTTTCATGGAAAATGTTGAACCTTGCCAGATTGTAATGACTTCTATTGTGAAATTTTGTCAATGAAATTGTAGATCCACATTGTCAATTGTTGAACCTTGGATTATTGCATGTGTTTCTTCATTGTTGCCAAGGCATAAAGTTGAATGGTAGATTATCCTTTCTTCATGTAATGCTGTTCTAGATAACTGCCAAGGCATGAGTCCATTAGTCAATCAAAATGTCCTCTACATTCCCTTTGCTTTCCGATCATGCATCCTTTATCAGAATTGATGATTGTTCTGGTGCTCAGAAGCTTCAGAATAGAAGGGGAAATGGTTTACTCAATGAAGAGAAGTTCAGGAAGAATGAAATCTTCAGTAAAAAGAGATCCAGGGAAGAGAACGGTAAGCAGGATTCCTTGGAGAACAATAAGAAGAAAAGGCGGCATGATAAGAAGGCCGCACATCCCCATGAGAGTTTCCACCATGCAGGAAAAAATTCATGTGAGCAGCTGGAAGGGAGTGGCCTTACTGAAGAACACGAAGCTCCTGCTTCTTTACTGAACTCATGCCCATCCTCGGAATCAACCCAGAACAGCAGTCAGATGACAAGCGTCGTGGATTCTCAAGTGATCAGGAGAAGTCACGGTAATGATTCCATGTTTCCTCTTTCTGCCTTAGGGATCTTCATCTTATCATCCACGTGATGCTAATGATTCTTATACTTCTGTCAAAAGGCCTGGTCCTGCGCATCAAGCTACCTCTGAAGAAACACACCGACAAGAATCTGCAGCCAGCAAGTACTGGCTGTTCTCGGCAGATCTCTGAAATCATTCTCGGTAGCAAACTCATCAATTCAACGAAGCTTCAGGATTCTCAGCCTCTCCCTGCTACTGAAGACCCTTGCTGCTCTGATCGGATTGCAGAATCCTCTGTTCCTCAACTTGAGGTTGGAAGTATTGGTAGCTGCAGCACTCCAGAATTAGAGAGGAGCTTCAGAGACTTGATATTGAACTGGAAGCCTCCTTCCTTACAGTTGGATGAGAAGGATATGGGCGACGAAGATTGGCTATTTTCAACTCATAGGTCTCGCCGTATAGAACCCATTGCCAAGAACTTGCAAGTTGGTGTTTCAGATCGAACCGCTTGCAGTGCGGATGCTGGAAGTTCTTTGCAACCCCGAGCTTGCTATCTTCCAGATTGTGATATTCTTCAGCTTCCTTATGTCGTACCATTCTGATCGAGCCTGCTGTCTTGTGGCGCTCATTTTTTTCCGGACAACTATGTTATGACATTAATTGAAAAGCTACAATTCATGCATTCTAACTTCAAATGTAGAACTAGAAGCAGCCACTCAGATTCTTTTGTATAGACATGATATGGAAATGTTACTGGCAAATAACAAAACCTTTTGAGATTGTGTGCTCGAGAATTGAAAGTTTTGATGAATGGTATGTATCAAATATTGAAAATAATTTTTAACAGCAGATTAAAATCAAATTTCAACTTAAACATGATAATTTGAAGATTTTAGAGTCACTTTTTTGTCTTTAAAACTGGACATCAAATGCTATTCATAAAAGAAAGTCAAGTTCTACTCTTACACTTTCTATCCAAAAAAAAAAAAAAAAAAAAAATCTATTCTCTCTCTCTCTCTCTCTCTCTCTCTCTCTATATATATATATATATATATATATATATATATATATTATATATATATATATATATATATATATATATATATATATTATATATATATATATATATATATATATCATTGAGATTGGCCATTTTGGCTCATGATTTGTATCAGAGAATTTAATTTTTAATCAATTTTCGGTTAAGACATATAAAACTCAAAATTAACATCAAATCTGGTCAATCAGCTCATGATTTAAATTAATTATTTTTGAGTTGATACTGAGCTTAATTTTTGTGCGATTTTTAAATTCTAAATATTTTGCACAACCTTGAATTGTTACCTTAATAACCTAGGCAAAGCTGCACATTTCATAGGGTTTAGCAAATTATTACATATACTCAGATGTATTACTGTAAACATGTTTTTATGTATTTTTATATATTGCATTTTATAATCCATTGTTTAGCATTATGATACATAATTTTTTTTTAACTCCATGAGTGTTATAATTTTAAATAGAGAATAATATGGAATATGAACTCGCTGAAAGAAATGGTAATATAGAACAAAATTATTTGTGGCTTTCTTAAGAAAAGAAATCATGTATTATTATGTTAAGTGATTAATAAATTTTTGGGTAAATTACACTCGGATTTCTAAGTTTAGAATATAATAACACCCAGGTTCAAGTCACATGCTCTGGCTGTTCCTCTCCTTGACAAGTAATGCATTGTCAAAGGACTGTTAGGTTCAACTCATGGGTGCTGTGAGTGCTTAATATAATAAGAAAATTGGTATTACCCTTTCTATCCGCTTAAACTTGTAATACAGTTAGTAGCACATAAAATACTAAAAGCTTGCATCAAAACAAGCGCGGGTTTGAAAAGTCTGCTCGGGGCAACTGTGGTAGGTAGGCCAGGTAGCAACCAAGCCATAGGCTTGCGGCCAACACCCTTCCCAACAAGTAATACATAATTTTCAAAAGACCACTGAGTTCAACTTGCAAGCATTGTTGAATTCCCAGTATAATAAAAGAATGGATAAATAGCATCTGGGTCCCTCTAGTTTGGTCGTATGTGCAAATAGGTCCCTCGAATATTTAAATGTAGCAAACTGGTCCTCTAGTTTGATGAAATATGCATATAGGTCCTTGACCGTAACAGACGTTAGAAATTATTTTCTCTCTCCTCCCTCTCTCTCCTCCCCGCATCTCTCTCCTCCCCGCATCTCTCTCTCCTCCCGATCGGAGGCCACGACGTCACCGCACGGCCTCCAGCGGGTTGCGCCGACGTCGCGCGTGCGCGGGATCAGGAGGAGAGAGAGAGGGGCGGGCTGCGGAGGATGGCGCGCCGGTTTACACGGTTTACAGGGTTTGCATGGTTTATGCGGTTTGCGGGGTTTGCGCAGTTTGCAGGGTTTGCAAGGTTTTTGTGGTTTACGGGGTTTATAGGGTTTACAGGGTTTACGGGGTTTCCGTGATTTGCGGGGTTTACGGGGTTTGCGGGGTTTACGCGGTTTGCCGGGTTATCGTTTATATGGATTTTGCAGTTTATGCGGTTTACACGGTTTACAATTTCTACAGGGTTTACAGGGTTTGCGGGGTTTGTGCGGGTTGCGCAGGTTGCGCAGGTTGCACGGGTTTGTGTGGGTTTGCGCGGGTTTATAGGGTTTACGGGGTTTCTGGGGGGGTTTACGGGGTTTGCGGAGTTTACGCAGTTTGCAGGGTTTACGGGGTTTACAGTTTGTACGGGATTTACATGGATTTCACGGTTTGCGCAGTTTACGCTGTTTGTGGGGTTTGCACGGTTTGCGGGGTTTGCGGGGTTTGCGCTGTTTTCAGGGTTTGCGCGGTTTGCATGGTTTGCGGCGTTTGCACGGATTGTGGCATTTGCAGGGTTTGCGGGGTTTGCGGGATTTTTCATGGTCTATGCAGTTTACGGTTTACACTGTTTACAGGGTTTGCATGGTTTATGCGGTTTGCGGGGTTTGCACAGTTTGCAGGATTTGCGAGGTTTTCGTGGTTGCGTGGTTTGCGGGGTTTGCGCGATTTGTAAGGTTTCCACGGTTTGCGCAGTTTGCGGCGTTTGCACGGTTTGCGGTGTTTGCGGGGTTTGCGAGGTTTACGCAGTTTGCAGGGTTTACGATTTGTACGGGGTTTATGGTTTGTACGGGGTTTACAGGGTCTACGGTTTATATGAGGTTTACGGAGTTTACGGGGATTTCGGGGTTTATCGGGTTTTTAGTGTTTATGCGATTTACGCTGGTTTATGGGGTTTATGCGGTTTACGAGGTTTACGGGGTTTACGCTATTTACAGGGTTTACGGGGTTTACGGTTTGTACGTGGATTTCGGGGTTTATCGGGATTTCGGGGTTTACGAGGTTTACGGGATTTACAGGGTTTTCGTGGTTTGCGGGGTGTGCGGGGTTTATGCGGTTTGCGTGGTTTGTAGGGTTTGCGGGGTTTGCGGGGTTTGCAGGGTTTGTAGGGTTATTCCGGGTTTACACAGTTTACGATGTTTACATGGTTTACGAGGTTTGTGCGGTTTACTCAGTTTGCGGGATTTGCAAGGTTTGTATGTGGTTTTCAAGGTTTGTACGTGGTTTTCAAGAATTGCAAGGTTTGTACGAGGTTTGTAGGGTTTACGAAGTTTGCGCGGTTTGCGCGGTTTGCGCGGTTTGTGCGGTTTGCGGAGCTTGCTCGGTTTCTGGGTTTGCGCGGTTTGCAGGGTTTGCGCGGTTTGCAGTGTTTGCGGGGTTTGCGGGGTTTGCGTGGTTTACAGGGTTTGCGGGGTTTACGCAGTTTGTGGGGTTTACAGTTTGTTCCGGGTTTATGGGGTTTATAGGGTTTACGGTTTGTACGGAGTTTACAGAGTTTACGGGGATTTCGAGGTTTTCGCGGTCTATGGGGTTTACATGGTTTATGGGGTTTGCACGGTTTACTCGGTTGCGGGGTTTGCGCGGTTTGCGGGGCTTGTGCGGTTTGCAGGGTTTGTAGGGTTTGCGTGGTTTGTGGCGTTTGCACGGTTTGCGGCGTTTGCGGGGTTTGCAGGGTTTGTAGGGTTTACAGGATTTACGAGGTTTGCGGGGTTTGCGCAGTTTGTGGGGTTTACGGTTTGTACAGGGTTTACGGGGTTTATGGTTTGTACGAAGTTTACAGTGTTTATGGTTTGTACAGGGTTTACGGTTTGTACTGGGTTTACGAGGTTTACGGTGTGTACGAAGTTTACAAGGTTTACGGTTTGTAGGGGGTTTACGGAGTTTACGGAGATTTCGGGGTTTACGGGGTTTTTGGGGTTTATGCGGTTTGCGGGGTTTGCGGGGTTTACGCGGTTTGCGCGGTTTGTGCGATTTGCGCGGTTTGTGGTGTTTGCGGGGTTTGCAGGGTTTGTGGGGTTTGCGAGGTTATTCGGGGTTTATGCGGTTTATAGGGTTTACACGGTTTATAGGGTTAGCGCGGTTTACTCGGTTTGCGGGGTTTACGCAGTTTACTCGGTTTGAGGGGTTTGCGCGGTTTGCGGCATTTGCACGGTTTGCAGCGTTTTGTGCGGTTTGCAGGGTTTGTGGTGTTTGCAGGGTTTGTGGGGTTTGCAGGGTTATTCGGGGTTTACGCGGTTTACAGGGTTTTCACGGTTTATAGGGTTTGCGCGGTTTACTCGGTTTGTAGGGTTTGCGCAGTTTACTCGATTTGTGGGGTTTGCGCGGTTTTTGGCATTTGCACAGTTTGCGGCGTTTGCAGGGTTTGCAGGGTTTGTGAGGTTTGCGGGGTTTGCTAGGTTTGTCAGGTTTACGGGGTTTGCAGGATTTACGGGGTTTACGGGATTTGCGGGGTTTGCGGGGTTATTCGGGGATTACCGGGTTTTCGGGGTTTACCGAGTTTTCAGGGTTTACATGGTTTACGGGGTTTATGCAGTTTATGGGGATTACGTGGTTTACGGGGTTTTCGCAGTTTACCGGGTTTGTGTGGTTTGCAGGGTTTACGCAATTTGCGCAGTTTGTGCGGTTTGCGAGTTTTACGCGGTTTGCAGGGTTTACGGGGTTTGCGAGGTTTGCGGGGTTTACAGGGTTTACGGGGTTTACGGGGTTTGCAGGGTTTACGGGGTTCACGGTTTGTACGGGGTTTACATGGATTTTGCGGTTTACGCGGTTTACGCAGTTTACGTGGTTTACGATTTCTACGGGGTTTACGGGGTTTACAGGGATTACAATTTCTGCGAGGTTTGCAGGGTTTGCGCGGTTTGTGCAGTTTGTGGAGTTTGCTCGGTTTCTGGGTTTGCGAAATTTTCAGGGTTTGTGCGGTTTACGGTGTTTGCGGGGTTTGCGGGGTTTGCGAGGTTTATGGGATTTGTGGGGTTTACGCGGTTTGTGGGGTTTACGGTTTGTTCCGGGTTTACGGGGTTTATAGGGTTTACGGTTTGTACGGGGTTTACAGAGTTTACGGGGATTTTGAGGTTTTCGCGGTCTATGGGGTTTACATGGTTTACGGGGTTTGCATGGTTTGCTGGTTTGTAGGGTTTGCACGGTTTGTGGGGCTTGTGCGGTTTGCACGGTTTGTGCGGTTTGAAGGGTTTGTAGGGTTTGTGCGGTTTGCAGCGTTTGCACGGTTTGCGGTGTTTGCAGGTTTTGCGGGGTTTGTAGGGTTTACAGGGTTTACGAGGTTTACGGGGTTTACGCAGTTTGCGGGGTTTACGGTTTGTACGGGGTTTACGGGGTTTACGGTTTGTACAAAGTTTACAGGGTTTACGGTTTGTACGGGGTTTACGGTTTGTACTGGGTTTACAGGGTTTACGGTTTGTACGAAGTTTATAGAGTTTACGGTTTGTATGGGGTTTATGGAGTTTACGGAGATTTCGGGGTTTACGGGGTTTTTGGGGTTTATGCAGTTTGCAGGGTTTGCTGGGTTTACGCGGTTTGCGCGGTTTGTGCGGTTTGCAGGGTTTGCGGGGTTTGTAGGGTTTGTGGGGTTTGCGGGGTTATTCGGGGTTTACACGGTTTACGGGGTTTACACAGTTTATAGGTTTGCTTGGTTTACTCGGTTTGCGGGGTTTGCGGGGTTTGTGCGGTTTACTCGGTTTGTGGGATGTGCGCAGTTTGCGGCACTTGCACGGTTTGCAGCGTTTTGCGCGGTTTGCGAGGTTTGCGGGGTTTGCTGGGTTTGTGGGGTTTGCGGGGTTATTCGGGGTTTACGCAGTTTACGGGGTTTACACGGTTTATAGGGTTTGCGCAGTTTACTCGGTTTGCGGGGTTTGCGCGGTTTACTCGGTTTGTGGGGTTTGCACAGTTTGCGGCATTTGCACGATTTGCGGCGTTTGCACGGTTTACGGGGTTTGCAGGGTTTGTGAGGTTTACGGGGTTTGCAAGAATTACGGGGTCTACGGGATTTGCAAGGTTTGCGGGGTTATTCGAGGATTACCGGGTTTTCGGGGTTTACTGAGTTTTTGGGGTTTACACGGTTTACGGGGTTTACGCAGTTTATGGGGCTTAAGCAGTTTACCGGGTTTGTGCAGTTTGCAGGGTTTACGCAGTTTGCGCAGTTTGTGCGGTTTGCGAGTTTTACGCAGTTTGCAGGGTTTACGGGGTTTGCGGGGTTTGCGGGGTTTACAAGGTTTACGGGGTTTACGGGGTTTGCGGGGTTTACGGGGTTTACGATTTGTACGGGGTTTACATGGATTTTGCGGTTTACGCGGTTTATGCAGTTTACGTGGTTTACGATTTCTACGGGGTTTACGGTGTTTACGGGGTTTACAGGGATTACAATTTCTGCGGGGTTTGCAGGGTTTGCGCAGTTTGTGCAGTTTGCGGAGTTTGCTCGGTTTCTGGGTTTGTGCGGTTTGTAGGGTTTGCGCGGTTTGCGGTGTTTGCAGGGTTTGCGGGGTTTGCGAGGTTTATGGGGTTTGTGGGGTTTACGCGGTTTGTGGGGTTTACGGTTTGTACCGGGTTTACGGGGTTTATAGGGTTTACGGTTTGTACGGGGTTTACAGAGTTTACGGGGATTTTGAGGTTTTCTCGGTCTATGGAGTTTACATGGTTTACGGGGTTTGCATGGTTTACTAGTTTGCGGGGTTTGCGCGGTTTGCGGGACTTGTGCAGTTTGCGCGGTTTGTGCACTTTGCAGGGTTTGTAGGGTTTGCGCGGTTTGCGGCGTTTGCACGGTTTGCGACGTTTGCGGGTTTTGCGGGGTTTGTAGGGTTTACAGGATTTATGAGGTTTGCGGGGTTTACGCAGTTTGCGGGGTTTCCAGGGTTTACGGGATTTGCGGGGTTTACGGTTTGTACGAAGTTTACAGGGTTTAC
>KZ451987.1:1143837-1155933 GCA_002786265.1 Apostasia shenzhenica
GCGGGTTGTCGCACTTTGTAGACCTCCAATCTGGGTGGCGAAGTCCTCTGGGACGGGGGCCAGACGGATGGCGTCGGAAATGGGGCATTTCCGTCCATCGGCCCAAAGAAAGGATCAGGTCCGTGCTGAGGAGCCTGAGCACCGGGAAAGAGGGGGTCTCTTCCAGCTAAGAATGGAGGGAAAGCAGGTGGGAGAAAAGCAGGTTTGGGTAGTGGACAAGTGGAAGGGGTTTTGGTGAACCTCCTGGAAACGAACAGGGCGTATGGGAGGTCTGGAAGAACCAGAAGATGGGATGGAAAGTGGCGCAGCTCGGGGCGGCGGTGCAAGGACCTCGGCCACCGCAGGGATCGGAAGGACCAGAGCCGGGGCCGCCGCTGGCGCCGGAATCACCTCTGGAATCACTGCAACCGGTGGAGGTGCAGGGACCGCCGGTACCGGCGGGCAAAAGGTACGGGAGAGGAGTACAGCACAGACCGGCTGAGTCTGTCTGAGGATGACGGCCTGTTGCGCCGTGAGGCCGGTGACCATGTCGGTGAGGTTTGCGAGCATCCCCTGGAGCTCCGAGACATGGGTGCCTCTGGAGGAGGAGGCAGATCCGGCGCGTCGCCGGGAAGTGGAGGTTGACGCTCCGTCGTCCGGCGCCCTGGCAGAGGGTTCCCCTATTTGCACATTGCGGGCAACAGAGTTAGTTTTGCGCATTCTCGCCACCATCTTTTCCAGGTCTCAATAAAAGCCCAGAAGATGTTGACGTAGGATGTGAGAATCCCAGGAAACATCAAAGAGAAAGAGAGAGTTCCGGAAGACGGCGACGCGCAAATGGGTGAGCCTATTAATAGAGGCTCAGGGGGAAGATTCTGTCCAAGGCAACCAGAAAAGCACACAGAGATTTAAGGTGGTTCAGGGAGGAAATCCCCTACGTCCAACCGATCGGTCAGCGAAGAGGTTTCACTAAGTGGAAAAGTAACCCTAAACAGGGTTTATACAATGCTTTGTTATGAAAAAGAAGAGTAGGAAGAAGAGGGACCGAGAGAGCTTCTCAGTTGGGGCTCTGTTACAAAAGAATGAGAGAGCTGGGAATCCTTGAGAGTCCCTCTGCCCTTCCTCGTTGTTTCTTGTTTTCCTCTCTCTGTCGCCCCCTTTGGCTGGGACTGTTCAATGGTTTTTATAGCCGTTGACACGCGTAGCTCCACCCTAGTTTCCCGGAGGAAAGGTGATGGGTGAGCTCTGAGCGCCGTTCGCCTGTCACTGGAGAAGTCCGCAGCTGTACGAGGAAGATGATATTCTTTAATGCTGTACTTTTATGGGGAAAGAGCGTCTGTACGGAGTCAGCGGGGTTAGTGAAGCTGATTGTGACTGGCGTTACTTCGTATCCTCGAGTCCGAGGTTATGAAGATCTATTGCCGGATCATCGTGGACGATGGTTGGTCGATCCCTCGTGCCCGAGGTTTGACCTGGGTCAATAATCCTGCAAAACTGGAAGATGAGTCAGCAAATCAATCAATCAAGTACAGACCCGTCAGGCGCCACGCGTTCGGCCAGGATGCAGCGCAGGAACCACGTGTTTAATAATGGGGTTTACACGATTTACAGGGTTTACGAGGTTTATGGGGTTTGCGGGATTTACGGTTTGTTTGGGGTTTACGGGGTTCATCGGGATTTCAAGGTTTACGGGGTTTATGCGGTTTGCGGGGATCGCAAGGTTTACGCGGTTTGCACGGTTTGCAGGGTTTGCGGGGTTTGCAGCATTATTCGGGGTTTACGGGGTTACACGATTTACGGGATTTGCACAATTTACTCGGTTTGTGGGGTTTGTGTGGTTTGCAGCATTTGCACGATTTGTGGGGTTTGCAGGATTTACAGAGTTTGCGTGATTTACAATTTGTACCAAGTTTATGGGGTTTACGGTTTGTACGGGGTTTACAGGATTTATGGTTTGTATGGGGTTTACGGAGTTTACGGGGATTTCGAGGTTTACCGGGTTTTTTGGGTTTATGCGGTTTACGTGGGTTTACGGGGTTTACATGGTTTACAGGGTTTACGGGGTTTATGCGGTTTACGGTTTGTATGGGGTTTACGAGGTTTACGGGGTTTACGAGGTTTTTGGGGTTTACCGGGATTTTGGGGTTTACGGGGTTTACGCGGTTTGCAGGGTTTGCGGGGTTTACGTGGTTTACGCGGGTTTACGGTTTACACGGTTTGCAGGGTTTACGAGGTTTATGGGGTTTGCGGGATTTACGGTTTGTTTGGGGTTTACGGGGTTTATCGGGATTTCAGGATTTACGGGGTTTACGCGGTTTGCGGGGATCGCAGGGTTTATGCAGTTTGTGCGGTTTGCGGGGTTTGCGGGGTTTGCGGCGTTATTCAGGGTTTACATGGTTTACGGGGTCTACACGGTTTACGGGATTTGCACAGTTTACTCGGTTTGCGGGGTTTGTGCGATTTGCGGCATTTGCACGATTTGTGGGGTTTGCAGGATTTACAGAGTTTGCGGGGTTTACAGTTTGTACCAAGTTTACGGTGTTTACGGTTTGTACGGGGTTTACAGGGTTTACGGTTTGTATGGGGTTTACCGAGTTTACGGGGATTTCGGGGTTTACCGTGTTTTTGGGGTTTATGCGGTTTACACGGGTTTACAGGGTTTACACAGTTTACAGGGTTTACGGAGTTTACACGGTTTACGGTTTGTATGGGGTTTACGGGGATTACGGGGTTTACGCGGTTTACGGGGTTCACCGGGATTTTGGGGTTTACGGGATTAACGTGGTTTGCGGGGTTTTCGTGGTTTACGCGGTTTACGCGGGTTTATGCGGTTTACACGGTTTATGGAGTTTACGGGATTTATGGGGTTTACGGTTTGTATGGGGTTTACGGGGTTTTCGGGGTTTACCGAGTTTTTGGGTTTATGCGACTTACGCGGGTTTACGGGGTTTACGCAGTTTACGAGGTTTAAGGGGTTTACACGATTTACGGGGTTTACGGGATTTACAGGGTTTGTGAGGTTTGCGGGGTTTACGGTTTGTATGCGGTTTACAGGGTTTTCAGGGTTTACCGGGATTACAGTGTTCACAGGGTCTACGGGGTTTACGCTGTTTGAGGGGTTTGCGTGGTTTGCGCGGTTTGCGCGGTTTGCGCGATTTGCGCGGTTTGCGCAGTTTGTGCAGTCTGCGGCGTTTGCACGGTTTATAGCATTTGCGGAGTTTGTAGGGTTTGCGGGGTTATTCGGGGGTTACACGGTTTACGGGGTTTACACGGTTTAAGGGTTTGCGCGGTTTACTCGGTTTACGGGATTTGCAAGGTTTGCGCGGTTTGCGGCGTTTGCATGGTTTGCGGCATTTGCGGAGTTTGCGGGGTTTGCGGGGTTTATGGGGTTTGCGGGGTTTTCGCGGTTTGCTGGGTTTACGGTTTGTACTCGGTTTACGGGGTTTACGGTTTGTACGAGGTTTACAGGGTTTATAGTTTGTACGGGGATTTTGGGGTTTATCGGGTTTTTGGGGTTTATGTGGTTTTCGCAGGTTTACGGGATTTACGCAGTATACGGGGTTTACAGGGTTTACGCGGTTTACGAGATTTACGATTTGTATGGGGTTTACGCGGTTTACAGGGTTTACGGTGTTTTTGGGGTTTACGGGGTTTACAGGGTTTACTTACGCGGTTTATGCAGTTTGCAGGGTTTGCGGGGTGTGCGGGGTTATTCGGGGTTTACGCAATTTACATGGTTTACACGGTTTACGGGGTTTGCGCAGTTTGCAGCATTTGCACGGTTTGCTGCATTTGAGGGGATTGCGGGGTTTGTGGGGTTTACGGGGTTTGCGGGGTTTACGAGAGTTGCGAGGTTTACAGTTTGTACCGAGTTTATGGGGTTTACGATTTGTACGGGGTTTACAGGGTTTACGGTTTGTACGGGGTTTACGGAGTTTACGGGGATTTTGGGGTTTACCGGGTTTATGGGGTTTATGCGATTTACGTAGGCTTACGGGATTTACGCGATTTATGGGGTTTACAGGGTTTACTCAGTTTACGGGGTTTACGGGATTTATGGGGTTTGCGGGGTTTACGGTTTGTATGGGGTTTACAGGGTTTTCAGGGATTACCGGGATTACAGGGTTCACGGGGTCTACGGGGTTTTCGGGGTTTACTGAGATTACAGGGTTCACAGGGTCTATCCTCCCAGCTCGCGGCAACAACCGGGGTTTGTGCGGTTTTGTCAGGGGTGTTTACGGGGGCTGAATTTGCATGGTGTCCTGTCAGCCGCAGCGTTTTGTCGCGCACTTCTAAGTCCAAGAGTCTAGTTGTGAGAGGGATTGGTCCTTTTCTTGGGGGACGCTCGAACAAAGGTTTATCGCTGCGGTTTGGGCAAGGAGTTCGTTAACGAGGGAGGTTGGGCATTGGTACCAGGCGGCAGGATTATAGGGCGGCGGTTGGAGGATCATTTTGGGCTGGGGGTGTTTGTTTGCCGGGGTTGATTTGGACCCAGGCAGTCGGGGCGAGGAATTGTTCTTTCGGGGGTTTTCCCACGCTGTGGCTTCTGGTTCATGGGGAGGCGGAGGTGGTTTATGAGTGGGTTTACGGAATTTTTTAGCGGGGTTTGCATGGAATTTGCTGGTGTTAACGGTGGGTTTTTATGGTGGCTGTGGCCTTTAGCCCTTGGGGTTGTCTTACGTATGACTTATGGTGGAGTTTTAACCCATGGGAGAGATGTTTCTACTCACTTGGTCGATTTTGCTAGATGTCCTCTACGGAGTGGTTGGACTCTCAAGAGAGGGTGGAGTAAGCAGGATTCGGGGTTTGGTGGGACGCACACTGAGAGTTGTACTGGCGGGAGGGAGTTTGTTGGTCGGCGCTGGCATGGTTTGGGGGATTTTGACTACGGTTATTGGGGTACGGGGGGCTTAGCTACTGCATACGCTGGATTTAGATGTTTTGGCAGGGGGTTGCGGAGGTTTATGGGGGTTTGTGGGGTTTCATCGGGTTTGTGGGTTTACCAGGTTTGTACCTTGCAGGGCTGTAGGGGTTTATAGGGGGGGTTAGAGATTTTGTTACGGGGGTCTCATTGTTACTCAGGAGTTTAAGAGATATTTTGTTAAAGGTTTTCGCGGTTGGGTCTACAGGAGTTTGATGGTGACAATGGTTTACAGGGGGCTATTGCATGGTTTACTGGATTGTTGGCGTAGGTTTGACAGCTGTTTGCTGGGGGCTCTCTGTGCGGTTTGCGCGGTTTGTGCGTGTTGCAGGGTTTGTACGGGTTTGCACGTTGCGGCCGTTTGCACGGATGTTTGTGCGGCGGTTTACGGGTTTTTGAGCGGGGTTTGTAAGGGTTGACAGGATGTAGAGTTTTGTCTTTGCGGGGGGGTTTTTACAGTCTCTAGTTAGTGCGGGGTTTGGGCAATAGGTGGTTTAACACGGAGACTTTTGCGGGGGTTATAGTGCGCTCTTAGTATCTTGTATTAAGGTTTACAGGTTTACAGTTTGTACGGGTTGTTTAAACCAGTCTTGTACTGGGTTTTTTGGGGGTTTACGGGGGTTTTTGGTATGAGTTTAATAGGTGTTATTATCAGCTTTGGTAATGGGTTTTACGAGTTTGTATGGGGTCTTACGGAGTTTAAGAGATTCAGGGTTTACGGGGGTTTTTGGGGTTTACCGCGGTTTTGCGGGTTTGCGGGGAGTTACACGGTTTGCCGCGTTTGGTGACGGCTTTGCGGGATTTGCGGGGTTTGCAAGGGTTTGTGGGGTTGCGGGTTATTTCGGGGGGTTTTAATTTACGTGGTTTATTTGAGGTTTGTACGGCACGGTTTGTTCAGGTTTTTTGCGCGGTCTTACCATCGTTTGTGCCGGAGGTGTTTTAAAGCCAACAGTTACTCGGTTTGCGTCCCGGCGTTTGCACAGTTTTGGATTCGCGACGGTTTTGCGGGCTTGGCGGGGTTTGCAGGTTTACCTTGTTAGGTATCGGGGGATTGCGGGCGGGATTTTAGGGGTTTGGAATAATCGTAACGGGGGTTTCTGCGTGTACTGGGTTTACGGGTGTGTTTTATGCACCGGGGTTTACGCCGGTTTCCGTTTTGCTGGCGTGTTTGCTCATGTTCTAAGAGTGTTAACAAAATCGCGAATTTGTCTGACTGGCTATGTGGTGCTTACGTAGTTTGCGCGGGTGTGTTGCGGTTTGGCGAGGTATTTTCTGCACGCGGCGGTTTGTAGAGGTTTACTTGTGCGGGGGTTTTGCAGGGTTTGGTGGTATATGGGGTTTATGTCAGGGGGTTTAGGCAGGGGTGGGTTTTTAGGGGTTTTACACAGTGTGGGGCGGTCGGGTTTTGGGGTTTGTCGGTGGGTATTGGGCGATGGTTTGCAGGGGTTTGTTGTGGCGAGCTTTGACGCACAAAGAGGTTTCCCCCAGCCTTATGCTGGTTTGCGCGGGTTTTGCGGGCATTTGGCATTCGGTTTTTATGAGCAGGGGTGTTTGCAGGTTTGCGGGGGTTTGCAGGGTTTAACCTGGTCTGGGTTTTGTAGTTTATGCGGTTTACGGTCGTTTAAAGGGTACCGGTGTTACCGTGGTTTAGTAATGGGGTTACGTTTGTGGGTATTAAAGCAGTTTAACCGGTGTTTTAGTGCTTTTATGGGGTTTTTAACGAGGTTGTGTTCGGGTTATGGTTTTTCCCGGGGGTTTTACCGGGGGTTTACAGGGTTTATCTTTATTCTGTGGTTTACACGATGTGCGGCGGTTTGACGCTGATTTGCTGGGTTTGCTGGGTTTACGGGGTTATGCACACGAGGTTTTGTGTGGATTTTGGGCGGGTATTCGTTGATTTACCCGATTACGGGGGTTTTACCCTACACAATTTGCGGTTTTTGTGCAGTTTACTTGGTTTACATGGGGTTTGCTGGGTCTTTGATAGGGTTTGTGCGGTTTGCGGAGTTTGCACAGTTATATGGGGGTTGCTGCGCGGTTTTGTCGGGTTTGCGCGGTTATTGGCGGGGGCGTTTGGCCGGGGTTGTAGCGGAGGTTTGGGCCGCGCGTTTTGCCAAGGGTTTGCGGGGGTTTATATGCGGTTTGCACGGGGTTTACGGTTTGTAATCGGTAATAGGGCTTATAGGGTTTTACGTATTTACGGGTTACAGAGTTTAACCCGTGGATTTTTGGGTTTATGCGGGTCTTACGGGGTTTTACACGTTTAAGCGGGGTATTTTGCGAGGTTGTACTTGGGGTTTGTGGGGGTTTGCGCGGTTTGATAGTTTGGCGCGGTTTCTGCGGTTTTGCGGGGGTTTTTCTCGGTTTGACGCGGCATTTTGCAGGTTTTGCCGGGTTTGCGTGGTTTGTGGGGTTTTACGGAGTTTGTGGGGCTTACGCAGTGCGGGGTTACGGTTTGGTACCGAGTTTACGGGGTTTAACGGTTTGTACGTGGGTTCACAGGTTTACAGTTTGTTAACTAGGTTTACGGAGTTTACAGGGATTGTTGAAGGTTTAACCCGGGTTTTTTGCGGTTTAATACGGTTTACGCGGGTTTCGGGGTTTACAAGGTTTACGGGGAGTTTTCCTGGGGTTTATGCGGTTTTTACGGTTTGTTATGGGGTTTACGCGAGGGTTTACGGGGTTTACGAAGGTTTTTTTGGGGGTTTACGGGATTTGGGTTTTACCCGAAGTTTGAAACCCGCGGTTTGCAAGGGTTTGCGGGGTTTATGCGGTTTAACCGCGAGTTTTTTGGGGGTTTACAAACGGTTTTACAGGTATTACCGAGGTTTTATGGGGTTGCAGTTTGGTTTTGTTTGGGGGTTTAACGGGGGTTATTTGGGACTCTCAGGCGTTTACCGGGGTTTACGGTTTTACGAGGGTTTGGGGGATACAGGGTTTTAACACGGTTTGCGCGGGGTTGCGGGGGTTTTTAACGGGGTTTGCGTGGCGTTTATTCCCGGAGGTTTATGGGCGTTTAACGGGGTTACAACAAAACAGACGTTTAACGGGATTTGCAACAAAGTTTAAGTCAGTTTGCGGTGGCGGTTGTGACGGTATTGCGGCATTTTGCACCAATTTTGTGGGTGTTGCAGGATTACACGAGTTTGCGGGGGTTTTACAGTTTGTACCCAAGTTTCCGGGGATTTACGTTTTGGTAGCGGGGTATTACAGGATTACACGGTTTGTATGGGGTTTAACTGGAGTTTATGGGGATTTCGAGGTTTACCCGGATTTTTTGGCGTTTATGCCGGTTTACCGCGGGTTTATGGGGTTTACACCAACGGTTTATGGGTTTACGGGTTTATTGGTTTTCGGTTGTAATGGGGTTTAAAGAGGTTTACGGGGTTTTACGAGGTTTTCGGGGTTTACCGGGATTTCGGGGCTTACGGGAATTTACCGCGGTTTGGCAGGGTTTGCGGGGGGTTTATGCGGTGTTTTGCAAGGTTTACGTGTCTTACACGGTTTTAACAACAGGGTTTACGAGGTTTACTAGGGGTTGTGGCGGGAATTTACAGTTTGTTTGGGGTTTACCGGGGTTTATCGGGATTTTCAAGGGGTGTATGGGGTTTACAGGGTATACAGCGGTTTTGCGGCGGTCGCAGGGTTTACGCGGTTGTGCGGTTTGCCGGGGTTTGCGGGGTTTGCGGGCGTTATCGGGTTATTGGGGTTAACGGGGTTAACAACATTTTGGGATTTGCACAGTTTACTCGGTTTGGCGGGTTTGTGTCGGTTTGGCAGCTTTTGCAACGATTTGTGGGGTTTGTAGGACTTTACAGAGCTTTGCAAGGGTTTACAGTTTGTACCAAGTTTACGGGGTTTACGGTTTGTACGGGGTTTACAGGGTTTAACGGTTTTGTTGGGTTTACGGAGTTTACGGGGATTTTGGGGTTTACCGGTTTTTTGGGGTTATCGGCTGTTTACAGGGTTTAGGGTTTACGATTTGCAGTTTTGCGCGGTTTAGGGCGTTTGCATGGTTTGTGCGGGCATTTTGCGGAGTTTGCGGTTCGGGGTTATGGGTTTGCGGCGGTTTATCGTGGGTTTCATGTGTTTCCCGGTTTGCTGGTACGCGGTTTTACGGTGGGTTCTTACGGTTTGTATCGAGGGTTTACAGGGTGTTACAGTTTGTACGGGATTTTGGGTGTATCGGGTTTTTGGGGTTTATGTTGGTTTTCGCACGTGTTTTACAGGGTTTTACGCAGTAACGCGGGGATATTACACAGGGTTTACGCGTTTACGAGTTACGATTTGTTTGGAGAGTTTACGCGTTACAGAGGTTTTACGGTGTTTTGGGGTTTACGGGGTTGTCAGGTTACTTAACGCGGTTTGGATGCAAGTTTGCAGGGGTTGCGGGCAGGGTGTGCGGGTTAATTCGGGTTTGTTCAATTTACATAGTTTTACACGGTTTACGGGGTTTGCGCGTTTGCAGCATTTTGCACGGTTTGCCGCATTTTGCGGGGATTTGCCGGGGTTTGTGGGGTTTACGGGTTTTTGCCGGGATTTACGTAAGAGTTGCCGGGTTTACACGTTTGTACCGAGTTTATACGGGGTTTAACCGATTTGTACGGGTTTACAGGTTAACGGTTTGTACGGGGTTTACGGAGTTTACGGGATTTTTTGGGTTTACCGGGTTTTGGGGTTTATTGCGATTTACGCAGGCTTATACGGGATTTACGCGAGCGATTTATGGGGTTACCAGGGTTTTCTCAGTTACGGGGTCTAACGGGATTTAGGGGTTTGCGGGTTTACGTCTTTGTATGGGTTTAACGGGTTTCAGGGATTACCGGGATTACAGGGTTCACGGGTCTACGGGTTTTCGGGGGTTACGGAGATTACAGGTTCACAGGGTTCACAGAGGTCACGGGTTCTACGGGGTTTACCCGGTGGCGGTTTTGACGGGGTTTGCGGGCGGATTTGCGTGTTTGCGCGTTGCGCGTGGTTTGCGCGTTTGTGTGGTTTGCAATGTTTGCGCGGTTTGCGACGTTTGCACAGTTGCGGCACAGTTTGCCGCGTTTGCTATGGTTTTGTAGGGTTTGCGGGGTATGCGAGTTTGCGGGCTTTGTGGGGTTATTAGGGGTTATGTGGTTTACGGGGGTTTACACAGTTTATGGGGTTTGGCACGCGTTTACTCGGTTTACGGGTTTTGCGGGTTTGCGCTTTGCAGCATTTGCAACGGTTTGCGGCGTTTGCGGGGTTGCAGGTTTTGCGGTTAATGGTTTGCAGGGTTTGGGGGGTTTACGCAGTTTGCAGGTTTACGGTTGTACCGAGTTTAGGGGTTTACAGTTTTGTACGGGGTTTACAGGGTTTCTAAGTTTGTAGCGTGGTTTACGGAGTTTACGGGGATTGGGGCGGTTTATTGGGTTTTTGGAGTTTATCGCGTTACGCGGGTTTGTGGGGTTTACATAGTTTACAGGGTTTAACAGGGTTTACACGGTTTACGAGGTTTATGGTTTGATATGGGGTTTCCGCTGTTTACAGAGGTTTACGGTTTTTCAGGGTTTATGGGATTTACGATGTTTACAGGTTTACGCGGTTTGTGCGGTTGTAGGGTTTGCGGAGTTTTGCCAGGTTTGCAGGGTTTTATGGGGTTGCAGGGTTGCGGGTTTATTCGGTGTTTATTCGGGTTTACGGTTATACACGGTTACGGGGTTTGCGTGGTTTACTCGGTTTGCGGGTTTGCACAGTTTTCAGGCATTTGCACGGTTATGCGGAGTTTGCGGGTTGCGGGTTTACAGGGTTTGCGGGGTTTACGCAGTTTGGCGGGGGTTAACGGTTTGTATAGGGTTTCCGGGTTTACGTTTGTACGGGGTTTACAAAGTTTACAGTTTGTACGGTTTACAAAGTTTACAGTTTGTACGGGGTTTACGGTGTTTACCGGGGATTTCGAGGTTATCGGGTTTTTGTGGGGTTATGTAGTTTACGCGCGGTTTACGGGGTCACGCAGACCGCGCAAACCGGCAAACTGCGCAAACTGGCAAAACCACAAATGCGCACCGTGGAAACCGTGCAAACCAGGCAAGTTTTGAGGTTTACAAGAGGTTTACACGGTTTAAATGGGGATTTGCCGGAAAGGCGATTACTTTTTATTGCGGGGATTTCACGATGTATCTGCCCAGGTTGCGTGTGTGTTTGCAACGGTTTGCGAGAGTTACGCATGTTTGCAGGGTTTACTGGTAATATGCAGGTTTGCGGGTTTATAGGGTTTACAGGGTTACGAGGGGTTTACAGGTTTACGAGGCTTTGCGGGTTTATGGGGTTTGCATGGTTTGCGGCGTGTTGCTATACGAATTGCGGCGTTTGCGAGGGGTTTTGCGGGTTTGGCGGGATTTTCATAGGTCCTATTGCAGTTTACGGTTTACAACGGATTACATGGTTTGCATGGCTTATGCGGTTTGCGGGCTTTGCAGCAGTTTTGCAAGGGTTTGGCGAGGCTTTTCGTGGTTTGCGTGCGTTTGCGGGGTTTTGCACGGTTTGAAAAAGTTTTCCACGGTTTGCGCAGTTTCGGAAGTTTGCACAATTTGCGGTGTTTGCACGGTTTGCAGGAGGTTGCGTGGTATGGTTTAACGCGTTCAGGGTACGATTTTTGCAGGGTTGTATCGAGATACGGGGTTTACAGTGTACGGGGTTTACAAGGAATTACGGTTTGTTACGGGGGTTTACGGAGTTTACGGGATTTGGGGGTTTATATTGGGGTTTTTGGAGTTTATGCGGTTTACGCGGTTTGTGGGGTTTTACATAAGTTTACAGGGTTATTACAGGGTTGTACCGCGGTTTAACGAAGGCTTTATGGTTTTGTATGGGGTTTACCGCTGTTTAACAAGGTTTACGGTGTTTTCAGGGTTTTATGGGGTATACGATGTTTACAAATTTAACGCGGTTTGTGCGGATATGTAGGGTTTGGGGGTTGCGGGGTTTGCACGCGCGCTTTTATGGGGGAGTTTGCAGGGCTTTTGCGGGGTTTATTCCGGTGGTTATATAGTTGCGGTTACGGGGTTTACACGGTGGTACGGGGTTGCATGATTTACTCGTTTGGTGGGTTTGCACATTTTCGGCATTTGCACGGTTTGCAGAGTTTGCGGGTTTGCGGGTATTAAAAGGGTTTGCGGGGTTTAACGTAGTTTGGGGGTTAACCGCGCTCTCTCTCGTATGGGGTTTCC
>KZ451987.1:1196169-1257457 GCA_002786265.1 Apostasia shenzhenica
GCAAAACCGTGCAAACCCTCCAAGCCGCGCAAACCCAGAAACCGTGCAAACTTCGAAAACTGCGCAAACCGCGCAAACTGCGCCAAACCTGCAAAAATCCCCTCAAATTGAGTAAATTTCACAAACCTCGTTTAAAACCGTGTAAACACTTGTAAATATGAAACCTGAAATTTAACACCGCCAAACCCCACAAACCCCGCAAACCCCGCCAAACCCTGCAAAAACCGCGTAAACTCTGTTAAAATCCCGTAACCTCGTAAAACCCCCAAAATCCCGGTTGGTAAACCCTGAAAACCACGTACCAAAACCGTAAAACCCCGTAAATAGCGTAAAACCCCTGAATAAACCACACCTGCTAAGTAAGCATAGCAGCGGCTAAACCGCAAAAATCTCAAATAACGCTCACCACAACAACCCGGTATCGAGTAATCTCCCACAGTAACACACCTCAACAAAAAACCACTCGCAAACTCCACGAATACCCCGATAAAAATCCCCCTGGTCCACACCCGTCAAAAACTACCCCGTCAAGATTAACACACACCACAAACGCCAGAACCGGTAGAACAAACATTCGTTGTTAACTTGCAAACCGTGATAAAGCTCTAAACCCTGCAAATCGCGTAAAGCCTTTGAAGACAAAACCCCGCCTAGTCAAAAACCCCGCCTGACCCAAATCCGAATACATACCCCCGTAAACTCGACACCGACTCACAATACCCAATATGCGTATAAAACCCACTAGACACTGAGACAGCCTCGACAAGGCCTCTCAGATAACACACCGTGTGCCTCAAACCCTGGTAAACACACCACCAGCGAGAACAACTCAAACCCGAGCGAGAATCCCACGCGCCCTATAGAAACAACCCTCTAGGAGCGTAGATCTGCCAAACGCCGGCAAATCGAATACATCCGCGCGAGAACACACAACCGAAAATCGACAAGCGCTTACTAAACGACCACCGTAGCACTCACAACTCGCGCGACAAAACCACGTCAAAACCCCTCACACAAAGCCACCAACACGCACCAACAACCCCTTCAAGACTGCGCCTAAAACCCCCGCACAATGTCTCGAACAAACCATCCCTTCTCACACAACACTAGAAATGAAACCGTGCATAATCATGTGACAAAAATAGCCTGTGCACAAAAAACTGCGTCAAAACACCACAAACCACAAACCTTAGCGTTACAAACCAAAGCATAAAACCCCGCGCACAGCCCAAACCCTCCGACAAACCACGCAAACCGCGCGAGAGAGCACCGTCGACACATGCGACACACCCGCCCAAACCCACCCAATACCCATACCACCGAGTAAATCCCAACCTCCGTAAGATACACCATTCCGCTGAAATACAACCTATAAAACCGATAAACCCTGAAAACCCGTAAACCCATACACGCGCCGCGCCCAAACCACCGCTAACCCCGCCCGCCAAACCGCTCACATTAACCTTCGTGACAAACACCCTGCGTCAGAAACCCCACAAAATCACCGCGTGCAAACACTGGCGAGATTAACACGTTCAACTTGCGCGACAAAACCCCGTAAAGACGACACCACTCACAACCCACAATAACAAACTGCGCAAACCCCACCACGAGATATCGAAAACGCGCAAATTAACACGTCGCCGCGTCAAAAACCCTGTGCTGCAAATCGCACCGAGTTAAACCGTGCCAAACCCTTAATAAAACCACGCCTTGTAAAACCTGCGTATGCTCGCTAAATAAACCGAATAAAACTCACCGTCTGCCGTAACACCCTGTTGAATCCCTACAAGCTCAAACCTCCATTAAAAATACCACCCCCGCAAACCGCTATCAGAAAACCCACTGCAAAAAAAACAAAACAACCTCAACGAGCCCTGTAAACCAACACCCAGCAAACTGCGCGTCAACAAACACTCCTGCGGTGAGCCACAACCTCCGCAAACCCACAGCGAAACCACTTGTAAAAGCCGCTAAACCCCGTAAACTGCATAAACCCCGTAAACACGGTAAATCGTGTAAACCTCGTAAACTCGCGTAAACTGTAAAAACCCAAAAAACCCAGTAAACCCTGAAATCCCCATAAACTTCGTAAACCCTGTACAAACCGTAAACCCTGTAAACCCCGTACAAACCGTAAACCCTATAAACCCGGTACAAATCGTAAACCCTGCAAACCACATAAACTCCACAAACTCCGTAAATCCCGCAAACCCCGCAAACATCGCAAACCGTACAAATGCCGCAAATCGCGCAAACCCTGCAAACCCCGCAAATTGCAGAAATCGCGCAAAGCCCTCAAACCGTGCAAACCCCACAGACCAAGTAAACTGCGCAAATCCCGTAACCCGTGCAAACCCCGTAGACCGCATAAACACAGAAATCCACGTAAACTTTGTAAACCCCGTACAAACTATAAACCCTATAAACCCCGTAAACCCGGTAAAAACCGTAAACCCCGCAAACCGCGTAAACCCCGCAAACCCTGCAAACCGTGCAAACCCCGCAAACCCCGCAAACGCCGCAAACTGCGCAAACCTGACAAACCGTGCAAACCCTGCAAGCCGCGCAAACTTGCAAACCCCGCAAACCCCATAAACCGAGTAAACCGCACAAACCCCATAAACTATGTAAACCCCGTAAACCGTGTAAATCTAGAATAACTCCGCAAACCCCACAAACCCTGCAAACCGTGCAAACCGCGCAAACCGTGTAAACCCGGCAAGCCGCGTAAACCCTGTAAACCCCGTAAACCTCATAAACACTGAAATCTCGGTAAACCACGAAAACCACGAACAAACCGTAAACCTTGTAAATAGCATAAACACCAAAAAACCTCATAAACCGTGTAACCCCATAAACCCACGTAAACCATATAAACTCCAAAAACCCGATAAACCCCGAAATCCCCGTAAACTCTGTAAACCCCGTACAAACCGAAAACCCTGTAAACACCATACAAACAGTAAACCTCGCAAACCGTGTAAACCCCATAAACCCCGTAAACCTCGCAAACCCCGCAAACACCGCAAACCGCTGGAAACCATGCAAACCGCGCAAACCCCGCAAACCACGCAAACCCTGCAAACCGCGCAAATCCCGCAAACCGCATAAACCGCGCAAACCCTGTAAACCGTGTAAACCGTAAATCTCGTAAACCATGAATAACCCTGCAAACCCCGCAATCCCCACAAACCCTACAAATGCCGCAAATCGTGCAAACATTGCAAACCATGCAAACCGCGCAAACCCTGCAAACAGAAAAGCCCGTAAACGCCATACTAACCGTAAACCCCGTAAATTCGGTACAAACCGTAAAACCCGCAAACTGCGTAAACACCGCAAACCCCAAAAACCCCTCAAGAAACCCCGTAAACCCCGTAAACACGCGCAAACCCACACAAACCCATGCAACCTGCGCAACCCACGCAAACCCCGTAAACCCCGCAGAAATCGTAATCCCCGTAAACCCCGTAAACCCCGTAAACACCGTAGAAATCGTAAACCGCGTAAACTGCGTAAACCGCATAAACCACATAAACCGCGAAATCCAAGTAAACCCCGTAAACCCCACAAACCCCGAAAACCCCGTAAACCACGTAAACCCTGTAAACCTCGCAAACCCCGTAAACCACGTAAACCCTGTAAACCTCGCAAACCCCACAAACCCCGCAAACTCCGTAAACCCTGCAAACCGCGTAAACCTCGCAAACCGCAAAAGCCGCGCAAACTGCGTAAACCCCGCAAATCGCGTAAACCCCGCAAATCGCATAAACCCTGTAAATCGCGTAAACCCTATAAACCGCGTAAACCCCGAAAACCGCACAAACCCGGTAAACCGCATAAACCCCGTAAACCAAGTAAATCCCATAAACTGTGTAATATAAACTGCGTAAACCCCGTAAACCGTGTAAACTCCGAAAACTCAATAAACCCCGAAAACCTGGTAATCCCTGAACCCCGCAAACCTCGCAAATCCCGTAAACCCGGTAAACCCTGTAAACCCCGTAAACCTCGCAAACCTAGCAAACCCCGCAAACCCCGCAAACGCCACAAACCGTGCAAATGCCGCAAACCGCGCAAACCTTGCAAACCCCGCAAACCCCGCAAACCGCGCAAACCGCGCAAACCGCGTAAACCCCAAAAACCCTGCAAACCGTGTAAACCCCAAAAACCCCATAAACCCCAAAATCTTCGTAAACTCCGTAAACCCCATACAAATCGTAAACCCTGTAAACCCCGTAAACCCGGTACAAGCCGTAAACCCCGCAAACTGCGTCAACCACGCAAATCTCGTAAACCCCGTAAACCCTGCAAACCCGCAAACCCCGCAAATGCTACAAACTGTGCAAACGCCGCAAATCGCGTAAATCCTACAAACCTTGCAAACTGTGCAAACCGCACAATCCCTGCAAATCGCGCAAACCCCGCAAACCGAGTAAACCATGCAAACCCCGTAAACCATGTAAACCTCATAGACCGCGTAAACCTCGAAATCACCGTAAACTCTGTAAACCCGTACAATCCGTAAACCCTGTAAACCCCGTAAACCCGGTACAAACCGTAAACCCCACAAACTGCATAAACCCCGCAAACCCCGTAAACCTCGCAAACCCTGCAAACCCCGCAAACACCGCAAACCGTGCAAACCCTACAAACCGCGCAAACCCAAAAACTGTGCAAACTTCGCAAACCGCGCAAACCTTGCAAATCCCGCAAACTGAGTAAACCGTACAAACCTCGTAAACCATGTAAACACTGTAAAGTGTGTAAACCCAAAATAACCCCGCAAATCCCACAAACCCCACAAACCCCGCAAACACTGCAAACCGCGCAAACCGCGTAAACCCCGCAAACCCCGCAAACTGCGTAAACCCTGTAAATCCCGTAAACCTTGTAAACCCCGAAATCTCGATAAACCCTAAAAACCACGTACAAACCGTAAACCCCGTAAACCCGTAAATAGCGTAAACCCAGTAAACCTTGTAAACCGCATAAACGCCATAAACCCGCGTAAATCGCATAAACTCCAAAAACCCGGTAAACCCCGAAATCCCCGTAAACTCCGTAAACCCCATACAAACCGTAAACCCTGTAAACCCCATACAAACCATAAACCTTGTAAACCCCGTACAAATTGTAAACCCAGCAAATCACGTAAACCCCGCAAACCCCGTAATCCCCGCAAACCGCGCAAACCCTGCAAACACCGCAAACCGTGCAAACGCCGCAAACTGTGAAAACCGCGAAAACCTTACAAACCGCGCAAACCACGCAAACTGCGAAAACCTCGCAAACCCTGCAAATTGCGCAAACCCTGCAAACCGTATAAATGCAAACCCTGTAAACTATGTAAACCGTAAACCGCGTAGACCATGAATAAACCCGCAAACCCGCAAATCCCGCAAACCTCGCAAACGCCGCAATCCGTGCAAACGCCGCAAACCATGCAAACCGTGCAAACCCTGCAAACAGCTCAAACCCTGCAAACCCCGCAAACCGCACAAACCCCACAAACCGTGTAAACTGTGCAAACCACAAAATCCATGTAAATCTCGTACAAACTGTAAACCTCGTAAACCCTGCAAACCCCGTAAACCCCCAGAAAAGCCCGTAAACCCTATAAACCCGCGCAAACCCCGTAGAAATCGTAAACCGCGTAAACCGCATAAACCGCGTAAACCGCAATATCCATGTAAACCATAACCCCGCAAACCGCGTAAACCCCGCAAACCCAGTAAACCCCGTAAACCCCGTAAACCCTGTAAACCGCAAACCCTGTAAACTTTGCAAACCGCGTAAACCTCACAAACCGCACAAACCTGCAAACCGCGCAAACCCTGCAAACCCGCAAACGCTGCAAACCATGCAAACCGCGCAAACGCCGCAAACCGCGTAAATCCCGTAAACCCCATACAAACCCTAAACCCCGTACAAACCGTAAACCCCGTACAACTGTAAACCCCGTACAAATCGTAAACCCCGTAAACCATGTACAAACCGTAAACCCCGTACAAACCATAAACCCTGCAAACCGCGTAAACCGCGTAAACCGCGTAAACCCCGCAAACCCCGCAAACTATGCTAACGCTGCAAACCGCGCAAACCGCACAAAACCCGCAAACCGCGCAAACCGCGCAAACCCTGCAAACCCCGCAAACAACACAAACCCTGCAAACCGTAAATCACGCAAACCCCGCACAAACAGCAAACCCCATAAACCCGATACAATCTGTAAACCCCGCAAACTGCGTAAACCCCACAAACCCCGCAAACCTCGCAAACCACGCAAACGCCGCAAACTGTGCAAACGCCGCAAACCCCGCAAACCGTGCAAACTGTGCAAACTACGCAAACCCTGCAAACTGCGCAAACCCTGCAAACCCCGCAAACGCCACAAACTATGCAAACACCACAAACCGTGCAAACGCTACAAACCGCGCAAACGCCGCAAACTGCGTAAACCCCATAAACCCCGTACAAACTGTAAACCCCATACAAACCGTAAACCCTGCAAACCGCGTAAACCGCATAAACCCCGCAAACATCGCAAACTATGCAAAAGCCGCAAACCACGCAAACTGCGCAAAACCCGCTAACCGCGCAAGCAAACCGCGCAAACCGTGCAAATCCCGCAAACCCCGAAAACCCCGCAAACCCTGCAAACCCCGCAAACACTACAAACCGTGCAAACGTCGCAAACCGCAAAACCCCGCAAACCACGCAAACTGCGCAAACAACGCAAACCGTGCAAACAGCTCAAACCGCCGAAATCGCGCAAACTGCGCAAACCCTGCAAACCACGTAAACCTCGTAAACCACGTAAACCCCAAAATCCTAGTAAATCCGAAAACACAGCCGTACAGAACAAAGTAAACCCGACATAAACCCCGTGATCGCGGGCGCCCGAGGCGCTCGGCCTAACGCAGCCCGCCCGCCTGCCTGCCGCCGTCGCAGCCCGCCCGCCTGCCTACCGCCGTCGCAGCCCGCCCGCCTGCCTGCCTGATCCCACGCACGCGCGACGCTGGCGCAACCTGCTGGAGGCCGTGCGGTGATGCCCATGGCCTACGATCGGGAGGAGAGAGAGATGCGGGGAGGAGAGAGAGGGAGGAGAGAGAAAATAATTTCTAACGTCTGTTACGGCCAAGGACCTATATGCATATTGCATCAAATTAGAGGACCAATTTGCTACATTTAAATATTTGAGGGACCTATTTGCACATACGACCAAACTAGAGGGACCCAGATGCTATTTACCCATTTAATTAGTAGCGTCTTTCTTGTCAGCTTAAACTTTTAAGACAATTGATAGCGCCAATGTAATAAAATTGATATTTTTATTTTTTTTAATATTTTTATTGTAGTTATGAAATTAGTTAACTTATTTATTAATAAAATTGTTCTTTAAAGCTATATTTATATACAACACAATGCAAAATATGTGCCTTTAACTAAACGGTCGTGAAATTAATTGTTGATGTGAGTTGTAGGAGATACCAAGAAACACCAAAAAAGAGAGAGTCCTGAGAGACGACAACATGCAGAGGAATAAGCCTGATGGTTAAAGCTAAAGGGGGAGGGAGAGTTCGGGACATCCAGTGGAACACACAGAGATTTAAGGTAGTTTAAGGAGGAAATCCCCTACGTCAACCGGGCGATCAGCGAAGAGATTTTACTAGAGAAAAAGATAGCCGTGAGGGCTAATACAAGGCTTAGAGAGGGATTGCTCCTCAATTGGGGCTCTAATATAAGGCTTAGAGAGGGAGAGCTCCTCAGTTGGGGCTCTAATACAGTCAGAATGGGAGAAACAAGGAGGTTACTTGTACTTTGGCCGCTCTTGTTGATTCTCTCCTCCTGGATCTATTCTGTTTGAAGATTGTTCAAGGGTATTTGTTAACGATGGACTGTATAGCTTTGTCCTGGTTTCCCGGAGAAAAGGAAGTGAACAAGCTCTGTGCTCACGCCATTTGTCGGCCGCTGGAGGGACCAAAAGCAGCAATAGGGGAGTGTGATTTTTAAATATTGGTATTGCTTCTGGGGATCTGTGACAGCTGGAGCATGCGAATCCTTGATTTGCGTGTCTTGGAGAAAAGATGTCTTGTATGGGGAACGGCGTGGTCGGACCACACTGATGGTGATAGGTACAGCAGCGTAGCATCGTTATTAATGTTAGCAGGAATGGTCCTGGCTCATCGTGAACGAGGCTTGATTGAACCCTCATGGCCGAGGTTTGACCGAGGTGTGAAACCTGTGAGAAAATGAGAAAAGGGTAAATGCCAGCTCGACGCCATGTGTACAATAGGGATGCAGCGCTGGAACCACGTGTTAACATAAGCCCCCCACATTGTCAAGACGCGAATATTGATATGGGTCCTGGAATGCGAACCATCGTGATGGTGGATGCGCTGCCTGAGACTTATTAGGATAAGACGGGGGCGGTGTCTGTTGATCCGTATTCTCTTCCTCCAGCCCCTAAAAATTTCTGTAAAAGAGTAAATAATTAGAGAGATGGCGGAGAGGAAGAAATGGACGACTCTGTCAAGCTTCTCGAAGAAGAGAGCTAGTGATCCCCCTGTTGACGCCCCTCCTCCTGAGAAGAGGAGAATTTTTGAGCCATCTGCAAGGTCGCCGAAACCGGCGGCTGTGAAGCCTGCTGAAGCGCTCCAAAAAGAAGAAGTGGGAATTGCGGTTGTGGATCTGGAGGCGGAGGCTCCGCTTGCCAAGGCCGCTGCGGTGCTGGCGTAGACGCTGGAGTCTGTGTAGGAGCTAGCAGGTGTAGAGGCCACAGAGGTGGTGAATGTCTCTGACTCTCCGATCAGGTCGCCTCTGAAGGCTGGAAAGCGAAAGGAGGTGATCTTGGTGGGCGAAACACCTGCGAGAGAGAGACTAGCGCCTGGGAAGATCCTGCTCAAGGATGAAGAGATTGAGCGACTCTTCCCCAAGTTCGGGACAAAGATACACATAACCAAGAGTCGTGATTGAGATGAGGGGAAGCCACGACACATCCAGCCCCAGAAGCATTTCTTCTCTCGGCCGCTTCCTGAGGTCTATGCGGCGGCCGTTAAACAAGGGTGGGTCCGACTTGCTGGACCCAAGCCAACGCCTCCGATTGGAGTGAATCCCGATAATTATTGTGAGTTCCACGGGAACTACGAGCACAAGCTTCACAAGTGCTGTGGCCTCAGAGCTTTGCTCGACAAACTAGCAGATCAGGGCAAGCTCGAAGAGTTCATGCAGATGACACCGACCTTCACTACTGCCCAGAAAGGAAAGGCCCCTGAAGCTACTGGGGCTCCTGCTAAAGCCCTGCCATCTCCAGGTCCTAGCCAACAAGGGTGTCCTTACCCTCCTACCGCCAGAACGATTAATGCTATCTACAGCATTGACCCTGCCACTGCTCGCCGCCAAGAAGTCGAGGTCGGCTGTATCTCTGAGCAACATTCTTCATCCATCCCACTTACCTTCTACCAAGAGAATCTCCCCTAGCAGGGCAATATACACAACGATCTGATCGTAGTCGTTGCCCGCATAGTTGATTTCAATGTTTGACGAGTGCTCCTCTACTCTGGGAGTGCCGCTGATATCCTATTCGAATCTGGCTTCCTCTAGATTGGACTCAAGGAGGTAAACCTCCTCCGTGCTGGAACCACCTTACTCGGTTTCTCCGGGGAGAGGGTTCAACCTCTGGGATTCATTGCCTTGCCCGTCTCCTTCAGCGATGACAACGGCTACGCCATGAACATGGTGAACTTCATCGTCATCAGAGCTAAGTCAGGCTACAACGCCATCCTCGGAAGGACGACACTCAATTCCTTTGGAATGGTGATTTCCACGTCTCACCTCTGCGCGAAGTTTCCCACCCCCAGCGGCGTTAGCACCATCAGAGGAGATGCCAGGCTGGCTACCCGGTGTTTCCAGATCACCGCACAGCTCTTATTCGATCAACTGGATCCCAGGAAGTTTCAACCCGTCGTATCACAGGAGGGGGTCATCAATGTAACCTTGGGGGGGGGGGATTCTTCCAAAGTTGTAAACTTGTCCTCTTCCATGAATGATAAACAACAGGCAGAGATTACTGCCATGCTTTCTGATACATTGATGTCTTCGCATGGTCTCCTAAAAATGTTTTAGGCATTGACATGACTGTCTGCGAGCACCACCTGAACATATCTAATACTGCCTCCCCTATTGCACAAAAGAAAAGGGTGATGACAGAAGAAAGGTAGAACGCTATCAAAGAAGAGGTCAATAAACTATTTGAAGCCGGCTACATCAGGGAAGTTCAATATCCCCAATGGCTCACCAAGGTCATCATGGTGAAAAAGGCCAACAGAAAGTGGAGGATGTGCGTAGACTTTCGCACATTAAGTCAAGCCTGCCCCAAAGATACTTACCCTCTCCCACGCATCGATACGATGGTGGATCATACCTTCGGATACGAGGTTATAAGCTTCTTGGATGCTTTCTCTGGGTACCATCAGATCCGGATGGCCAAAAAAGATGAAAAAAAGACTGCCTTCATCACTGACTTTGGCACATACTGCTATAACGTCATGCCCTTTGGTCTCAAGAATGCCAACGCTACTTACTAGTGCATGATTAATGCCGTCTTCAGGGACCAAAGGGGGAGGAATCTTGAAGCCTATGTCGACGACATCCTAGTCAACAGCAAAACCTTGGAAGGGCACCTCAGCGACCTCAAGGAGACAGTTGACACCCTCTGAAGGTTTAACCTCAAACTTAATCCTACCAAGTGCACCTTCGACGCAGCCTCAAGGAAATTTTTGAGCTATCTAGTCTTAGCCAGAGGAATAGAAGCCAATTTAGATAAAATCTCGGCGATCCTAAGCATGCCCTCTGCTAAAACGGCAAAATAAATTCAGAAACTGGCAGGACGGATCAACAGCCTGGGTAGATTCATTTCAATAGCAGGGGATCGATGTTAGCCATTTTTTCGATGCCTGCGTAACAACAAGGGGGGTCAATGGACCGACGAGTGAGAAGCCGCTTTCACAAAACTGAAGAGATATCTTACCTCGGCCCCGATATTAGTGACGCTAAAGGAAGGGGCGATCCTATCCTTATACTTGGGTGTCTCTGATACTGCGGTCTCGGCGATTCTCGTGGATGACGATAAGGGGGTACAACATCCAATCTTTTATATCAATCACATACTCCTAGATGCTGAAAGCCAGTACCCCACACTAGAAAAATTTGCTCTGGCTCTCCTGATCACAGCGAGGAAGTTACTCTCATATTTTCAGTCCCACACTATCCAGATTGTCACTGATCAATTGCTCCTGAAGATACTGCACACTCCTGAGGTCTCAGGAAGGCTGCTTAAATGGTTCATTGAGCTAGGCGAGTATGACATCAAATATGTCCCGCGGACAGCAATCAAGGCTCAAGCGCTGGCAGACTTCATCGCCAAGCTTTCTACTTCATAGCCACTGCTTGCCAGACATCGGACAAATCTCTGGTCCCTTCATGTCGATGGTTCATCTGGATCGCAGTCCCAGAGGGCTGGGATTCTCCTAACCAGCCCAATGGGATCCACGTTGCACCAGGCCGTGACACTTTAGTTCAAGGCTACAAACAAACAGGTCGAGTATGAAGCTCTCTTTGCAGGGCTGAACTTTGCACTCAGCATGGTTGTGAAGTGTATACAAGTATTCAGTAACTCCCAACTGTTTGTCAACCAGGTGAATCGTGCATTCGAAATGAAGGACGAGGTTCTGAAAAAATATTTGCTACAAGCCCAGTCCTTGATCTCTTAGTTTGAAGATTTCTTCCTAACGCTTTGAATTCTGAACTTGTTAGAAAGTATGAATGGTTTGATTACGTCCGTGCGTCGATCAAAAAGATCAGACGACCAGAAGACGGACGGTCATAGCTGTTTCCCATAAAGCCTTTCTCAAGGGAAAACTAAAGCATTTGCCCGCCTTCTAACCCTAAGAGAAGAAGCCCTCACTCCGTCCATCGTGAAGTCGAGCAATGGGAGGAGGAGAGATCAAGTGGGCTGAACTGGCCGATCAATTCCAGAAGGATACCAGCTATCAGGAGAGTCTCCTGATGGAGCACGAGGTGCTCAACACGACTAGAGGGTTTAGAGGAAACCCCAGCCTGATGGTCATCCCTCCTACCGCTAATTTCCGACCAAACAGTCCTCCTAAGGGAGAAATATGTGTATACCGGGCGCAGGTGGAATACGGCTTGATGTTGCCGCCGCAATCGGAGTTCAAGGATGTCTTGAACTCGTACCAGATTGTGCTGGTGCAACTTTCCCCAAACGCCGTTGCTTACATGTACTCCTTCCTGAAGCTATTACAGGTCCGAGAGATACCATGGAGCCTGACGCTATTTAGAAGTCTGTTCAGCTGGATGATGGTGCCTGGGTATGGGGGATGTTTGGCCAGATCAAGGACTAGGAAAGCGATGTTCTCAGGAGCAAGTAGTTCCCACTCAGACTGGAGGGACTACTACTTCTTTGTAGGAGGGGATTTGGGGATCCACCTGAAGCCCAGAGTCTGCCCTCTTGAGTTCGTCGGTGATGCTAAGTGGATGGTTGGGACGTCCATCCAGAAGAATTTGGAGATGTTGAAGGAGCAGAGCTGGCCCTTGAAGGACTTCCTTAGGCTCGTGAAGAATGATATATCCATGTACGCCAAGGTATTGGGATATGTTATCTTCAAGGAAGTCGCCCCACTTCATGACACAGATCTGATGAAGAGGGCCAGGAGGGGGCAGCCTCCTGCCGTCCAGCTCAGTAAAGAGGTTACTGAGGTGGAGGAGGAAGAGGTGATAGAGGTTCCACAGCCGATCTGCGGCAGAACCGTCGTTGAAGTGGTGTCCTCTCTTGAGGATGCGGCAAACGACAAGAAGACCTTGGCTGAGCTGGGGTACATGAGAAAGGGGAAAGAACCCAAGACGGCCGCCAAGCCCTAGTCAATCCCCAAGGGCGACAAAGGGATTGTCATAAGGGAAAAGAAGGAAGGGAATAAGGTCGAAGGAGGCCAAGAAAAGGAGAATGTAAGGAGCCCCTGCCTGGACTTAATTCTCAGGGAGGCTCCTAAGAAAAAAGAGGTCCCTCTGAGGGTGCAAGCCCGGAGCCCCCAGTCAAGAAAGGAAAAGGTGTAGAGGAGGAAGGTCTTGCTGCAGAGGGGTGTCACGATTGGCAGCAAAGCACCGAGCCCCCTTACAGCACCAATCTCACCGTGATCTTTGGGGACGAAAGTATAAGGATTGCGGTGAGGACAAAGGAAGATCAGAGAAAGTTGACCGTCTTCTCCCTGCCGTCTGCGAGCCAAGGCAGCACCTACCGAGGAGAAGTAGGCCTGGGCCTGGGAAGCGGCCTAGTGACAAAAGACTTGGAGGAGAAGGAAGAGAGGACCTCGACGCCAAAGCTCAACTCAGGCTTCGCCAACAGAGTAGCCACGGTAAGGATTCTCTCTCAGGCCTTCTCTCCTATTTGTTCTCGTGAGCTAACTTTGTTTCTGTTGCAGATACTCACTCGCTTGCCAGTGGCTTTGAACAGGGCCCTGAGGACGGAGGAGCAAGTGCTGGAACAAGGACATCAGCTTCATCAATGGGATGAAAAAATTGAGGCCTTGATGGTCCAGCTCGCAATGAAGTCTTCTCAGCTTCATGTCGCGCAGGAGGAAAAGGCCAAACTGCAGGAGGAACTTGCAGTATACAAGTCTACAATGGGTGCGATGAAAGCTGATAATAAAGCCCTGCGGGAGAAACTGGACAAAGCCGCCGGAGACCAGGAGGCCATTGCTGCGGTGAGGTCTGCGACAGCTGTAAAGGCTTATAGGACGAGCTTACCTTGTAGGCAGGAGAGGTTAGATGGGATCACGCGAGTGTGGGAAGGATTGACCTTTACTTTGATCCAAGGGGGAAAAATCATTGCCGCCGATCTTGGAGAGGTGGATCCCTTTCCTTGCCTGGCCGCTGATCCTGTTTACAAGGAGGAGGGGTTTGATTTAACTGATGATCTTATCCAACAGATATTTGATCTTTTGGATGGGATCAGTGAAGGCTAACTTACTTTCCTTGTAAGATGAGCGAATTGTAATCTTCTGTAATTTTGAAAATAAAGAAATGAAAAAGTTTGTTGTCTTACATACCTGTTTATTCTGATGTGTATGAAATGAACAAGTACCTTTGTATGAAGTTTGAGGTATTTCGATTGCAACTCTATGAGAAAATCCTGTATAACAAGTTAATAATAAAGGACTTTGAATCACATAGAGCACCCAGTTTGGACTTTGAAACTTCATAAATCCGTATAAGAAGTAAGCAATGATAATAGGACAAATCCCGTCTAGGAGGAATGATTTGACCCAATGCCAAAAAGACTTGGAGCATTTGAAACATCGTATTTGATATTTGTACTTAAGGCACGGGCTGACCCTGGGGGTTTCCTAAATTTGGCTTAAAATTATACTCCTTTATGCACCTGCACAGGAAGAAAGTAATATTAGTAGTGGAGATCCTGCCTAGAAGGAGTTATCTGACCCAGTGCCAAAAGGACTTGATCGTCTGAAATATCATTGCTGATGTTTGTACTTGAGGCAAGGGCTGACTCACGTTAGAGCGACAGATCCTAGTGGAAAGCGAAAGCACTCTGCTTAGGGGGGGACCTGTATCATGAGTAGATAACATGGACAGCCCTAAGGTTACGAGCAGGCCTCCAAACCTTCTGCTAGCTAGATGAGCTTATGAAAGGGTTCCATATGTAGGTAGGAGACCCCGCCTGCCAGGCGTAACTAGGCTTGGTGACCTCCGTATATAGAAGGTGAGTATAACGAACCATCGTGTACGAGGCTCGGAAGCCTTGGGTACCATAATTGGGAGTTTGAGGTTTAGGATCATACCTGGGTAACGGATAATAGGTTGATGAATACCTCAATATGATTTAACAAATGAGATCCAGTATTACAAGAACTCCTGAATCCAAGATATAACCTCTGAAACAGCATAAAAAAATCTAGATATATTTTGGAAGAACCCAGATGTCTATTAATAAAGAATGTCCCAGAACTCGTCGATTGAATCCGTGTAATAAATTCTTGAATGAATCTGTACAAAGAATTCTCGTGCAGGAAAAATAAAGATGGGTCGTCATTTTGAATTAGGCATAAAATTTCTTCAGATCATCTCCGCTCCAAGTTCTGGGAGTTGAGTGCCATCAGAGGTCATGAGATAGTATGCATTAGGTCCAGCAACCTCGCGCACGATGTAAGGGCCTTCCCAGTTAGGCTCAAGTTTGGGAACCCCTAAGTTACTGCTAGCAAGAAGTCGTCATTTGAGTACCAGATCACCTTGAATGAAAACCCTGGATTTAACCTTGCGGTTAAAGTATCTTTCTACCCGACGTTTATACTCCAGAAGTTTGACCGCTGCCAACTGTCTCTTTTGCTCCAAGAGGTCTAGGTCAACCCGTCGTGAATCATCATTTTCATTTATCCAAGCTTGCAGATCTTTGGGATCGAAGTTGGCCGCATCCTCCACTCTGAATGAGAATTGTTCTAGCTCAACCGGTATGACAGCGTCCATTCCGAAGGATAGAGAAAATGGTGACTCTTGAGTGACTTCGGAGGGAGCAGTATTGTAAGCCCAAAGAGGACCTGGTAGTTCTTCCGGCTAACGGGTTTTGGCGCCGTCTAGGCATTTCTTTAAAATATTTAAAATATTTTTGTTAGCAGCCTCTTCCTGCCCATTAGTATGAGGGTGCCAAACGGATGCATATTTGAGATTAATCTAATATTGGGCACAGAAGTCGTAAATTCATTGGTTGGCAAATGAAGTGTCATTGTCCATGATGATCACCATCGGTATGCCATATCTGCAGATGATGTTAGCCCATAGGAAATTTTCAACATTCTGCGTGGTAGGTTGAGTAAGTGACTTGGCCTCAATCTTCTTTGTGAAGTAGTCAACAGAAACTAGTATCCATTTGTAGCTCCTCATGGTCATAGGCATTGGGCCTAGGAAGTCCAGCCTCCAAACAACGAAGGGCCAAGACGAGTTGATAGGCCTGAGATATCCAGCAGGTTGTTTTTGCATGTCAGCATAGTACTGGCACTAAGAGCACTTTTCGACGAGTGTCTGGGCGTCCTTGTGGATATTAGGCCAGAAGAATCCTTGGCGTAGGATTCTCATGACCAAACTTCAGCCACGAGCGTGAGTTCCACACTCCCCTTTGTGCACAGCCTCCATGACTTCTTGAGCTTCTTCAGGCCTTAAGCACTTGGTGAGGGTCTGGCATAAGACCTCCTGTAGAGTTCTCCATCTATAAGGACGTATTTGGTGCTGTCAAGCCTCAGTTTCTTTGCTTCTTGAGTGTTATCGGGCTGTGTCCCTTCTTTTAAGTAGCTGAGGATCCTGTCCATCCAACAAGGCGGATGCTCAGAGTGGATTTTCGTTCATTCAAAATTGGGTTTGTTAAATACTTGAGTTCGGTGAAGGTCGGGGAGCCCCCCTTTTGCAAGCCGATCTGCCACTTGATTCTCTTCTCTGGGAATATGCACCAGGGAGAACTCTTCAAACTGAGAGATTAAGGACTAGGCTTGTTGCAGATATTTTTTCAGAATCTCGTCTTTTATTTCGAATGCTCGATTCACCTGGTTGACGACCAACTGGAGTCACTGAATACCTGTATACATTTCACGGTCATGCTGAGCGTGAAGTTTAGACCCACAATAAGAACTTCATACTCTACTTGATTGTTGGTAGCCTTGAACTGGAGGGTTACTGCTTGATGTAAGGTGGCTCTCATCGGACTGGTTAAAAGAATTCCAGTCCCCTGGGATTGCAACCCAGATGCACCATCGACGTAAAGAGACCACGATGCAATCTGATGTTTGGCAAGTGGTGGCTCTGGAGTAGAGAGCTCGGCGACGAAGTCTGCCAACGCCTGAGCCTTGATTGTTACCCGTAGGATGTATTTAATGTCGTACTCGCCTAGTTCAATGGACTATTTGAGAAGCCTCCTTGAGATTTCGGGAGTGTGCAGAATCTTCAAGAGTGGTTGGTCAGTGACCACTTGGACAGTGTGGAACTGGAAGTATGGGCGCAGCCTCCTTGCCGCCATCATGAGAGCTAGAGCGAGCTTTTCCAGAGTGAGGTATTGAGTCTTAGCATCAAGAAGTTTATGGCTGATGTAGAATATAGGGTGCTGTACCCCCTATCGTCGTTGACGAGGACAACTGAGACCGCAACGTCTAATACGCCTAGATACAAAGATAAAACCGCTCCTTCCTTGGGTGCCACCAGTATCGATGTCGAGGTGAGGTATTTCTTTAGCTTTGTGAAAGCAGTTTCACATTCATCAGTCCACTGACCCCTTTTATTGTTACGCAAACATCGGAAAAAGGGTGAACAGCGGTCTCCGGCCTTTGAAATGAACCTTCCCAGGCTATTGATTCGTCCTGCCAGCTTCTGAATTTCTTTTGCCATTTTAGGAGAGAGCATGTTCAAGATCACCAAAATTTTATCTGGATTGACTTCTTTCCCTCTAGCTGAGATCAGATAGCCCAAGAACTTCCCTGAGACCGCAGCGAAGGTGCACTTGGCGGGATTGAGCTTTAGGTTGAACCTTCGAAGGGTGTCGAGTGTCTCCTTGAGGTCACTAAAGTGCCCTTCCATGCTTCTGCTTTTCACCAGGATGTCATCTACGTACGCCTCAAGATTTTTGCCCCTCTAACTTTTGAAAACGGCGTCGATCATGTGCTGGTAAGTGGCACCAGCATTCTTGAGGCCAAAGGGCATGACATTGTAATAATATGTACTGAAGTCAATGATGAAGGCAATCTTTTCTTCGTCTTTCTCAGTCATCCGGATTTGATGGTATCCGGAGAAAGCATCCAGGAAACTCATAACCTCGTATCCAAAGGTACGATCTACCATCGTATTGATGTGTGGGAGAGGATAAGTGTCTTTGGGGCAGACCTGATTTAATGTGCGAAAGTCCATGCACATCCTCCACTTCCTGTTGGCATTCTTCACCATAATGCCGTTGGTGAGCCACTGGGAGTATTGAATTTCCCTGATGAGCCTGCTCTAAGCAATTTATTGACTTCTTCTTCGATAACACTTTGGCTTTTCCCTGTCATAACCCTCTTCTTCTGTTTTATGGGAGTGGTTGTATCAGGCACATTCAGATGGTATTCACAAATGGCTCTGTCAATTCCTGAAATATCCTCAGGAGACCAAACAAAGATGTCGATGTACTCAGAAAGCAAGGCAGTGATTTCCGTCTGCTGCTTGTCATTCATGGAGGAGGATAAATTTATAATTTTAGAAGAGTCCCCCCCCGAAGGTTACATTGATGACCCCCTCCTGCATCATGGCCGGTTGAGATTCCCTAGGGTCTAGTTGATCAACGATGAGCTGTGCGGTGATCTGGAAGCACCGGGTAGCCTGCCTGACATCCCCTCTGATGGTGACAATGCCACTGGAGGTAGGGAACTTTGTGCAGAGATGGGGTGTGGAGATCACCATCCCGAAGGAATTGAGAGTTGTTCTTCCAAGGATGGCGTTGTAGCCTGACTTAGCTCTGATGACAACAAAATTCACCATGCTCATGGCGTAGCCATTGTCATCGCTGAAGGAGATTGACAAGGCGATGAATCCCAGAGGTTGGACCCTCTCCCCAGAAAAACCGAGTAGAGTGGCTCCAGCGCGGAGGAGGTTTGCTTCCCTGAGCCCCATCTGATGGAAAGTAGACTCGAACATGATGTCAGCTGCACTCCTAGAGTTGAGGAGTACTCGCTGAACATCGAAATCGGTTATGCGGGCAACGACTACGATCGGATCATTGTGTGGATTACCCTGTTGGGGGAGATCCTTTTGGCAAAAGGTGAGCGTGATAGAGGAAGTATGCTGTTGAGAGATGGCGTCGACCTTGATCTCTTGGCGGTGAGCAGTAGCAGGGTCAATGCTAAAAATGATATTGATCGTCCTAGCAGCAGGAGAATAAGGACGCCCGGGCTGGCTTGGGCCTGGAGACGACAGAGTTTTGGCAAGAGTTCCAGTAACTTCGGGGGCCTTTCCTTTCTGGGTAGCATTGAAAGCTGACGCCATTTGCATGAATTCCTTGAGCTTGCCCTGATCCGCTAGCTTGTCGAACAGAGCCCTTAGGCCTCGACACTTGTGAAGCCTGTGCCGTAGTTCCCGTGGAACTCACAATAATTGTTAGGATCCACTCCGACTGGAGGCGCTGGCTTGGGTCCGGCAAGTCGGACCCAACCTTGTTTGACGACCGCTGCATAGACTTCAGGAAGCGGACGAGAGAAGAAGTGATTCTGGTGCTGGACGTGTTGCGACTTTTCCTCATCTCGACCATGACTTTTGGTCATATGCATCTTTGTGGCTGGGGGTTCATCACCCCAATGTTTCCTCTTTCTCTTCTCCTGATTGGATCCAGAAACATTGGGGTGAGAGGACTCAGCATCCTTGAGGAGCATGAATTGGCTGGCCCAGGCCAACAGGTCTGGGTAGCTTCGAGGCCTTAACCAGTTGTAGGAATTTAGACAGATCCCCAACCCTGAGCCCCCTCCGAAAATTGTGTATGGCCACTGCAGGGTTGACATCTTCAGCTTCTGCCGCGGCAGCAAAGAAGCGATTGGTGTAATCCCGGAGGCTTTCCTTCTCGTCTTTCTTAATGTTGGCGAGCACCATGTCGGAAATGACCATTCTGGTTCGACCAATGAAACAGGTAATCAGCTCCCATTTCAGGTGTTCATAGGAGGAGATATGACCCCTGTGGAGCTTGATGAACCAGCTAAATGTCGCCCCCTTCAAGGTGTTCGCTAGGAGGTGGCACTTGGTAGCCTTATCTGGCTGGCGATAATGGAATGCAACTTCAAACTCTTGTATGTGCTCGCGGGGGTCAGTTGTACCTTTGTAGGCCTCAAGCCTAGGTGGCCTGAAGTCTTCTGGGATTGGGGCCAGCCGGATGGTGTCGGCAAAAAGAGCGTTGCCGTCCATCGGTCCGAAGAAGGGGTCAGGCCTATGATGAGGAGCATGAATGCCCGGAAAGAGAGAGTCTCTTCCGACAAGGAAATGAGGGAAGGCAGATGGAAGGAAAGCAGACTGTGGTAGAGGGTGAGGTGGAAGAGGATTCTGGTGAACCTCCTAGGGGCGAAAGGGGCATTTGGGCGGTTGAGAAGAGCCAGACGTCTGAATGGAAGGCGCTGCGATAGGAAGCACGGGAGAAGGAGCCTCGGCGACTGGAGGAGGTGCCGCCGCTATCGGCGGAAGAGGTGCAGGAGCCGCCGCGACTGGCGGGAGAGGTAGTACTGCGCACATTGGCTGAGTCTGCCTGAGAATCATGGCTTGTTGGGCTGTGAGGCAAGTGACTAGGTCAGTGAGATTCGCCAGCATTCCCTGAAGTTCTGAGACACGGGTATCCTTGGAAGCAGATTCGGTGTGACGCCGAGAAGTTGAGGCCAAAGCTCTGTCATCCGATGCCCGAACGGAAGGTTCTCCCGCATGTGTACTGTGAGCAGCGGAGTTGGTTCTGCGTGTTCTAGCCACCATCTCCCCGGGTCTCAATGAAAGCACTATAAGATGTTGACATGAGATGTAGGGGATCCCAAGAAACACCAAAAAAAGAGAGTCCTAAGAGACGGCGGCACGTAGAGGAATAAGCCTGATGGTTAAAGCTAAATGGGGAGAGAGAGTTCGAGACATCCAGTAGAACACACAGAGATTTAAGGTGGTTCAGAGAAGAAATTCCCTACGTCCACCGGGCGATCAGCGAAGTGATTTTACTAGGAAAAAAGGTAGCCGTGAGGGCTAATACAAGGCTTAGAGAGAGAGAGAGAACTCATCAATTGGGGCTCTAATACAGTCAGAATGGGAGAAACAGGGAGGTTACTTGCATTTTGGCTGCTCTTGTTGATTCTCTCCTCCTGGATCTGTCCTGCTTGAAGACTGTTCAAGGGTATTTGTAGGCGATGGACTATACAACTTTGTCCTAGTTTCCCAGAGAAAAGGAGGTGAACAAGCTCTGTGCTCGCGTCGTTTATCGGCCGTTGGAGGGACCAAAAGCAGCAACAGGGGAGCGTGATTTTTAAATATTGGTATTGCTTCTGGGGATCTGTGATAGCTGGAGCATGCAGATCCTTGATTTGCGTGTCTTGGAGAAAAGGTATCTTGTACGGGGAACGGTGTGGTCGGACCACATTGACGGTGACAGGTACAACAGCGTAGCATCATCATCGATGTTAGCAGGGATGGTCCTGGCTCGTCGTGGATGAGGCTTGATTGAACCCTCGTGGCTGAAGTTTGACCGAGGTCTGAAACCTGTGAGAAAATGAGAGTAAATAAAGGGTAAATGCCAGCTCGGCGCCACGTGTACGATAGGAATGCTGCGCTGAAACCACGTGTTAACATTAATGTTACCAGACTAATTAGCAGATCAAAATATGAATTCAACATTTACTTAAAATCGTTCAATATGCATTAATTATTATAGATATTTAAAATTATGCAAAAAAATTATAATATCGCACATGATACATATAATTAGCATATACAAAAGAATGTGACTGGTTACTCTTACTTAATTCAATATTTGAAGTTAGAATACATGAATTGTAGTTTTTCTCATTAACATAATAATATAATTATAAGGAACAAAAAGAGCTTCAGTGTCGCGATCTGAACGGTATCACATAAGGAAGCTGGTAAGGAATTGTTTGGTTTGGTATTAAATTTAAGTAATAAAAAAGAAAATATTTTATTTTATAAAAGTAATAGGAAAGAAATTTATTTTAATATTGGGAGGTGTTTACGATGTGAAATAAAGTTGATTTTAAGATTAGAATTTGTGTTGGATGTGAAATAAAGTTTATTTTTAAAATTAAAATTTGTATTGAATGTAAAATAAAATTATTAAAATTTAAAATATTTTAAATATGTTAAAGTTAAAATTTATATTGAATGTATTTTTTGGTTTATCTCAAACAAGCCCTAAAGTATCACAATCTGGAAGATAGCCGGCTCGGGGTTACAAAGAGCTTCCAGCATCTGCACTACAAGGAAGGAGACCTCCAGTTCAATATCAAGTCTTCTCTGATTCCGGAGTCCCGCTGCTACCAATACTTTCAACCTTAAGTTGAGGAACAGACGGCGCTTCTGCATTCCAACCAGAACAACAAGGGTTTTCAGTAGCTGGGAGAGGTTGCCAATCCTGAAGCTTCGTCGAATTGATATAATCCAGAACCAGACTCTCTTTTTTAGTAAAATCTCCTCGTTGACGTCCGGTGGACGTAGGGGATCTCCTCCCTAAACCACCTTAAATTTCTATGTGTTACTTCAGATGTCATTCTTCCTCTTTAACACTTTAATCCCTTTGACCGAATGCCACGTACCGTTGATTCCAAGATCCACATTTTGCCATCAATAGTAATATAAAGGAGAAGATGGAAATCCCACAAAAGTGACAAAAAAAAGCCTTAGGCCGACCGTATTGCCAAAAATTAATAGAATACCTAAAAAAGAGAGATTATTAGCTTTGGAGACCCAAATCCATAACCAAAAACAAAACAAAGAGCTGAATAGTTTTCTGCTTAGCCCTCAAACTAGGTTGTAGGCTCAATGAAATTTCCAACAACTAAACAGAGATACTTACCAAAAATAAAAGATCTAATATCAGGAAAATTTTGAATTTTTTTCTCGTTAAAACAAGTAAATCATGTACATTTATATGTAATTGTACTATATTAACTAAAATTTTCAGCAATAAAATCGCATAATCAAATAAACAAGATTTTAAGCAAGTCTATTTATGGACTCAAGACTGGTTTACCATGTCCAAAAATCAACTTCACCGTAGCTTTGTTGATTCTGAAGTGACCGTCTCCTTTTTCATTAAAATACATTATTGTCTCGTCTAATATTTTCTTGTATTTTCTTGTATATGTGGATGATATAATACTTGCCAGTTCATCTTCTATTGAAATTCATTTTTGCCATTCAGGAATTATCAAGAACTTTTGTTATTAAAAAGATCCTGGGATTCTCTACAATTTTTCCTTGGAATAGACATCTCTCACAGTGATGATGGTCTATTATTATGACAACAAGAAAAATATATTCATGATCTCTTGGATCATAAATCCAAGACCAAGGCCAAAAAGATGCCTACTCTTTTATTAGGGATTACAACTTTTATCCAAACATGTTTAACAGGCCCTGCCTCGACCTGCCGAAATGTAACAAGTATGGCCGTAAATATATATATAGAGAGAGAGAGCGTTTTTTTTTTTTGATAGAAAGTGTAGTGTAGAACTTGGCTTTCTTTCATGAATTGCTTTGATGTCCACTTTTAAAGACAAAAAAATGTGACGGACAGCAGAAAGGGGCTCACCTTCTTGACCCAGTTAACGAGCATTCTTCTTAGATTGAAGAAATAGGCTTTTATGATGTGCTTCCTAGAACCAAAATCATATTCCTCTTCACATTCAATCCCATAATAGCTGGGCTAATGCCCAATCATAACATTGATTACAGAAACTCTAAAATCTTCAAATTATCATGTTTAAGTTGAAATTTGATTTTAATCTGCTGTTAAAAATTATTTTCAATATTTGATACATACCATTCATCAAAACTTTCAATTCTCGAGCACACAATCTCAAAAGGTTTTGTTATTTGCCAGTAACATTTCCATATCATGTCTATACAAAAGAATCTGAGTGGCTGCTTCTAGTTCTACATTTGAAGTTAGAATGCATGAATTGTAGCTTTTCAATTAATGTCATAACATAGTTGTCCGGAAAAAAATGAGCGCCACAAGACAGCAGGCTCGATCAGAATGGTACGACATAAGGAAGCTGAAGAATATCACAATCTGGAAGATAGCAAGCTCGGGGTTGCAAAGAACTTCCAGCATCCGCACTGCAAGCGGTTCGATCTGAAACACCAACTTGCAAGTTCTTGGCAATGGGTTCTATACGGCGAGACCTATGAGTTGAAAATAGCCAATCTTCGTCGCCCATATCCTTCTCATCCAACTGTAAGGAAGGAGGCTTCCAGTTCAATATCAAGTCTCTGAAGCTCCTCTCTAATTCTGGAGTGCTGCAGCTACCAATACTTCCAACCTCAAGTTGAGGAACAGAGGATTCTGCAATCCGATCAGAGCAGCAAGGGTCTTCAGTAGCAGGGAGAGGCTGAGAATCCTGAAGCTTCGTTGAATTGATGAGTTTGCTACCGAGAATGATTTCAGAGATCTGCCGAGAACAGCCAGTACTTGCTGGCTGCAGATTCTTGTCGGTGTGTTTCTTCAGAGGTAGCTTGATGCGCAGGACCAGGCCTTTTGACAGAAGTATAAGAATCATTAGCATCACGTGGATGATAAGATGAAGATCCCTAAGGCAGAAAGAGGAAACATGGAATCATTACCGTGACTTCTCCTGATCACTTGAGAATCCACGACGCTTGTCATCTGACTGCTGTTCTGGGTTGATTCCGAGGATGGGCATGAGTTCAGTAAAGAAGCAGGAGCTTCGTGTTCTTCAGTAAGGCCACTCCCTTCCAGCTGCTCACATGAATTTTTTCCTGCATGGTGGAAACTCTCATGGGGATGTGCGGCCTTCTTATCATGCCGCCTTTTCTTCTTATTGTTCTCCAAGGAATCCTGCTTACCGTTCTCTTCCCTGGATCTCTTTTTACTGAAGATTTCATTCTTCCTGAACTTCTCTTCATTGAGTAAACCATTTCCCCTTCTATTCTGAAGCTTCTGAGCACCAGAACAATCATCAATTCTGATAAAGGATGCATGATCGGAAAGCAAAGGGAATGTAGAGGACATTTTGATTGACTAATGGACTCATGCCTTGGCAGTTATCTAGAACAGCATTACATGAAGAAAGGATAATCTACCATTCAACTTTATGCCTTGGCAACAATGAAGAAACACATGCAATAATCCAAGGTTCAACAATTGACAATGTGGATCTACAATTTCATTGACAAAATTTCACAATAGAAGTCATTACAATCTGGCAAGGTTCAACATTTTCCATGAAAATGGCATACTGTCAAACAACCTAAGCAAATGTATAGAAACCCAAGACATAAGACTGCTAACAAGATCACAATTTGTGACTCAAGAAAGAAGACATAATCTCCACCAAAAATGAAGCTGTGGCTCTATAAACACGATTAAAAACGACCTCCATATACATTAGCATACTTATCTGTTCATTTGATTGTATAATTTCAGAGAGGATACAGATTTTCACATTAGTTGATCAACATACAGTAGGAAGATGAATCACAACCGGATCAATAAAAGCCAGTCGAGCACAGATGCAATCAAATCAATCGCTGCATATTTAATGCTCAACGAACCTTTATTGATCCGACCAGACAGGCATCTTCTCTCTTGCACCCCAACGGTTGATACGGTAAACACCGAGACATCGCTCCTCACTCAGTAATCCTCCGAATCGATTGGCAAATCTCCACGAAAACAATCCAAAATCACAGCAAGATCTCGATGCTTCAGATCTAATTGCAAGATAGAAACCTTTCAGAAAAGCGGGAATGCTGCGGGAGGCACGGGAAGGGAGAAGCCAAAGATTTGCGCTGAAAAGCTAGGGTTAGGGTTTCGAAGGGCTAGAAAGGAGCGCATACGGGATTCCGTAATGAGGGATTGGAGGGCTATTTATAGGCATCCAGTGGTACATCTCGGCCGTAAAAGTTTTCTTTTTGGCCTTATTTGGCAATGGAGTAAAAATCATGGCTAAAATTACCCATGGTCAAAATCTCAAATTTATTTTAAAAAAATTTAAAAAATTATTTTATATTTCATCTCATACAAATTTCAACATTAAACAATCACTTTATTTCACATCTAACACAATTTTCAATAAATCAATCAACTTTGTTTCACATCATATATAATTTTTAATATAATCAACTTACTTTATTTCACATCATACACAATTTTTAATATAATGAACTTACTTTATTTCACATCATACACACTTTTGAAAAATGACTAAAAATTCTAATCAAATTTTCTTTTTTTCCTTATTACCAAATAGAGCCGGGGTGGTATTTTTATTTGGTATTGCGAGATACAACAAATTTCACTAATAAAATTCATCTAAGCCACTCTCATGGATAAATATTTTTAATAAATTTAATTATTGAATATATTTTAAAAATTAAAATTATATATTTAAATATTATAAATATATTTAAGTATTTTTAATTACTAATTTAATATCAACTTATTTTTTCTATATTTTAACCTATAATAATAATTTTTTATATTTAAATATATAAAATTTTGCATATTAATATGCTAATTTTAAATTATAGCACTTAATTTTTTTAAGAATTAAAATTTTTGTATGTTAATTTAGAAAATTTGAATCATAATATTTAAGTCTTTAACGCTAAATTATTATCATATAATTCTTTATCATTTATAATATTAAATTTTATTTGAACTAAGTGCATAAAATGTTAAGATGTAAAAAGGCCAAACAAGAATATCACAAACTGCAGGAACATAAATGCTATAAATTAAAATCTGTAGATTATAAGTATGTAAAAATATTAAAATGTTAAGAATCTATGTGCAATTTATCCTGAAATAAATATTATAGTTATAACTAGTCAGTTTTGACCTGGTAACGAGGAAGAGGAAGCCCACAGAAATAGTAGAATCTTTCCACTTTAATAGAGTAAATTTCATTTAAGGACTCTAATTTTATAAATGTCTATGAATTAAAAAATTTTCTATTTATTTCATAAAATTTCCACTTTGGTCCTGGTTCAACTTAGGTATTTCATAAATATCTTATTAAAAAGTTTTCATCAATTTGGTTAGTTATGGGATTTAAGATGTTTTACTGTTAATCTTACATTTAGATGCTTTTAAATTAACCTCTTAATTTGGTATTACTAGTTTCAAGTATTCTAGGTTATAGTTTGGGCAATAAAATATAAACCCTTTTAACTTTTTTGAATAACTATTGATTATTTTCGGGTCTAATTCTTTTCATGTAAATTGTATATCTTACTTTCGCTTAGCATCCCAAATATGAAGATGCCTGAAGGCAAGTTTCTTTCATGTTCATAATTTTAAAAAAGTTTTTTGAATTACTTTATTAAAAACCTTATTTAATAAATAAACAACAGACTTTAATGTATATACCCATAAAAACTTTGGTAAATTAAAGTTACTCATCATATTAATATCTTATTTTGCCTTTCTATAACATCATTTTATTGCAGTATTTCTGAAATTCGGCTATAGCCTATAATACTATAACAGTAAATGAAGATACATCAAGTACAAAAGGTTCAATCCTCATTGAGAATCGCACAAAAATCGAATGGGAGGGACATGCCCTTTCACCATTCTATATCATCTAAACAGGAAAGAGAAGTTACAAAATCTGCTACTTTATTTGCGGCTCTGTATACATGAGTGATTCTATACACCTTAAAAGCACAAAAAAGAGCAAAGATCTGAGACATAGTCCTGTCAGGAGGATGTCCTCTAGCTGCCCAATGAAGGCCCTCAATGGTGATGGCTGAGTCGTCCTCTATCCAAATCTCGTCCGCCGTATCCGCCAACTCCTGGGCGACTATCATCGCGATGAGCGCTCCGGTCTCTTCTGGTGTGGGAGTGGCATGGGTGTAGAGCTTGGACCCAATCGCTATGAGGAAATTGCCCTGGTGATCCCGAATTACTCCTCATGCACCTGCCGAACCGTTTTGTTTAACGGAGCCATCGAAGTTCACCTTAATCGACCGTGAGGGTGGGGGATCCCAATGGGATGCATAGGGGTTGCTACAGCCGTTGAGGCTGAAGGGATCCCAGTTCCCCACGTTGGATGAAGGCTGCTCTTGGGCCTCGTTAAAGTGAACAAGTGCAGTGATGACTCTAGGCAACAGGAACGGTTTGTTGTGGACACGGCCGTTGCGAGCTCTCCATGAGTGGTACAAAGCAGACATGACTTTGATTGCCTGAGGGTCTGCTGGATTTTTTGTGACTCGTGACTGGAGGTTGCTGAGAAAGAGATTCAACAGTTGAGCATTGCGAGCTTGAGGTGGCTGATTCCCCTCAACTGGAACAGTAGCAGCAGCAGGAATCGTTGCTGGTCTAATTCTGATGCTAGTCTAGCAGCAGCAGCAGAGTGCACTACTACAACAACAACAGGAATGTTCTGTGTTGTTGTTGCTGCTGCTGCAGCAGCCAGAGTTGCTGCTGCATCTGTCCAGAGCTGCTCTCCACTTAAATCGGCTGCTGGGTGTCGATTCTGCAACCTCGGTGTTAAACCAGAGTCGCCTTCATTGGAGAAACCTGTAGAAAAAAAGATTAGTACAAAAAAATTCCTTGATGTTACCAGCAGGTCTGGGTAATTTTGGTGGAATTTGCTCTCCTTCATCAAGCCAATGGAGAGGGCTAGAAGTAGTGGGTATAGCAGTGGCGGGTCATGGAACGGATTTGGATTGACCTCGATCTGATCTGATTTTTAATCCGATCCGAATATATTGGAATCGGATCCGGGTCGTGGTCAACCCAATCCGAATCTGATCCGTTGACAGGCCTATCTGTAGTGCCTTTCTGCTTATTCTGCAGCAGCCCCAACACTGCTGCATGCTGTCCCAATGCTCTGTGTTGCTGGGATGCTTCAATTTGTTGCGAATCTACATTGTTTTGCATATTTATGCTGTGTAGGTGGCTGTTTTTTGATGTTTTAGTCTAGTAGCATGCTGTCCCACAGCTTTGAATTGTTGGGCTGCAGTTTGTTGTTGTTTCCTAGCAGGTTTCAGAGGGTGGATGGGTTTAGGCTTGCTGAGACTGTTGCTTGCAGCTTGCATGGGTAGCTGTCCACTCAAGCTGTGTGGTTTCCTGTGCCGGTTGGTTACAAGCATCCATGGACCAACTGATTCCTTCTCTGCATCCCCCGAATGGTCGGGTTGGCTGTGCAGATATTTGCCATCATGGGGGGATTTGTTGGCAGGATTACCTTCATTCTCACTACGGGTTGTATTGCCAGTGGTAATATCCATCATGTCATCGGAGGGAGCCGAGGAAGGGCGGGTGGTTGCGGGATCCTGTGTTGTTAGCCTAACAAGGGGGCAGCTTTTGTCTCTATGCCCAATCACACCACATTTAAAGCAAATAATAGTGATGCCTTCATACTCAACCCTTTGAAAGAATTGCCTTTTGGCCCATTGATTCACACACCCGGTTTGAGGGGTTAGGTTAGGTTGACCCTAACGCAAATTCTTGCGAATACTAACTTCTCCATATTGGCGGTGATGGGGTCTAGCCATAACGGAGCGCCAATCTCCAACGAGATTTTGGCTAGGTTCTCCTTACCCCAGCAATAGAGGGGGAGTTTTGGTTGTCTGATCCAAAGACCAAACGTCAAGTCCTAGGATTTGGCCCGCCACTATCCATGGTCCACTTTGAATCACTGCATCCCTATCCGTTGCATTTTGAAAATGACAGATGAAGCTGTCCTTGCTTGTATCGAGGACTTTGAAGCCATCATAGTGCCCCCATCGCTTATGAAGCTCAGTTGAGAGAAATTGAAATGGCAATCTCCTCCCAAATATTTTGCCGACTAAAGCGGAAGCTAACTTGGACTGCACACACGAAATGGAAGCTTGGTCGAGCTGGACCACTCCTTTCTTGAATGTGGGCTGAGTTTGAGAGATCAATGTCGCCAAAGCTAACATACTTCTTGCGAGCCCAAGCAGAGCTGGCTGCAGGAAATTACTGAGGCTGCTGTTTAGGTGGGCTGCTATAGTTGTGAGACTTTTTCTGCAGAGAGTCCCCTTACTGTTTGCTGAGAGTTGCCTCTGATTTCTGCATAGGTGGTTGTGAAGCTTGCTGATTTGCATTGATCTGAGGCTGCATGAGGCTGCTCTGCTTGCTGGATGATGGAGAATGCTGAAAAATGCTAACAGCGGCATTTTGTCGAACGCTTGGTGGGCATTTCTTGCTGGCTGTTTCTGCAGACTGTGAATTGTTGACATCAATATTTTGTTGAACACTTGGTGGGCAGTTTCTACTATTGGATGGTTTGTTGCTGCAGTTTGAGCTTCAATGAACTCTGGATTTGAAGCTTGCTGTGAGGAAGAAATTTTCAGCAAAAAAACTTCATTTTTCATACATTGGCTGGATTTCAGCCCTTCATTTTCGCTGGTGCAATTGTTGCCTGCAATCCCAGTACATCCAGTTGCTGTAGCTTTATAGGAGGCTATGAAAATCCTTCTTCCAGCTTCCATTTTCGTGTGTTCACTGGATCCAAGCAAGCCATTTTCATTGTTGATGTTGCTACCAGCGATTTCAGCATGTCCAGCAGCCGCAGGTTGGCCGATTGGCTTTGTTTTGTTGGATTTGCTGCAGGTTTCGAGATTCTCTGTATCAGCTGCTGCAGCCTGATTGGTTTAGCTCAGGAAGGCCATGGGAGGTGGCCAAGATCTGCAGGTTTATACTGCCTTCACCTGCAGCATGGCTACCCTACCTTCCTGCTTTGTAATCAGCGGCTCAGGTGTCGCCGGCAGGGAGGATGAACGCATCAACAACGAGCTGACCTGTCTGGTTTTGCCACAGCCTTCCATCTTAGCTACAGCAGCAGCCACCACTCCTCCTTCCTCTTCCTTGCAACGCCGGCCATGGATTTCCGGTGGGGAGCCCGACCTCCCTCCCGCACGCTTGTTTCCCAGCTCTCCTTCCCTCTGTGAGTGCGACGAGCGCGGTATGCGCGCAGTCAGCGGAGAGACTTATGTCATGGCCTTGGCATTGCGATCGTGATCTCCTCAGATAGCGTCGAGGAGCGTCGACGACGTGAGTGGGGGACAAGGTCCTGGCGACGCGGGCCACCGTCGGCGAGATCTGCGAGATCGTGCGCAGGTGAGGTTCCGGAACTCTTACGGTAGTTTGTTAAGATTTTATTGAAGTATTTCAGGTATAGTGTATTGACCACTAATATCACGATTTTTAACGAATTTAGCAAATGAGCTATTACATTGTTCCAAATTATTATATTTTTTAGGGGTAATTCCACTTAGGCCCATGAAATTTACTCGACTTGCCACGCATGTCCATAATTTTGAAAATATGCCAGACAAGTCCCAAAAACTTACTGTATAGGTCATTGTAGTTCTTAATATTTATAAAAAGCTTCCAATAAAGTCCAATTAAGCCTCTTCAGTTAAACATTCCATCAAATCAAAATTTTAATTAAGAAATCATAATTTTTTTTTAATGTAAAATTGCAATTGTACCCCAGCTGGTCCTCTCACACGTAAACGCCCTGCGTGGGCATCCGCGGGTAGAAGGCCGACAGCGCCCGACCGCCGGCATCCGCATGCAGGCGACCACGTGTGTCGCCAGGACGCCTGCGGGAGGCCACGTGTGTCGCCGTGCGTGCCGGCATTCGAGCACAGGTCGCCGCAGCACGCAGCCCCGCACGTGGACGCCTGTGCGCAAGGCGGTCGTGCGCGGGTCCCCGGAGCGAGCGGCTCTGCACGCCGGCGATGTTGCAGTGATTCGCGCACGAATGTCGGGGCCCTGCACGCGGACTTCAGCGGTCGTGTGGCGCCGGCGCGGCGGGCATCCGGAGATCGAAAATATAAAAGGGTAAAAAAATGTATTTATGTAATTTTAATGGATACCATCACAGAAAGACTATAATGGCCTATATAGTAAGTTTTGGAGACCTGTTTGGCATGTTTTTAAAATTATGAATCTGTGTGGCAAGTAAAGTAAACCTCAGAGGCCTAAGTGAAATTACCTTTTAATTTTAATTAGGTAATTAAATATTCTTTAATAACTATACTTATATCTTTTGGATAAACGAAATATATTTTACTAAAGAACTTTAATTTATCTACGTTATATTTGCTAATAATAGAATAATAGATAAATCTCCTAATAACTAACAAGAGTCATTTTATCCAATCATTTTTAATAAAAGACATTTTGATAATCATGGACAAATGACTCTTATATTATATGATATTTTCTATAAAATTATTTTATTTGATCACTTTAGTGACTATAAGCTAAAAAACATATAAAATAATTAATAAGTGATAATATTAGACATTCTAATATAATAATGTTTAATGGACTTAATTACAATGGTATAATAAAATTTATACCTCATTCATGTAAAATATACATTGAATTTAATTGCGAATAATCTTTAATGCAATTAAATTTAAGTAGAGAAATGAAACAAATAAAGTGCCAATATAATTGATATGCATGCAATTCCATAAAAAAAAATTTTAAAGGCACTGTAACATAAATATGCTACTTCCATAAAAAAGTAAAATAGGTAGCTACAGATAGGGCTGCTTATTGGACCGGTTCGACCCGGAACCGGTCCAGTAAGAACCGGTTCGGTCCAGAACCGGTTGAACCGGACCGGTTCCAACCGGTTCCGGGCCGCAGAACCGGTCCGGACTGGTTCTGCGTAAGCAGAACCGGTTAACCGGTTCGGAACTGAACCGGATTACTGGTTCGGAACCGAACCGGTTTAAATTTTTTTTTTTTTTTTTTAATAATAGGGCGCAGCGCCCGCGGCCCGCGTGGCGCATGCGCCGCGCGGGCGGTGCGCCCAAGTGCTGCAGCTGGCAGCATTAATGCTGCCCAGCTGCAGCAGATAAAAAAAAATATATATATTTTTTTTTTTTAAAACTGAACGGTCATTTGACCGTTTGTAAATTGCAACGGTCAAATGACCGTTTATTTGATACTGGATCTACACATTAATTTATCTTGCCTGAGTTTGCAACTTCAGTAAAAATTTTCATCTAAGATGCTAGACACACCTTATACCGTAAATACAGCTTCAGGAGAAATTTTGGTTAGTAGGATAATATACCCGAACTGTGACATATACATCGGAGATCACATCTTTCCTGCAAACTTAATTGCCCTTCCTATAAAGGATTTTGACATACTGTTAGGAATGGACTGGTTATCAACTTAGCATGCTGAGATTGATTGTGCTGCCAGGAAGATAAGTTTTTCTATTTCCTGAAGGAAACTTAGTCTTTTTCGAGAGAAAGAAAGATGTCTTGCCTATTATATCATTTGCAAAATGCCAAAAGTTGTTAAGGAAAGGATGTGAAGCTTATTTAGCTTACATTGAATCGACACTAAAAAATGAAACCAGAATTGATGGAATAAAAATTGTTAGAGAATTCACAGACGTTTTTCCAGAAGAACTTCCAGGATTACCACCGGAGAGAGAAGTGGAATTTACTATAGATACTATCCCAGGATCTGCGATCTGCCCCTATATCAAAGGCGCCCTACCGAATGGCACCCAAAGAGTTAGAAGAACTGAAGAGACAATTACAAGAGATGCTTAATCTAGGATTTATTCGACCTAGTGTGTCTCCTTAGGGTGCTCCTGTATTATTTGCCAAGAAAAAAAAGATAACTCTTTAAGATTATGTATCGATTATCGGGAGCTGAATAAGATTACTATCAAAAACAAATACCCATTGCCTAGAATAGACGATCTTTTTGATCAGTTGAAGAACGCTAAGGTATTTTCAAAAATTGACTTACGATCTGGCTATCATCAATTACGTATTCGTGCACAGGATATTTCAAAATCTGCCTTTCGAACAAGGTATGGCCATTATGAGTTTGTAGTCATGCCGTTTGGATTAACCAATGCTCTTGCAGTATTCATGGATATTATGAATCGAATATTCCAACCTTACCTGGATAAATTCATTATTATGTTCATCGATGACATACTTATATATTCCTTTAGCGAAGAAGAGCATGAGAAACATCTAAAAATTGCTTTGAGGATACTAAGGGATAAGAAATTATATGCCAAGTTCAGCAAATGTGAATTTTGGTTACAACAAGTGGCATTTCTAGGGCATATCATTAACTCATCTGGTATAGCTGTAGATCCATCAAATTAAGCTTATTACTCGATTGGCCAGCCTACACGTAACTGAAGTAAGAAGTTTCCTTGGTCTAGCCGGATATTACCGAAGGTTTGTAGAAGGATTTTCGAAAATCGCCCTACCACTCACTCAATTAACTAAGAAGACTGTAAGATTTGAGTGGTCAAAAGCCTGCGATGAAAGTTTCTAGGAATTAAAAAGACGTCTTGTTACAGCCCCTGTCTTGACTGTTCCCTCAAACTCTGAAAACTTTGTTGTTTACAATGATGCCTCTCGGAAGGGATTAGGGTGTGTGTTGATGCAAGGTGGAAAATTTATAGCTTACGCATCTAGACAATTAAAGAATCACGAAGTCAATTATCCTACGCATGATTTGGAATTGGCTGCAGTTATCTTTGCACTTAAAATCTGGAGACATTATTTATACGGAACAAAATGCAAAATATTCACAGATCACAAGAGTTTAAAGTATATCTTCACTCTGAAGGAATTAAATCTAAGGCAACGAAGATGGCTAGAGTTGTTGAAAGATTATGATGTAGATATTCAATATCATCCGGGAAAAGCTAATATAGTTGCGGATGCACTCAGTCGAAAATCTGCAAATAATACTCTTACTAATCAGGAGGCACTTATTAAAGAAAATAGAGCAACTACAATTAGAGACTCGAATAAGTGATGATAAAGGAATGGTAGCTTATCTTTGTATACAACCGAATCTGCATAAAAAGATCAAAAATGCCCAACAAGAGGATTCAGAGATTGCTAAGATAGCTCAGAGCATAATGAAAGAAGATAATCCAGAATTTATGATAGGATCTGACGGTATTCTTCGATTTCGAAGTCGAATCTATGTTCCTAATTCCCTAGAGCTTAAAAGAGAAATTCTTAGTGAAGCACATAGTGCGGGATATTCAATCCACCCTGGAGGAACTAAAATGTATCACGACTTACGAGAACAATTTTGGTGGCTAGGGATGAAGAATGATATTATTAAATTCATAAGTCGTCGTTTAGTTTGCCAAAGAGTTAAAATAGAACATCAAAGACCAGGAGGATTGCTTTAACCTTTAGAAATCCCTACTTGGAAATGGAAACATATCACTATGGATTTTGTTTGTGGGTTACCAAAATCTAAAGGATGCGATGCTATTTGGGTGATCGTAGACAGGTTGACAAAATCTGCCCACTTTCTACCTATCAAAATGACTCATCCTCTTGAATACTTGGCTAAATTATATATTGATGAAATAGTACGGCTTCATGGGGTTCCCACATCTATTATATCAGATAGAGACCCATATTTTGCCTCAAGACTGTGATCTAGTCTTCAAAAAGCCATGGGAACGAAACTTAGTTTCGGTACAGCATATCATCCAGAAACGGATGGACAATCAGAAAGAACGATTCAAACTCTTGAGGATATGCTGAGAGCATGTGCCATAGACTTTGGAGAAAATTGGGAAAAATATCTATCTCTAGTAGAATTTTCATATAATAATAGCTATCACGCAAGCATCAAGATGGCTCCGTATGAGGCTTTATATGGAAGGAAATGTCGATCACCCTTATATTGGGATGAAGTTGGAGAAAAAAGAATGCTAGGACCCGAGATCATTGAAGTCACTTTGCAAAAGATCAAAATAATTCGAGAACGACTTCTTGCAGCCCAAAGTAGACAAAAAGCCTATGCTGACACAAAAAGACGAGATATTTACTTTGAGTCTGGGGAGCATGTATTTTTAAAGGTATCTCCAAGGAAGGGAATTTATCGATTTGGAATCAAGGGCAAGCTGAAACCAAAGTACATTGGTCCCTTTGAAATCATCCGCCAGATTGGACAGACAGCATATGAGCTTGCATTACCTCCAGAACTAGCGGGAATTCATAATGTTTTTCATATCTCATCATTAAGAAAGTACGTAGCTGATCCGAATCACGTACTAAAATATGAACCGTTAGATATACAACCAGATCTATCCTATGAGGAAAAGCCGGTTAAAATCCTTGATCGAAAGGAGAAGATACTTCGGAAACGAACTATTCCCATTGTGAAAGTTTTTATGGAGAAATCATCAGGTAGAAGAGGCAGCCTGGGAGACGGAAGAATCAATGAAGAATAAATATCCACATCTGTTCAGGTAAATTTGGGGGACCAAATTTCTTAAGTAGGAAAGAATGTAATAATCCATTTAAATAAATACCTGTTAATATATATATTCTTCTGGATTTAATATAAGTATAAATGTCATCTGAGGACTTCAAAATAATTGCTACGTTAAATAAAATATTCCCTGCAGACAGTTTGAATAAAATATAAATATATTTATTTCTCCTCTGACTTTCTCCCACCTTCTCACCCACCAACGGTCCCGCCCTATTAATGTCATCTCCTCAACCACCAACTACTAACCGTCGACGGTCCCGCCCTAATAAGTTCACCTCCCCCTATAAATAGGCCTCAGAACCCTCAGAAAGAATCACAACCTCCAAACCTCCTCTGAGTTTTAGCTCATCTTGGTGCACCTTTCCCCCAGCGGCAAGACTCTGTTAGGTAAAAACTCTGGTCTTATTAAGTTTATATTTCATTCGGTGATTTCTCTTGTTAACTCAATTTGATTGGTGATTAACCTGTGTCGACCCACTTAACCCGTTTGACCCAAGATAAACCCGTATCGACCCATTAAACTTATGAGTTACCCGTTATATCCGAGTCAACCCGTTTAACCTGAGTCAACACGTTTAACCCGTTTGACCCGAGTTGACCTGTTTGACCCGTTTGACCTGTTTAAACCACTTGGGTTGTCTGACCTATTTGGCCTATGTCATATTTTAAATTATTAAGCGCAATAGTAATTATTCTCACTGAACTTAATCAGCGCACACGTCATCCGCCTGCAAACAGTTACCGTCTCTCGTTCAGGTAAGCAATTTTCACTGAACTTGGGATATCGTGATTATTAAATTAACATGACTATATATATAATGATATCCATTATATTCTGTGAGCTATACTCTGCATATTCTGCATATTCTGGCTGTGTGCCGATACTCTGTTTGGCTGTGTGCCGATATTCTGTTGGGCTTTGTGCCAAGATATTATACTGGGTTAAACTGGACCCATGTATCCTGAGATATACAATGATATGATAAGCTGGGATCCCGGTGGTTGACGAACCACCTTCTGGATGCGTGGCGTCGTGTGGGGGACGTACCCGCATCCTGTTATTCTGATGTCACACTGGTGACGTATCTGATGAACCTGTTTAATCTGATGTCACACTGGTGACGAATACCTGTGGTTCTGATCCCTCTTTATTATAAAATGAATACATACAATATTTATGCATAGAATAAATATGATAATATTGTCAAGATAATATTACAAGTTATTCCGATATCCTCATCTGTTAATAATTTGAGCTATAAAACCTTACTTGACCTATGGTAAGGTGAAGGTTGTTTACTCGGTCTTTGTGACTGACTGTTGATTTTCAGGTAAATAATCTGTTGCGAGGAGAAGACTGCAAAATCCCAAGAAAGATGTTTCCCTATATCCCGTATGGACCCACTAATAGTTATCCTTAACCACTTTAAGTGCTTTACCTTTCAGTTTTCTAATCTAAGGTTACTCTGGGTGACCTGCGGTGTTTCAACCTTTGTAATCCTGTTTTGAGATGAATAAAAATGTCTTTTCTTATAATATGTTCTGTGATTCTGACTGATAGTCTCCCCTTATTTTATGGATAAACGGTCCTTAAAAATGAGGGTGTGACACTAAGAGCATGTGCCATAGACTTTGGAGAAAATTGAGAAAAATATCTATCTCTAGTAGAATTTTCATATAACAATAGCTACCATGCAAGCATTAGGATGGTTCCGTATGAGGCTTTATATGGGAGAAAATATCGATTACCCTTATATTGGGATGAAGTTGGAGAAAGAAGAATGCTAGGACCCAAAATCATTGAAATCACATTGCAAAAGATCAAAATAATCCGAGAAAGACTTCTAGCAGCCCAGAGTAGACAAAAAGCCTATGCTGACACAAGAAGACGAGATATTTGCTTTGAGCTTGGGGAGCATGTATTTCTGAAGGTATCTCCAAGAAAGGGCATCTATCGATTTGGTATCAAGGGCAAGCTTAAACAAAAGTACATTGGTCCTTTTGAAATCATTCACTTGGTTGGAAGGTCAGCATATGAGCTTGCATTATCTCCAGAACTAGCGGGAATTCACAATATTTTTCATATGTCACCATTAAGAAAGTATGTAGCTAATTCAAATCATTTACTAAAATATGAACCGCTAAACATACAATCTGATCTATCCTATGAAAAAAAGCCAGTTAAAATTCTTGATCGAAAAGAAAAGATACTTCAAAAACGGACTATTCCCATTGTAAAAGTTTTATGGAGAAATCATCTAGTAGAAGAAGCAACCTGGGAGACGGAAGAATCGATGAAGAATGAATACCCATATCTGTTCAGGTAAATTTGGGGGACCAAATTTCTTAAGTAGGAAATGATGTTATAATCCGCTTAAGAAATACCTGTTAATATTTATATATATATTATATATATATATTATATATATATGTTTTTTTTCTTGAGATGTTTGATATAAGTACATCTGTCATCTAAGGACTTCAAAATAATTACTATATTAACTAAACATTCCCTGTAAATAAATTTCAATAAAATATCTATATATTTATTTCTCATCTGCCTCCTTCCCACTTTCTCACCCACCAACGGTCCCGCCTTATTAAATGTACCTCCTCAACCACCAACTACCACCCACCAACGGTCTCGCCCTAATAAGTTCATATCTCCCTATAAATAGGCCTCAGAACCCTCAAAAAGAATCACAACCTCTAGTTCTCATCTGAGTCTTTAGCTCATCTTGGTACGCCTCACCTCCAGCGGCGAAACTCTGCTAGGTAAGAATTCTGGTCTTACTGAGTTTAAATTACATTCAGTAATTTTTCTTGTTAGATTAGTGATTAACTTGTTTAAACATATATCGACCCACTTAACCCATATCGAACCCAATAAATCTGTGTCAACCCATTTAAAACCAAGTAAACCTATTTGACCCAAGATGACCTGTGATTGACCCGTTTAAAAATGAGTTAACCTATTTAACATGAGTCAACCCATTTTAGCCCGAGTTAACCTATTTAACATGAGTTACCACGTTTGACCTGCTTTGACCCGTTTGACCCACTTTGGCCCACTTTGGCCCATTTGACCTGTGTTAACCTAATTTGGCCCAACTAACCTGATTTGACCTATATTGACCAGTTTTGAGCCACTTGGCTTATCTGACGTATTAACCTATGTAACTTAAATATTTTCAACTTTTAAGCCCAATAGTGATTATTCATATTGAACTTAATCAAGGAACACATCATCCACCAGTAAACTTTTACCGCTCTTGTTCAGGTAAGTGATTTTCACTAAACTTAGGACATCGTGATTATTAAATTAAAATAACTTATTTACAAAATGATATCAATTTATTCTGTGAGCTATATTCTGCATATTTTGCATATTCTGTTTGGCTTTATGTCGATACTCTGTTTGGCTTTATGCCGAAATATTATACTGGGTTACACTGGACCCATATATCCTGAGATATATAATGATATGATAAGGCGGGATCCCGATGGTTGACGAACCACCTTCTGAACGCGTGGCGTCGTGTGGGGGACGTACCTGCATCCTGTTATTCTGATGTCACACTGGTGATGTATCTATTAAATCTGATGTCACGCTGGTGACGTATCTGATGAATCTGTTGTCACACTGGTGATGAATCTGTTTAATCTGATGTCATACTGGTGACGTATACCTGTGGTTCTGATCTTTCTTCATTATAAGATTTATACATATCGATATATATGCATCATATAAAATATGACAATGTTGACAAGATGTTATTCTGATATCCTGATCTGTTGATAATTTGAGCTATAAAACCTCACCTGGCCTATGGTAAGGTGAAGGTCGTTTACTCGGTCTTTGTGACTGACTATTATTTTTTAGGTAAATAATCTGTTGCCAGGAGAAGACTGTAAAATCCCAGGAAAGATGTTTTCCTATATCCCGTATGATCTCACCGATATTTACCCTTATCCAGTTTACTTGCTTTACCTCTCCGTTTTCTATTCTAAGGTTACTTTGGGTGACCTGCTAGTGTTTGAATCTATGTAACCCTGTTTTGAGATAAATAAAGATATCTTTTCCTTGTGACCTGTTCTGTGATTTTGACTGTAAGTCTCCCCTTATTTTATGGATAATTAGTCCTTGAAAATGAGGATGTGACATTTAGCTTGCTATTTCAGACTATAAAATGCTCATTTTTAACTCATCAAAGCTTGTACATAATAATATCTATTGCAAAACTCCTTGCCTTTTGCTGAACCCACTTGAAAATAGTGGATTTTTACAAGTATTTCTATGATGCCCAAATAAACCGCATCTTCCACATTTATGTGTTCTTTTAAAATTTTTTCTCTGATTGATCTCTAAGAAATTCTTATGTCTATTTTTTTGGGCCTTCCCCGTGGCCTTGAAGTATTTGGAGGCTGCATAACAATTCCTAATTCATCCGAAATCCATTGATTTTTGCTTGGAAGTGTATGTATAGAGCTTTCATATGTCACCCAATACCTAAGCAAAAAGACATCATTTATAAAATAAATATAATAATAAATATAATATATATAAAATGTAATAAAAATACCTATGAACATGAAATATATCATCAACATATTTAGGCCAATCCTGATGCTCTTTAGTACAAATGAAAGCTGCTGTATGGCAACATGGCAACCCATTCATTTACCAAGTTTTGCAGCTACACTTCATATGATCTAAATCAACCATGCAGGTTTCAATTTGATTTATAACTTCTGCTATAGAATTAGAGGAAGGCCTTATAATAAACTTATCTTCTTTAGTTATAATATTTCTGATGTAGCTGACTTCTGCGGGAATTAATTCATTTGTCCAAGATTCAGTCATGTTACTCCTTCGAATGCGTTGTACCATTAATATTCCCCATATGGTGTCTACAAGCTCAATCAATGGTTTATCATGAACAGCTAAAATCCATGTTAAATGATTCTGATAAATTTCGAAGCTTACACATTTCTCGACAATGAAAATTCTTTTTTACATTCTTTCGTAGATGACGAATGCATATCTTGTGCTCATTCATTGGTAACAACATCTTTATTGCCTTCTCAATACCCTTTTTCATGTCAAATATAAAGCTGATATCATTAACATTCCCATGTAATACTTTAATAACTTGTTCGATAAACCAATACTAACTACTTCTCGATTCTGATTCAACGATAGCAAATGCTAATGAATACAAGCCGTTATTGCCATTTAATGCAGTTGCAGACATTAACATCCAAAGATATTTGCCTTTTAAATAACAAGCATCTAACCCTATAAGAGGCCTACATCCTACCAAAAAACCATCAATAATAATTTTAAAACTTATAAAATACCTCTTGAAACTCATATCAACTTCAGCATACTCATAGCAAATGTGATTTTCAGGATTTTTAGAAACTAATTCCTGCGTTAGAGTAGGAATCCATCGGAAGTCTTCCTCTACTGCACCAAAAATCAAGTCTCAAGCTTTTTCTCTTGATCTCCACAACTTCATGTATGACAAACTAAGATTGTATTGCTTCTCTAGTTCATATTTGATCTCCACAGGTTTAATACTTGGATTCCACTTTACCAAATCTTTAATCTCATTTGCTATCCACTCACTTGTCGCATGCTTATTCTCTGCCCGATTAACACCTGGGCAAGTGTGTGAGTTATTAAAAACCCTCATTTCGAATGTCCTATCTTCGCTATGCCTTGAAGCTCTGATTCTCCAATTGCAACCTCGATATGCACATACAACAACAACCCTAATCTTATCATTTTTTTTTTTGAATTTGATAGCATAATTGTCTTCAATGGCTCTTGTTCATAAAGCTTGTCTGAATGAGCTCGCATCATTGAATCGAGTTCCTAGATCAAGAACCAAATTATCCATGTCTGCAAGCATCAGTTGTGCATCGAAACCCATTATTTGATCATAATCAACTACTTCTATATTTTGCTTAGACCCTTGATTATATGATGGGATTATCGTATCTAACTTCTCAATTGATCTACTAGTTTACGAGGGCTACATCTCAATGGAGTCACTCGATCTTGTTCCTCAGTTGATGCAACCACCTCTCCTTTAGCCAAAATACCAGACATAGAAGCCATCTCTAATTTGTCATTGTCTCCAGTTATCAATTTGTCATTGTCTCCAGTTATCAATTTGTATTGCTTAGGACTACTGTCGGGTATATGATAATACATTTTGAATGTTTTGCCCTTCAACCAAGTGCAAATTTCTTCAACATAATCTCTATGTTACTAAGGATGTCTTTATCCATTCTTATAGTCTTCTGTCTACCAGATTCATAACGTAATCTCTTAGTGTTTGGAATTTATTTCCAATATCCGCCATATTTTATTATCACTAAAAACAACTGCTCTTGAGTAGCCATGAAAAAAATTCTTTTTCAAATGATCTGTAAAATCATAAATTAAACAAATAATTACTTTATTTATTCAGCTATCAAATTTAAAACTAAGTAAAACAAACTAAAATAAATGAATATCCAGTAGAATTTTTAACAATGGTATTAGAGAAATATATAGAAGAAGAAAAAGCAAAATTATGTAGGGAAGAGAGGATAGATTACCTGTAGGAATTCCTCGAGAGTGAACGGCACCATGAGACCTGTCGAGGTTAGGGCAACGAAGAGGACGACGAGGGAGATGGCGTTAAGGGAGCTTCAGGCATAGCGAGATCTCAAGAGCGAGATCTCGAGAGCAATCGGCACCGCGCGACCTGCTGAGGTTAGGGCAAATGAGAGGAAGATGAGCACGATGGCGACGAGCTTCAGGCGTCGGGATACCTGTGTAAATGCCGCGAGATCTTGAGAGCGATCGGGGCCGCGCTGTTAGGGCAAATGAGAGGAAGAAGAGCGAAACGTTGTTAGGGCGAGCTGCAGGCGCCATTTGATCTGAGCTTCAATTGGAGAATTTTGTATGATTTAAGAGGTTTAAAATGAAATTATAAATGTGGGGGTTTCATATGTTATTGAGATTAAAATCAAGGTACCTGTGTAAATTCACTTTTTTCTAATTTTGTTTTTATTATATTTAGGGCTTGTTTGGTTGGATGATGAATTTGGGTAAGGAAAGAGAAAATAATTTATTTTATAGAGTTGATAGGAAAGAAATTTATTTTAATATTGGGAGGTGTGTAGGATGTGAAATAAAGTTAATTTTAAGGTTGGAATTTGTGTTGGATGTGAAATAAAGTTGATTTTTAAGGTTGGAATTTGTGTTGGATGTGAAATAAAGTTATTAAAATTTATAATAAATTTAAAATATTATTAAGATATTTTTTTGCTCTTTTTTGGGCTCATGCCAAACAAGGCCTTAGTATTATCTTTGATCTTATTATAAAAATATTTCAAGTTGCCATATGCTGTAAATGGATTAAAGTTTAAAACATGAGTTTTGACTCGATAAGTTTTTTCTCTCTAAAAAATTTGAGTAAATTGTGGTCCAATTTAATATCTAACATGATCTAAAATATTATGAATTTGAATCCAAAGTGCTCGACTTGAATCGGATACAACACTATGGCTCTGTTTGGTAATAAGAAAAAAAAGAAGATTTAGTTGGAATTTTTAGTGATTTTTGAAAAATGTGTATGATGTGAAATAAAGTAAGTTAGTTATATTAAAAATTATATATGATATGAAATAAAATTAATTGATTTATTGAGAATTGTGTTGGATGTGAAATAAAGTGATTGTTTAATGTTAGAATTTGTGTGAGATGAGATACAAAATAATTTTTTAAGTTTTTTTAAAATAAATTTAAGATTTTAATCATGGGTAATTTTAGCCATGATTTTTAGTCCATTGTCAGACAGGACCTATAATAGGGACCGGCGGAGGGCTAACTTTTGCCTTTGCGGGGCCCAGAAACCTACCGCTACATTTTTGGCTACACAGCCATTCAGAAACGCCACGAACTCGTATTCTCGGTCACGTGGCAGTTGGATTGCTCCGCAGCAGCCAACGTTTTTGTCCAACTCACTAGCACGGCAAACTCACCAACAGTCTAGCAGTCTAGCAGTCTAGCAGTCTAACAGTCGCAGCAGCTTCATTCTTCAAGGCTTTCGAGGTTCATCTCGTAAATTATCAACAAGTCGAGGGTAATTCTACAAACTGCCTGGCTCTATATTAGTTCTTCCCGTCTCGCTGCTCTGAGGGGGTTGCGAGTGGGCTGTAAGACGGTAGAGCTGGATCGGCCTTCCTGCTCACGAGTCACGAGTTCTTTCCTCGGACTTGTATTGCGAAGGGAAGCAGTGTAGAGAGAGAGAGAGAGGAAGAGAAAGCAGGTCGTCAATGGCGGAGGAAGATCTTTTGTTGAGCTTTATCCTTGCACTAGGAATGGCCGGCTGGTGTTCCCTCGGAAAAGCAAAGAAGTTTTCCAGCATTGCCTTGCCGTAGAGATCTGGGAGAAGTTCGGGGTGGTGCGGTGGGTTCGATCTCTCTGGTCCGACGATGGATCCGCCGGATCTCTTTCTTTTCAGCAATTTCTCGCTCTATTGGTCTTTCTCTGTTAATGAAGGTAATCAATGCTAGAAATGTGTCTCGAAAAAGTCTGCAGCAATTAATTCAGATCTTCAAACGGTGGTGTTGTCTTTAGTTGGAAGGTGATGAAGCAGCCAGATTAGAAGCTAAGGATTTAGGAGATCTGAAAAGAACGAGCTGGGGACGAAATCTTAAGCAGGCTATACTGCCATGTGCTAGAGGGAGAACTCCAAATGAGCGGATTACTTTTTTCTGTTCTAGAATAATTGCCAGGTGCTACGCCTTGAGTTTTCCGGTTACTTGCTCTGCTTTTAACCGACTAATGTGAGCGACGTCTTTGGGATTGAGCAGATTAATGGCATCTTGGGATCAGCTAGGGGAGCTGGCCAATGTCGGTCAGCTTGGGGGATTCGGCGCTGCCCAGCTGATTGGTATGATTGCGCATGCTGCATCCACTGCTCGGATGCATAAGAAGAACTGCAGGCAGTTCGCGCAGCACCTGAAGTTGATTGGGAATCTACTAGAGCAGCTCAAGGTTTCTGAGCTCAAGAGGTATCCAGAAACAAGGGAGCCTCTGGAGCAGCTCGAAGATGCGCTGAGGAGGTCGTATGTTCTCGTTAGTAGCTGTCAGGACCGCAGCTATCTATATCTGCTCGCTATGGGATGGAACATTGTATACCAATTTAGGAAGGCACAGACTGAGATCGATCGGTATTTGAAGATCATCCCTCTCATCACTCTTGTTGACAATGCCAGGGTTAGAGTAAGGATCTTCAAACCTTTTCTCACTTGATAATGTCTATCTTGATTTCAACCTTTTCATTTATTTATGGTTGCCTAGATTCTTTGTTCTCCACTTCTTACATTGTCATCACAACTAGAGAAGACCGCAAACAAGTACTGTTGGAATCATTTCAACTTTTATAGATATAATTTTGTTTCCCTGGCTTGTATATGATCTCCATCAACTTTTTAGTTATTTGATTGATTGTTATGTGAATGATCATAAATGCGTAATTAACAACTATTGGATGATTTCCTGCAGTGCTTAAATTTTTTGGTTTGATGAATTCACATACTGCCCAAACAGCTATTATAAAATAAATATTGGAGATATGATGTGAAGTTAACAAGATTCTTTTTTCAACCTATTTTATTCTGGTAAACAATATAGATCAGGTGTTACTATTGTTGGGAATAAAGCATGTCGCTTGGAAGCACAAATCCAAGAGAATTCCCACACAATGCAACGAAAAACTGATCGGAAACCAAGAGAGATGTAAGAAATCCAATATGAAGAAAGAAAATGGAACAATTAACAAGAACTCACCAAATTTACGGGGAAAACCCTAAATCGGGGAAAACCATGGCTTCACTAGAGAACATTTTCACTTTTTTCAAGGACTTCTAGAGAGAATATAAGAACGTACAATTTCTTTTTTTCATCCCGTAATGATCAAAATATGTTAGGCTTAGATGTGCATAAGGAATCTATAGGGAAAAACAACAGCAAATTCGGATTCGGCTTAAGGTGAACTACTTTTCGTTGGACCTCCCTATCCATTGGAGGCGAATTACGGACGAGGTGAATTCTATAGGTGTCTGATTCCAGGCAAAACTGGTGGGGCGTTTCTTGCCTAATCAAACAGTTCGGTCTAAGATCGGATGGGGTGATCTTCCTATTGTGGTTGTCATTCCCAAAAGGTTCAAATCTTGCCATTATATACTCCATATCCTACAAGTGTCATGCTGTGATATGCAAACTGTAGAAGATCAGGCTCCACTCTCTCATCAACTACTGCTTTTTTGATTAAAAGATGGTCATGATACTTAAAAACTTAAGTAGTCTTTGGATTCATTATTGAATGCAGAAATCATGACATAAGAGGCAGCATTTTGCATATTCTTTTTGCCTCTTTTCTACTTGCCCTATGAGCCCTTATTTTTGTCCAGACCACTGCTGTGAAGCAAATTTAGATTCATCAAGCATAATCCATTGTAGATGGTCCGTAATATTTTCAAATGCCCTCTAAATTATCTCTATTTTTATCAGCTGTTGAGTGTTGATACAGGTTGTTATGTAGTATATATCTTTCAATTAATTTTGGTTATCATGATCTGCCCTTTATCTGAACTCATTATTGTCATTTTTCATGCCTCAGGAAAGACTCGAGCATATTGATAGGGATAAACGGGAGTATACTTTTGATGATGAGGAAAAGAAGGTGCAAGATGTTCTATTAAATCCTGATCCTAGTGACAGCCATAAAATGATTCTGAAAAAGTCTCTTTCATGTTCATATCCTAACTTGAAATTTGATGAAGCTCTTAAGGAGGAAAATGAGAAACTTCAAATAGAACTTCAGAGATCTCAAAGTAACATGGATATTGGCCAGTGTGAAGTAATACAACGTTTGATTGGAGTTACAGAAGCTGTAGCAAGCTCTTTACCAGAGAAGTGCACGCAACACAGTAATTCAAGGAAAGTTGGAAAGAGTCATGCAGATTCTAATGATGAAAAGGGACATCCGTATGATGGAAGTTATCAGTTTGATAAGAATGCGGTATCCAGGTTTGTTGCTGTTTTATTTTTGAACTCAGATAACAGGAGAGCAATCAAGCATATATCGCAAGCCTTTTACTTTTATTTCTTAATGATATATTTCTGGTTGTTACCTAAGATTTGAGTCTATTTCATATTGTTCTTTTCTTTGCTGGTATACATTCTTTTCTAGGTCATTTTTTGAATTGATTCACTTAGGCCATACCACTCTTCTTTCTTTTGAAATGAGTTTCTGAGTTTTTGGATTTAAATAAAACTAATCCAAAAACATTAACATTCGGTTGTTAGTTTGATCCACATGATTTATGATGTGATTGCTTAGAGATAGTGATGATTTTTATTGCATAAATTGCTCCTACACAACCACTAAGAAGAAGCAGGTTTATGTATGTGGGAGCATACCAAGAATAAAAAGAGTAGAAAAGAGAAAATAGGGAAGACAAAGAAGAAAGACATGGAACTCTTAACCCATAAGAACATCTTATTGTGTAAAGGTAAAAAGATAAAACTTCTTGCTTTCTCGAAATTGAAAACTTCTTGTTTTCATGGTGCTGTTAAGGGACGGATGTATGTGATATAAATATTCAGCCACAGGGACTTGAGTGAATTGATTTAAAGGATATGGAACTATGTGAATGTAATTGTATTTAATCAACTATTTGTTATAGAGCATAAATGCTTTTATGTCACACCTCGATTTAGTAACACTGATTTGGATTACTAAGCACATCAGGGGTGACTTGTTAATCTCATCATTAAATTTCTTTTTTTAAATACTCATTAAATCACATTAACTTAACCAAGATAAAGGTAAACTATCACATATAAAATTTATATAGTATTTTAACACTCCAAAACATAGTCTTATTTAATGCACAAAAAGTAAGGCCACTAAATTTTACTCTCACGCGTACTATTTCTACCATAATAAACTATAGTTTTCCCCACTATCTCATCCTGTACCTGTGGTGTACGTAAAAAATATAAAGGGATGAGCCCTTTGAAGGTTCATTAATTTACAGTAACGGAAACAAGATATTAATTAAGTTATATCTTTTATCACTCCATCTCTATGTAGTAACTCTTTCTCCGCTGTGGAAACTGAGTGGGTGTAGAATCTGAAGATTCTCCTCCCTCCTATATAAACATCTCCCTGGTGATCTCTGATGATGAACTTGCTTTGGTGTCTCCATTGTTTTGTAGTGAATCATCAAAGTTGAGCTTGAGTCAGCCAAGAGGGGAATCCAATGGTTAAGAGAGAGAAACAAGGCCCACATGGAGCTATTTGTTGGGAATTTGAGCTTGCTTGGCAACAAAAATTTCAGAATAATTCCCACAATAATGAGCAAAATATCGATCAAAAACCATGAGCCATGCAAGAAGATTTGATGTGAATCACAAAATAAAGAAGAAAAAGACGCAAAAGAATACCAAACTTACATGAAAATCTCTAAATCTTGGGAAAATCATTCTTGCACAAGAGAAATTTTCATTATTCTTCCAAGGATCTCCAAAGAGAATATAAAGATCTTATAATCACACTCTCTTAAACCCTAAAATAGTCTAAATCTGAATCTTATTAGAGGCAGATGCACATAAGGTATTTATAAGGAAAACTCGTAATAAACTCGAACCTAGAAAAAATTGCCTGGATAATTCGCCACACTGGATTGTCTGGTCAAACAACTCAGTGACGTTCAGTCCTATAAACTATTCATCTATTTTGAGGAACGAATGATCTAGTCCATCATCCGTTCTTGGGAACCGTTGATTCGGTCTGGAGTTGCGGATGTTTGTCCCTAGGAACAAACAATCCAAAACTTTGTCCCATTTTACGTTCCATATCCCACTCCATGTCAGTTCCTTCCTTAATGTTCCATTTTCACCACTGTTGGATTCCAGTTGCGCTTTGCTTGGCTCAATTCAATTCAAACTTGTCCCAACATAGTAGCTACAATGGCATCTAGGGTAGGGGTTGGTTGTCTATCAACCTTCTTGTTCTTAGCTCTCCATCAATAATAAATGATAGTCGTCTAAATATTAAGGTTTCTATCCTTCTTACTGCTCCTTATTGAAGCCATCCTTTGGAGATGTGAAATATTTGCAATAACAATGGATCTTCAGTATTCCTTTTATTTCATCTCTGTAATTTGTTGCAATGATCAGGACTTAGTAATAACAATGAGCCAGTTGCTCATTTTTTCTGGTGATGTTTGTTCATTTGCATACATGTGTTGTTCACTATGATTTAGTAGAACATTAAGAAGTGCTTTCTTTCGTTTACAAATTTTTCTTGATTGAGATGACATTAAATCTAAGGATCAAGGTCTAATATTTCTGAATTAGTGATGTGACTCTCGCAAAGCCACAAAGGGGAATCGTCGGTGCTGCGCAAGGTGATGGCAGTGGAGGCGTTCAACAAAGTGGTTGGGGAAGCCATTCCAGCTGAGGTGGCTTTGACAAAAGAGCTGCGGGTCGGAGTTGTCGGAGAGGGAGGAGTCAGTGAGTTGAATTGGAGGATTTCATCGTTGCCTGCATCCATCGGACATTTCTGCAGAAATAAAATTAAATAGGCTTCAATATTAGCTAATAGAAGGTTCAAAGTGCTTCCTGCACGAAGAGAGGGTTCGGATTATTGGGCTGCTGGGCCAAGCTAGGTCATAATGCATCCATGAGTCCATAGGGTGTGCTAGTGATTTACATGAGTTAATTGAGTCAAATGATAAAATGGGTCAATACTCAATAGTGTGTGTAGTGTGAAAACATCAATATTGAGTCATATTTATTTGGTCTATAAATTATTAAATATGGAACAATGTAACCAAATGGGATTATGCGTATAGTGAATTGAAACTTACCAGGTTTCTTTCTGGTTTTTCCCCCCTTCTTCTGATCTCTTCTACTTCTTCTCCTTCATCTTCATCTTCTTCATTCTGGAGTTCAGGCAGCTCAAAGTGCCTAGTTTGATATTGATCTGATTCAGATCACGGTTGTAACAATTAGTTGGATAATAGATATATCTGTGTTGCTTTTTCATTTGAATATTTGTTGTTAAGCATTAATTGAATTTCATTTGTTGAAAGTGAACTAATATTTTTTTATCATTTATTTCTTTATGAAGTGTTAGATGATGATCATCACTATTATCACTTAAGCAATAGTCATATATTCTTAAAATTCTTGTCCATTGGAGTTGCATTGCTTCATAACTTTCGATTGCGGAGTTCTTTACTTTATGTTCTATAATTTCTTCATTATTGTTTTCTTAATTGGAGCAAGCTTTGGTGCAATGATAAATGTTGCTCATCTATGACTGCAATGTCTTGAGTTTGAGTCCTAGGAACATCCTCTGTAATGAATATAAATGGCAGGTTATTTATTGTGGACTATGCTTACAAAGCGGGGATCCTTTGACATGTATACACTCTTTTTATTGGTTTTCCTAATTTGTTACTTGGTTATCCTAGCTGAGAATTATTAACCTTATCCTTTTTTTGGAGTGCAGAGGGTGCTGTACAATAATCTACACATTTGTATTTTCCTAATTTGTTACTTGGCTGTCCTTGCCTCGAGTCATCATGCCATGTCCTTCTGCCAGTTCTACAAGCCATATTTACTTTTTAGAAGACTTCATACTTTCTATCTGAAATTCATGCAGAAACATGTCGACAATACCATCAGGTTGTGACTTAATCTCAAAAGAATCTCAGGGACATGATGAATGGCATTCGGATTTACTTGGCTGTTGCTCTGAGCCTTATTTATGTATGTTATTTAGATCTCTATTTTTTGTGGCTTTAATTTTATTTCGTGTTTCAGTGTTACTAAATGCTGTATGATTCAAAACTTTCTTTTATTATTTTGTCTTATTGGCCTTGATTATTACGTTAATTAAGTGGTCTGCCCTTGATTCCCATTTCCTTCATATGCATGTTTTTGATTGAGAAAAGTCTCCACTTTGGATGCAGTAGTCTGTTTGAGAGAGCTACTTATAAGTGTTTTTTTGGAATGTTATACGTATTTAATGTGATACTAATAAGGATTTCAGATATATATATATATATATATATATATATATAGAGAGAGAGAGAGAGAGAGAGAGAGAGAAGATATGATACATATTCAATTTGTTGTGTGATTCATGATGAGAACCAAGAAGTGACTTACAGAATATCAGAGATAAAGTAATTTCAATTAGTTAAATGGTGGAAGATAAATGCTTCTGATATGCTGTAATTAACTTATTTTTATATGAACGGATAGGTTATTTATAAAAATAAATGATATCTAATCTTGAACGGATTGAGTTTCTCCTGTTCTTTTTGGCTTAGGAAATACATCAACCATCCACTTGTTTTACATTTTTCTGCCACATTGCATCTTACTAAAATGATCTCATGTTGCTTATGGGAATGCAATCAATCTTTGAAAATGACTTCTTTCATAGTTCATTTCTAGTACTGGTTGCAATGTAATCAACCTCTTCATTTGAATTTATCCATGTTGTGGCAAGATTGGGAAATTGTTCTGGTCCCCAACCAAGTTTATGTTATTTTAATCCCGTTGAGTTACTATTGACTTGAAATATTTAGGGTTCTGTTTTGAAAAGCCTAAGGAACTTATCTCCGAAGTGAATGACCAGCCTGCAAGTTCTGTTAGTGTGCATTAAGATTGAAACTTCCAGATGCTGTACAAAGAAGTCTATTAATGACATGTTTTTTTATTGATCTAGTACACATGCCTGAGTCTTAATGATCATATCTCTTGTGTATTTAAGCTGAATTCTGGCAAATGCTTCTGCACATCCTCCCAAATCCATCATCCACAATTACCCTTCATGACTTCCATTTTGCAGTGGAATGATGCAGTGGCCGTATCTGTCCATGTTCTCTATTTTTTTCCGACTATAAGGAATTTAGAAATCTGTGGAAGCTTATTTGGTACTTTTGTATGAAGATAGCTAGTCCATTCTAAATACATATCTATTATATTTCTGTACTGGAAACTACATCATCACACAACTCTTATATCCTGCAGGTTTAAAGACTTTCCTTTATCCTTGTGGGACTTTTTCAAGGGTTGCTTCAGTGGCTAAAAACAGACACATAAGTATGTAAATGTACTTTTAGTGAAGTACACAATTGTTCTGCATTAGTAAAAATAATGTGCATTATCTTAGGCTTCATTACTTTCTTTAATTTGAACCAAGAACAAAAAATATTTCTGAAAAAAGTCGAAACATTTGTGGTGCAGATCTATTACTGTCACACAATAATAAATGGTTTTCCAAGTATTTTTGTTTGTGATACATAGGTTCTGGTAGTTTGGAGCACTTGCCTCTTCATGGAATGAAAAGTTTAAATGCCATTTAATCTACTTTCTCTAATTTTTCTTTGCGATCACTTTATCACAAATCCATCTTTTTGGATGCGTTTATTTGGCATCACCCAAAAGCTACAGGTGAGATACTGAAAAAACTAGAAAAGTACCATTAATCCTAAACAAGAAATTGAAGAAAATTCTCTGAAGCACACAAGCCAACCCTGAGAAAAAAGGTATTTTAAGTGAATATTGATAATTCTTCTATTAATAGTCTGATCAGAAATTGAATAATAGTCTGATCGGAAATTGGCGATATCACATTGTATTAATAGAGAAACAACTTAGGATGTACATAAAATGAAATTGAAAATACATTCTCCTATGCCACACCAGCTAACATGTCAAATCTTGAGAAGAATATATAGCCTAGTAGGAAATATAATAAAACAAATCAGCAAAAATTAAGAGAGGAACTAAAAATAGATTGAAATGTGTTAAACAGGCATTTTTAGGGTAAACGATGTGGCAAATACTTACGTGCATCTATTGTAGAAAATGAAATCTATAAACTTTCCACTTGTCATTATAAAATTGGATCTCTTCATAACTACTCATATCTTTTAAAAAGAATATTTTTTAAAAGAAAACTGCTTTATTTTGTATCCATGCCACATGTGTGGTGGAGGTATTTTGGTTGTACAATACAATTTCTATAGTTGATGCTCCTAAGTCGAACTCTTCTTTTTATGCATAAGGCTGTTTTTTTCTTTTTTGTGAATGAGTTCAACATCAAAACATAGAGGTGTGAACTCCTGGTGTGTACATTATTAACTTGCATCTTTTGGCATCAGCTTCCGCGGAGGCCTGTAATGATCTAATGGCTTATTCGTTAATATTATCATGTTGCTGTTACACATGCTGTGTCAGGAGGAAGCTTCGCCAGATGCTGAACATCACGGTAACTATGACTTCTTTCATATGGATGCAGCTTGCCTCCATTTCTTTGTGCTTATTGTCTTCTTTCAGATACCCTGTGATCTGATTCCTTCTCGTTTGCTTCATGCTTATGAAGTTGATCTCGTTATTATTTCTACTCAATGCTACTGTTTTGGCTTTTCCTGAAAGTCTGTTTTGGCTTTTCGAATGTGCCTTTAGTTCCAGCCAAACTTTATGTCATTGACTTGTTCTTTTAAAATCAACTATTAAACCTACTTTTGTTTTATCTTTAACTGAGATAAATGACCTATTATTCCTATATATAATCATAACTTTAACTTCTTAAATCATGCAAACTATTCGGGATTTCTTAATGAATTCTTTTTCGTTCATTAATGGTTCTCCTGGTTTAATTTACTACAACTGAAATTACATGTATTAGGTTGTGGCTTGTACCAGAGTACACCTGCTGCTTAGTTTAATACACTTTTGAAAGTTGAACTTATGGCGGTTTGTTCAGCGCAAATGTATATTCATTGAGTAGGATATTGAGCATTTCATGCAAATATGCCCAAAATTTCAATGGTATTCTTCTCCATGACTGATATATATACTCTGAATACAGTAACAGATAGTTGTACCTAGATATTCCAGTTATAACTCGCTCTATTGAATATAATAGCTGATTGTTTTATTACAGGAACTTATCTAACTAGATTTATAATTTTAACGGAGAGAAAATATGTTTCATATATGATGGATAATGTTTTGGCACGTCCCTTTTATGTTCTGCTTACACCTAGAAAAGAACTATTAACTATTGCTAATTTAAAACGAATAGTGGGTTTTCTTTTTTCTGTTTTTGTGAAACTAAGTTTCCTCCTATTTATTTGCACTATGCATTACAGGGAGGCCTATGCGATGATTTCCTGTCACATTTGATGTGCTGTTGTTGTGCTCTTGTTCAAGAATGGCGGGAGGTGGAGATTCGTAGAATTTATGGTATATTCCTATTCAAACAATTTTTTTCTCCAAATCATGAATAATGTATATGCGATTCTCACCATCTTGATTTTAAATGTCATGGGTCTTAAAACAATTTAGCAATTTTTTGTAGATGATAGATCTATTAAGCCTTGTTTTGTTTTTATAAATTAGAAAGTTCAGTTGAATTCATATTGAATGTAAAATTGCATCTAAGTTCATGAATTTATAAAAGTTTTGTTAACAAATTTAACTGAAAGATTCGAGAAATATGTTTCAATTGGTCTTTCACTGAATTGTTTCCTGAGATAACCCAAGACCGTTTATATCATTTGAATTTTTGTCAAACTTGTGACTAAATATGACCCAAATCAACTTCAATTTACACCTAAATGAGTGCTAGTTAAATCTGTGAGCTAAGGAAAACAATGTTGATTCTGTTTCAATCACAATATATGCAGGCACTGAGAAGACTAATACAAGCCCGCCAACTTTTCAGTATATGGAATCTTAAAACTGGCAGTTATTTTTACAATTCAGATCTGCACCAAAACACCTTGCCATCATCTAAAGATCCTCTTAGTTTTCTCATGCTCAGATTTATTGGTTAAATTAAATGTAGTTCTGTGCAGTTTAGATGGTCAGGCTGTATCTAGTTTGCTTGGTAATGGTTAGAATGATAAATCCTAGACGTATATCTTTCTTTGAACAGCTTTATAGCCATGTGAATCTTCTGCTTGAGTTGAATGTCTTAAGTGTTTTAAACTGATGTTTTGAGTAAAGATTTGTTGTTTGGGTTAAACTTTAAAATTATTTTATTACAAATGTTCTATTGGTGTGGTATTAGTGGTGTTTTAACTCAAAGTCTTTGTTATACCAATTTAAGGATTATTTCATATTCTAAATATCACAATTCTCCTTGAATTCTTAAATCTATGATGCAAACCCTCGAAATCTTCCAATCGTTTCAAAAATATCCCCTTTGTTAAGAGATTTGGATTTTTAGCCGTTTTGATTTAACTAACTAACTAATCTAACCAAATGATGCATAACAAAATGTCTTTTAAGTTTTTTTTAGTTTAAGATTTGGGATTTAATTTTTAGGGTTTTTATTTTGGATATAGCATTTAGTTTTCAGGTTGGGTCTATTTATTTGCAAATATTAGTTTTAATAAGATTAAAATTATAGTTAAAAGAAGATATTTTTTTATTGAAAGTTATAAATAATGTGAAATAAAATTAGTCGTTATGTTAAAATATGTGAGGGATGTGATATAAGTTGGTTATTTTTTTGGTATGCGTGTTGTATGAAAAATAAAATTATTTTTTATTTTGAATTATATATGATGTGAAATATAATTAATATTTAATATTAAATTTTATGAATGATGGGATAGGTTTGGTTAGATAATGAAATGAGCTTAGAGATAAAAGTTAGATTTTAGGGTATTTGATTGAGTTGGTTTAATTCTAATTGAGGTATTTATGTTAAAAATTTAAACTTCTTAACTGAAGTTTTAATTTGAAATAGTTAGAAAATTCGGACATCTACTTGATATTTTTAAGAATTAGGAGATAAATGTGATTTTTAGACAGAATTGCCTTGTTTGGCATGAGCCCAAAAAAAAGCAAAAAAATATCTTAATAATATTTTAAATTTATTATAAATTTTAATAACTTTATTTCACATCCAACACAAATTTCAACCTTAAAAATCAATTTTATTTCACATCCAACACAAATTCCAACCTTAAAATCAATTTTATTTCACATCTTACACACCTCCCAATATTAAAATAATTTTTTTCCCATCAACTCTATAAAATAAATTATTTTCTCTTTCCTTACCCAAATTCATCCTCCAACCAAACAAGGCCATATATGAGTTAATTTTCATCATTTTTCCTATAGAAATAATGTGGATCATTGACTCAGTTAATGTTATAAAATATCATTATTTAGTGCTGATTGGGTATGTATATAATCTGTTTAGGATGTAAGTATAAACAACTTGTAAGTCGTATGAGATATACGATTTATTTAATTTGAAGGTACATGATTTATCGAATAGTAATTCATGAGAATCGCGTAAGTTACGGTTTGCTAATGTCCTATCATTGCAAAAACTTTATGTAGACCTTGAATTAGCATAAAACAATGATATTTAAAATAATGATTACTATATAGCTGAAAAATTATTTAAGATTTATTTCACTGAATTAATTTTGGGAAGATAATTTTGGGACTACTTTTGATTTAATATTGAAAGTGCATGGCCTTTTTATGGACTATATCCTATATGTATTTATTGTATTAAAATAGTAATTACACTTTTTGTTATTAAAACTGAATGGTTGTCTTTCTTTGTCTTTTTTCTTTGTTTTTTTTCATTGATCATTGATGAGACTTATAAAAGCATTTAATTATACTTATAGTAATTAAGAATTTAGGCTCGTTTTGTTCGAGGTTTTTTTAAATAAAAAAAATTATTTTTTAAATTTAATTAAATATTCGTATTTGTATTGGATATAAAATCATATAAAGTTAATTATTATAGTTGAAATTTGTATTATATAAAAAAATTACCTCGAATCAAACAAGCCTTAAGATAGTTCTTTTAGAAGATAGGTGCCTGTCGCAAAGTATTACACAACACATGCTTTGGTGCATGGAGCCATGCAGGGTTAACATCCAATTAAGGCCAATCTTGTGTTGGCACAATATGTTTAATTTAATCTTGATTCATTCTAAAATATAAATAAGAAGAATTTGAATTGATCTTAATCTAAATTAAGTCTGATTTGTTTGTTATCAATTTAAGGTTAATTCAAGTGAAATTTAATCTTACTTTTGATTTATTTTTGAACTTTCAATCAAAATTTAAGATGTAAATATATTTGTTTATCTAATCAATTTTAATCACGATCGTTTATCTTGATATATATATATATATATATATATATATATAATTAATAGATTTAATTTCAAGTTGGCTCGATTAAATTCTATGTCAGCTCAAGATGAATTGATAAAAATATCGACTCATAAAATGACTCTTGAATCAAGTCCATATCGCTTCAAATCAAAATTCGATTGACCTTCAATTTTTAAATCATGTTAACAGCGGGAGTATGGGCGGCTTCAAGTCATTTTCAAGCTAGCTGAACTAAAAATTGTAATTTTTAATTTTGAGTTGAATTCAATTTGAGCTAGCTAAATTTTTTTGATTTGATTTGATTTTTAAGTGTAACTGAGTCTAATTATAAGTCGTAAGATTCTATAAAAAGTAACTAATATAAATCATGAACATTTACATTGTAGATATCAAGTTGATTTTTAATTGATTTTTAGTAATGCTAACTTCGTTTAAAAAATTGAAACGATTTTAAATAAAATAAAATTAGAAGGTGTTTTGATTTTCGCATTAATTTACCACTCATACACAATTTCTAATCAAAACACGCGATAAAAGAAACTTTAAATTTTAGTATTTATGAATTTTCAATTCTTCCATTATTTTCTAACAAGTGATTATAAAATAAACATTTTATGATGATAAAAATATTAATAGAATATGAAATTGGATCAGTCATTTAACAAAGATGAAAGAATGAAAATCACTCCAAACTTAAATTAATAATGCTATATAGTTTCTTATAAAATTTGTTCAAAATAGTTTTATGATATTTGAACAATGTTTTAATATATTGGACGATGATATTATCCAATAGAAAATGCACTCATTCTATAAATAAAAATTCAATCAAAACAATCTTAAAAATATTTTAAGAAAATTTTATGATAAATATCATCTAATTTTTTAAGGATGAACTTTTATTTTGCATGAATTTATAAATTTAAATTTTTTTTCTAGTGAATTATTGTAATTGGGGTTCTATGAGGATTTAAAAATTTAAATATTTTAAATATATTTTAGAATTACACTTTTTTTTTGGATGGTTTCTTTATTAATTGAAGAATCAGCTAAATTTATAGATTCACGTGAAGTACCTCATGAAGGCGGATTATATTTTCTTTTTCTTTTTTTTTTATAAATTCGTAATATTTTTTAATTTAAATTAAAGTAAAAAGGGTTTATTAACCGAACTGAAAGTCTAAACCCTAATAAAAAAAATAATCTTTTTCCTTTCTAGGGCCAAGCGGTTCAACATAAATCAGTGATGGCGAAATGGCTTCTTCCCCTTCTCCATGGATGAGCATGATCGGAGCCAGTCTTCGCAGTAAAAGCAGCTGCCATCGCCGCTTCCGTCTCCCCAACGATGCCTCAGCCTCGCGAACCCATTCTTCTTCCGGCGTTTTCCCCGATAACGACGCCGAGGATGGTGATCGACTGCGGGAGACAGCGGCGAAGATTTGCGACACGATCCGACGGCAGCCCAGGTGGGAAGGCTTCATCCTCTCCGTCTTCCCTCCTTCAACCTCCAACATTCTCCATCCGACCTGCATCAACCTCGTTCTTTGCAGCCTTTCCTCCTCCAATCCCCCTCTCGCCCTCCGCTACCTGACCTGGCTCTGTTCCTCTGGATCTTCCATTTCCGTTGACCCTGAGGCCGCTTCGTCCCTTCTCAATATCCTTGCGCAAGCCCGGGCTTGGAGATCTGCCTTGCACGCCATCCGTTCGTTCAAATTCTCCGCCGATCCCTCCGTCCTCTCCTCCTTCGTTCTTCATCTGTGCAGGGATAGGCGCTTGATCGGCCGCGAGAAATGTCTCCTCCATGACCTCTGCGACGTCCTCGAGATTCACTCCCAATTGTCGCTGCCTGCGTGGAACTCGGCGCTTTCCGCCTCGCTTGCGGCGGATCGGATGGACCTTTTTCAGCGACTCTATGCCTTCATGATCGGATCCGGCGTCGCCCCGGATGCAACCACCGCCGGCTTCCTTATCAGAGCCCTCTGCCGGGAAGATAAGCCGGAGGAAGCTTACCAGGTTCTCCGCCACGTCTCCAAAGAAAAAATCGTCCCTAATGTCTTCTCCATCAACCGATTGATCTCCGCGTTCTCCGAATCTGGAAATTTCGGTAGGGTTTCACAGATCCTCCATCTCATGATAGCCACTGGCTGCCCGCCGGACCTGGTCACCTACCAGACAATCCTGCATGGGCTGTGCAGCGGCGGCGTTGCCGGCATGGTGGATGAGGGCCTTCGCATCTTCAGCGACCTAAAGTTGAAAGGCTACAAGCCCGACGTCGTCACCTACACCACCATGATCGACGGTCTTTCCAAGGTCGGACGGATCAGTGCGGCCTTGAGTCTGTGGTCGGAGATGGTAGCGAAAGGAATGCGACCCAACGAGTACACCTACAACGCCGTCATCAATGGCTACTGCAAATCCGGCAATCTCGATAAAGCCCGCAAGCTGTATGATGAAATGCTCTCCAAGGGTCACAAAGAGAGCACCGTGAGCTGCAACACCTTGATTGCCGGATTGTGCTCGAATGGCAGAACAACCGAAGCCATCAACCTGTTCCACAAAATGCCGAAGAAAGGAGTGGAGCGCGATCTCATCACATACAACACTGTGATCCAAGCCCTCTGCAAAGTTGGAAAGACGCCGGAGGCAACAGAATTCTATTCGAGGATGATTGCGGAAGGCATCAATCCAACTGTTTCGACATACACACCGCTGATCATGGCGCTCTGCCACGATGGGCGTGTAGAAGACGCGACGGAGCTGATCGGGCTGATGGAGACTCAGGGACTTCAGCATCCGGTTTGCATGAACGATTTCATCATCTTCGGTTTCTGCAAGGTGGGGAGGATGGAAGATGCCATGGAATGGCTGATGAAGATGATGAGAAGCAACCTCAAGCCGAAGAATGAGACATTGAACCAGCTCGTGAAGAGCTTCAGTGCGCTCGGCCGAGTAGATGATGCGCTGAAGTTGGTAAATCACATGTATGATTCTGGCTACCGTTTGAGAAGACCTGTTTGCTTTCTGCTCCTCTGTAAGCTCTGCAGAGGAGAAATTACAACCAGATCTGCTGTTCGCTTGTTGGATAATAATATATTCTTTTAATATTTAAAATATTTATTTAAATTAAGAAATGAGTAATTATTAAGATTTAGTTCTTATTATTATTATTATCTGATTTTTAAAATTTCAACTGACGCTTTGATCGAATTAAAGATTTTTACATTAAAAAAATTCTAACATTTTGATATTAAGGCCCTGTTTGGCAATAGACTAAAAATCATTGCTAAAATTACCCATGGCTAAAATCTTAAATTTATTTTAAAAAAACTTAAAAAATTATTTTATATCTCATCTCACACAAATTCCAACATTAAACAATTATTTTATTTCACATCCAACACAATTCTCAATAAATCAATCAACTTTATTTCACATTATACACAATTTTTAATATAATCAATTTACTTTATTTCACATCATACACATTTTTTAAAAATCACTAAAAATTCCAACCAAATCTTCTTTTTTTTCTTATTACCAAACAGAGCAAAGAGTCACAGTCTCTTGAACTAATTTGTTTCATGCAGTACGACGCAGCGTTCTTCATAACTCTTCTTTGATTGCTTAATATTATCATTAGCATTTTATTGATTTCTTCTTTGTTTGAGAATATCATGAAATTAAAATTTTAATGCCTGAGGATTTTATTACATGTTTATTCATGTTATCTGTAGCTAGGGGTGGTTACCGGACCGGTTCCCACCGGTTCCAGGTCCAACAGGACCTGGAACCGGTCCGGTCCGGTTCCAACCGGTTCCGGATCCGGTCCGGAACCGGTTTGGTGGACTTGGATCCGGTCCGAGTCCGGTCCGGATCCAGATATTATTGGGTCGGGTCGGGTCGGGTTAATCGG
>KZ451987.1:1258454-1297680 GCA_002786265.1 Apostasia shenzhenica
TAGTACAAAATGATTTCGAATACAACGATGCAGTGTAATTCCATCTATTATCTACAGGGTAATGGAAAATTTTTTACACAATTTTATTCCGGCACTTACCGGCAAACACGTTTTCCATTCTACCTAACTCTTTGAATTTAAACGTAATCTTCAATTTTCTCATTGTTTAAATTATCATAATTAACATGATTCGGATATTTAAAAGCACTAAGAAAACATTAATTAATAACTATGACATCCACAATCTAACATGAGAAAAAGAGAACCCACCAAAGAGGAGGCCTTAAAAATCTGCTGTGAAAATGAATATTTTAACTGCCAGAATTATTATCGACGGCATAGTATCCAAAAAGTAATACTAAAAAATTTTATTTTCGATACCATAAATTTTACAAACACAATGCGAATGTAAGAAAAAATTGGTTTTTGAACCCGTATTTGAGGCTCCATCTAATACATTTAGACGCATAATATCCGTTTCTGCATCTCCCCACTGTCCATCTAATCCAATGACAACAGTAACAACTTAAATAACTCGCCGCCAGTAATACTAGTCCAGATATCGCCGATGTCCAAAACTAACCGCCCTACAACTTAAATATACTGAGGTGTTCCCCGATAAAGCAGATTTTTATATTCCATCGTACATTGACATACCAATCTTTTTTAAAAGTGTATGCCTAGAAAAATTACGGGTAATTGCAGCTGTAAATAATGAACCCAATAAGTTTCTAAAAATTCCCTCTTTTTCACAACTTATAGGTAAACGGCCTGTTCGCGTTCGCTTAACTACAAACCGAACTAACCCTCGGCGTGCTGTCATCATTCCTAAAATGCCCACGGCACTAGATCCACTCTATGGACTTGAGTTGTGTTTAGGCGTTGGCCTCTAAATAGTAGTTTGACAAGTTTTTCATTAGAGACTCTATAAAATTTAACCTAGGTGCTTCTTAAATGTACCAATCCCACCACCAGCTACCCGCCCTGTTTGTAAAGAATATGAGATTCTTTACAAAAATTTACAAGAATAGCGAATATTCAGTCTCTCTACCATTGCTATTCAGGTTTTAATTTGTAAATAAAAAAACTCCCAGTAGCCTACTGCGTTTTCGTCCGAGACTTGTTAGAGATACTGATTATTGACGCTTGACGGGCCCAGTGCACGGTTTGCCAACATCTCCACCTTGCCTCAGGATCCAACGCATTCCGCAGATAGATCAAGATCAGGTTCAAAGAAGTTTCGTCAAAGTTCATTCTCACCGAGTGCAGGAAGACGATCGAGTTCTGTAACGTACTTCGGATCTGCATTCCCTCGGCGACTCGAGGAAGAACCGCCAGAGAATCGACGTTGAACCGCCAGAGAATCGACGTTGGGAAGCCATTAAAACGTATTTGCAAATTTTTTTCACAGAATAGAAGAACAGAAATAATTGAACACAAAGATGAGCTACCATTCCCTTATCATCACTTATTCGGGTCTCTAACTGTAGTTGTTTCATTTCCTTAATGAGTGCCTCCTGATTAGTAAAAGTATTACTTGCAGATTTTCGACTAAGTGCATCGCAACTACATTAGCTTTTCCCGGATGATATTGAATATCTACATCATAATCTTTCAACAACTCTAGCCATCTTCGTTGCCTTAGATTTAGTTCCTTCTGAGTGAATATATACTTCAGGCTTTTGTGATCTGTGAATATTTCACATTTTGTTCCATATAAATAATGCCTCCAGATTTTAAGTGCAAAGATAACTGCAGCTAGTTCTAAGTCATGCATAGGATAAATGACTTCGTGGTTTTTTAATTGTCTAGATGCGTAAGCTATAACTTTTCCACCTTGCATCAACGCACACCCTAATCCTTTCCGAGAGGCATCACTGTAAACAACAAAGTTTTTGGATGTTGAGGGAATAATCAAGACAGGGGCTGTAACAAGGCATTTTTTTAATTCCTGAAAACTTTCATCGCAGGCTTTTGACCACTCAAATCTTACAGTCTTCTTAGTTAATTAATATTTGGCTAGACCAAGAAAACTTCTTACTTCAGTTACCGTTGTAGGCTTTGGCCAATCTGTGATAGCCTCAATTTTGGATGGATCTACAGCCATACCAGATGAGCTAATTATATGCCCTAGAAATGCCACTTGTTGTAACCAAAATTCACATTTGTTGAGCTTGACATACAATTTCTTATCCCTCAGTGTCTTCAAAGCCATTTTTAGATGTTCTTCATACTCTTCTTCGCTAGAGGAATATATAAGTATGTCATCAATGAATACAATGATAAATTTATCCAGGTAAGGTTGGAATATTTGGTTCATAAGATCCATGAATACTGCAGGAGCATTGGTTAATCCAAAAGGCATGACTACAAACTCATAATGGTCATACCTTGTTCGAAAGGCAGATTTTGAAATATCTTGTGCTCGTATACGTAGTTGATGATAATCGAAACGTAAGTCAATTTTTGAAAATACCTTAGCATTCTTCAACTGATCAAAAAGATCGTCTATTCTAGGCAATAGGTATTTGTTTTTGATAGTAATCTTATTCAGCTCCCGATAATCGATACATAATCTTAAAGAGTCATCTTTCTTCTTGGCAAATAATACAGGAGTACCCCAAGCGGACATACTAGGTCGAATGAATCCTAAATTAAGCATCTCTTGTAATTATCTTTTCAGTTCTTCTAGCTCTTTGGGTGCCATTCGGTAGGGCGCCTTTGATATAGGGGCAGATCCTAGGATAGTATCTATAGTAAATTCCACTTCTCTCTCTGGTGGTAATCCTGGAAGTTCTTCTGGGAAAACGTCTGTGAATTCTCTAATAATTTTTATTCTATCCATTCTGGTTTCACTCTTTGGTGTCGATTCAATGTAAGCTAAATAAGCTTCACATCCTTTCCTTAATAACTTTTGGTATTTTGCAAAAGATATAATAGGTAAGACATCTTTCTTTCCCTCGAAAAAGACTAAGTTTCCTTCAAGAATAGGAAAACTTATTTTCCTGACAGCATAATCAATCTCAGTTCACAGTTTGGGTATATTATCCTACTAGCCAAAATTTCTCTTGAAGTTGTATTTACGGTATAAGGTGTGTCTAACATTTTAGATGAAATTTTTACAGAAGTTGCAAATTCAGGCAAGATAAATGAATGTGTAGATCCAAAATCAAATAATACTTGTGCAGGTAATCCTGAAATATAGATCGTACCTATAACGATCGAGTCAGATAAGGAGAAAATCCGAGCTTGAGTTTGTGGCCTAGAGTTTGAATCAGGCTTCGGTATCATTGGACAATCCTTCACAAAATGGTCTTTGTTACCACATTTAGAATAAGCTCTGGTACTCTTACGACATTTGAAAGTAGGATGATGACCTTCACAACTTTGACACTTCATACCACTATTAGTTGGCATTCTTCCTTCCTTCCTTTTCTTCTCAAAACTTCCCTCATGTCTCTTAACTTGCTCATAACGATATTTTTTTCTTTCACGCCACTCCCGATCTTCATTAATATTTTGTTCTGCGATCAATGCCCTTTGATATAATTCAGCATAATCGTAAATCCTCATAACATTTGTCTGTTTTTAAATATCCTTTCGCAGACCATCCTCGAACCTTTTTGCTTTTTCTCGTGGATCAGCTACTAGATGACGTGCATAATCAGAAAGAGCAGTAAATGCAGTTTCATATTCCATGACAGACATGAAACCTTGCTTCAAATGAATGAAGTCACGTAATTTCTTTTCTTTGATAGCAGGAGGAAAATATTGTTGGAAGAAATTATCACGAAATCTTTCCCAAGGAACAGGTTGAAGAGATTTAAATTCAGTATTGAGTTAGGACTTCCACCATTCACGACCTTCACCAGTCAGCATATAAGAAGCAAAACCAGTCTTTTTGTTATCAGGACACTCAATAAATTCAAAAATTATTTCTAACTGATCGACCCATTCCTCTGCAGCCAGAGGATCTGGACCTCCCGCAAATTGGGGTGGTTTTTCTTTTCGAAAATACATATACAGTGCATCTCTAGAGATCATTGTATTATTCTCCCGATTTTCATTTGTTTGGTTTTGTAGAGAATCAGCTTGAGATTCCATTTTCATTTGGTAAACAATATATGTAAGCACATAAAACTAATATTTTATTTAGAAAATACTATTATATGCAGGAGAAGCAGACTGCAAAATGCCCACAATTGGGTTTGGATACACTAAAGTTTTGAAGTTGAGGAAAGGCTTGGGTCAGGATTCTCTTCCAATTGGGTAAAAGGACTCTTGACGAGAGCTGACGTCTCCATAGTTTCCTTACGGGGAGTTGGAGTTGCAAGAGTTAAGTCGAGATTCGTTGGCTTTGAAAAGCTGCTTGAAGGTTTGGGGATGATGGGTAACATTTGGTCTGTTTCCATCTGGGTTTTTCTTGGTTCTAGCTCCACAGAGTCATTTGGTGGTTCATAATGGCGGAATGTAGTCCAGTTATCTCGGTAGTAGGCTTCCATAGCGACTAAGGCAGTGAGTAGATGGTCCAGTCGAGGAATCATCATTATTGAGGCCTTGATCCTATCCCAATAAGAGGGCAAGGCTGTCAATATACGTTGTTTGGCCTCCTCAGGGGTGATCTTACTTCCTCAGTAGTATCTAACTCATTCAAAAAGAAACCAGAGTTGGTCAAGATTGACCACCAAAGGGATGTTAGGGTTCATCTTAAACTCAATAAGTTGGGTGACAGGGTCTTTCCTGAAATCAAAAGCACAATATCAATGGATAAGGTAAAGTGTTAAAATCAGTCTAAGGTTACTTATAACCTATGCTCTGATACCAACCTGTCACACCCTCATTTTCAAGGACTAATTATCCATAAAATAAGGGGAGACTTACAGTCAAAATCACAGAACAGGTCACAAGAAAAAGATATCTTTATTCATCTCAAAACAGGGTTACATAAGTTCAAACACTAGCAGGTCACCCAGAGTAACCTTAGAATAAAAAACGGAGAGGTAAAGCAAGTAAACTGGATAAGGGTAAATATCGGTGGGACCATACGGGATGTAGGGAAACATCTTTCCTGGGATTTTGCAGTCTTCTCCTGGCAACAGATTATTTACTTGAAAAATAACAGTCAGTCACAAAGACCGAGTAAACGACCTTCACCTTACCATAGGCCAGGTGAGGTTTTATAGCTCAAATTATCAACAGATCAGGATATCAGAATAACATCTTGTCAATATTGTCATACTTTATACGATGCATATATATCGATATGTATAAATCTTATAATGAAGAAAGATCAGAACAACAGGTATACGTCATCAGTGTGACATCAGATTAAACAGATTCATCACCAGTGTAACAACAGATTCATTAGATACGTCACCAGCGTGACATCAGATTTAATAGATACATCACCAATGTGACATCAAAATAACAGGATGCAGGTACGTCCCCCACACGACGCCACGCGTCCAAAAGGTGGTTCGTCAACAATCGGGATCCCACCTTATCATATCATTGTATATCTCAGGATATATGGGTCCAGTGTAACCCAGTATAATATTTCGGCATAAAGCCTAACAGAGTATCGGCATAAAGCCAAACAGAATATGCAAAATATATAGAATATAGCTCACAGAATATAATTGATATCATTTTGTAAATAAGTTATTTTAATTTTATAATCACGATGTCCTAAGTTTAGTGAAAATCACTTACCTGAACAAGAGCGGTTAAAGTTTGCTGGTGGATGATGTGTTCCCTGATTAAGTTCAATATGAATAATCACTATTGAGGTTAAAAATTGAAAATATTTAAGTTACATAGGTTAATACGTCAGATAAGACAAGTGGCTCAAAACTGGTCAATATAGGTCAAACCAGGTTAGTTGGACCAAATTAGGTTAACACGGGTCAAATGGGTCAAAGTGGGTCAAATGGGTCAAAGCAGGTCAAACGGGTTAACTCATGTTAAATATGTTAACTCGGGCTAAAATGGGTTAACTCATGTTAAATAGGTTAACTCATTTTTAAACGGGTCAATCACAGGTCATCTTGGGTCAAACAGGTTAACTTAGTTTTAAATGGGTTGACGCAGATTTGTTGGGTTCGATATGGGTTAAGTGGGTCGATATATGTTTAAACAGGTTAATCACTAATCTAACAAGAAAAATTACTGAATATAATTTAAACTCAGTAAGACCAGAATTCTTACCTAGCAGAATTTCGCCGCTGGAGGTGAGGCATACCAAGATGAGCTAAAGACTCAGAGGAGAACTAGAGGTTGTGATTCTTTCTGAGGGTTCTGAGGCCTATTTATATGGAGAGGTGAACTTATTAGGGTGGGATCGTTGGTGGGTGAGAAAGTGGGAGGGAGGCAGATGAGAAATAAATATATAGATATTTTATTGAAATTGATTTATAGGGAATGTTTAGTTAATATAGCAATTATTTTGAAGTCCTCAGACGACAGATGTACTTATATCAAATCCAGAAAAAATATATATATATAAATATTAATAGGTATTTCTTAAGCGGATTATTACACTGAATACTGTTAAATCTTTTTTGTAAACCATTTCTTAAGTTTTAGTTCTCTATAAGATTTTTTGTAAGCTTTTTTGTAAGCTGAATGTCATTAAGCAATCGTGTTCTGTTCTTGATTCAATGCCTCTATCATACTTGTTATATTCAGATATGATATTCAAAAAAGGCTTTCTTCAATATGTAAAAATGTTAATAGATTCAAGCAAACAATTTGCTTTTTCTATCTCATTACAGCAAGCATTGCAAGAACAACATGAATTTTATTCAACTTGTACTCATTACAACAAGCATTGCAAGGACTACACAAAGTCTTTGCAAGAATCACAAGAGACTACACAAATTCTTGAATGTGAAACAGTTTTCAATCTATTAAAAATAAATATCATATAAAATAACAACAAATATTCTCAAATTTTATCTTACAAAATATTATGTCAACTCTATTTTATCAAAGCTTACATAATAAACTTAACATAAAATAGAATCAACATCATAATATTAGTCAAGAGTAATATAACTAATACAAATTTGATAAGCTTCATGATGCTATCTAGCTTCTTCATGTTCATCTCTTCAGATGCGATAATTAGGTACTTTAGATCCACAATTGTGAGATGCGCATCATCAACCCACTCAAAGAAATAACAGTCTCCAGCTCTCTTAAAATGTGAGCATCTGTAAAATCGTTTGTATTTATTATCTCCTTTACGACAAGTCAATAATGCACACTCCAGATTGTATCTACATAATACTTGATTAGTATTGCTATTGATTTTGGATGAAGAAGCATGACTTGAGCTCATACTGCCCTGTTAAAAAATAACTACTGCATAAATATTGTAATATTTTGACAATAAAACTAAGTATAAATGCCCTTAAATTCTAACATTGTGCTGTACTTAATATGCTTTCTTAGGAAAAAATATCAATAGCTGGATTCAGAAAAATAGATTGACTAAATTATGGTTACCACTCAAAACATTCAAATCAAAATGCTTTTACTCTAACTCACTTTATGCACAATTTTTATCATTCATTTCAAAATTGGTGCCCGATTCTAAATTTCTTATGAATATTATCTTGAATGTAAGTGATACCATTCCTATTCAAGTGGTTTTGTCTCCTACCAAATAGCTTTATCTATCTTCTCAAAAGAAATAATTTGTTATTGCTTCATTATCAATATGATCTTCACAATTCTTTTTCTTTTCTGGCAAATGCAGTCTTGTCCTTCATGGTCCTACTTTTACAAATGAGAGGAAGATATCAAATGATCTGTAAAATCATAAATTAAACAAATAATTGCTTTATTTATTCAACTATCAAATTTAAAACTTAATAAAACAAAATAAAATAAATGAATATAAAAAAAATTATGTAGGGAAGAGAGGATAGATTACCTGTAGGAATTCCTCGAGAGCGATCGGCGCCGCGAGACCTGTCGAGGTTAGGGCAATGAAGAGGAAGACAAGGGAGATGGCGTTACGGTGAGCTATAGGCGTGGCGAGATCTCTAGAGCAAGATCTCAAGGGCAATCGACACTGCGTGACCTGTTGAGGTTAGGGCAAATGAGAGGAAGATGAGCACGATGGTGACGAGCTTCAGGAGTCGAGGTACCTGTGTAAATGCCGTGAGATCTCGAGAGCGATCGGGGCCGCGCGATTCGGGCAAATGAGAGAAAGAAGAGCTAGACGGCGTTAGGGCGAGCTGCAGGAGCCGTTTGATGTGAGCTTCAAGCTCCATTTGGAGAATTTTGTATGATTTAAGGGATTTAAAATAAAATTGTAAATATGTGGGGGTTTCATATGTTATTGAGATTAAAATCAATGTTACCTATGTAAATCCCCCTAGAAAAAATGTCATATTTTTATGAGTTTAAGTTTTTTTCAATATAAATGTTAGATCAAAAAAAAAAAGTTTTTCAATATAAATGAGTTTGTAGCCCGTGGTGTCTCAATCTCTTCATAATCAATATGTCAGCTTAGTTTAATGACTCAAATTTCCTTGAATCTTCTGTGTTCACTTGAGTCGAGAAGCTTGATTACTCTCAACATGATCCTCGACCCTTGATGACTAACAACTTTAAAACTATACAAAGAGCAATCTCCAAGAAGTTTACGTTAATTTATTACGAAAAAAATCATCTCACATAAGAAATTTAAACTAGAGAATGAAACAAGATGAAAAAGATGTGAACATCAATTTTACACAAATTTTGACAATGATCAAAATAGCCAACTCATTTTAAAAATATATATAATAAAAATTATATTATCCTATCTCATATAAAATTTAGGGTAAATAGCATCTGGGTCCCTCTAGTTTGGTCGTATGTGCAAATAGGTCCCTCGAATATTTAAATGAAGCAAACTGATCCTCTAATTTGATGAAATATGCATATAGGTCCTTGGCCGTAACAGACGTTAGAAATTATTTTCTCTCTCCTCCCTCTCTCTCCTCCCTCATCTCTCTCGCCCACCATTCTCCATCTTAACGCATGGCGCGGCGCGGAGGCTGGCAGGCGAGCGGGCTGCAACGGCGGCGGGCAGGCGGGCGGGCTGCGGAGAATGGCGCGCGGGGCGCGCGGGGCACGTGCGCGCTGGTGCGGCGCACGCGCGGCGCTGGTGCGGGCGGCCGCGAGGGGGTGAGCGCAAGGCAGGGCGCAGCGTGAGGGGGCGGGCGGCGGCGGAGTGCAAGCCGGCGGGAGCGCGGCGCAGGCGCGCGGGCTGCGGGAGCGCCGGCGCAGGCTCTCCAGCGCCGCCGCGACCGCAGGCGCCGCGCCGCGCGCTCGCCACCGGCCAGCCGCGCTCAAGACCTGCCGGGCGAACCGCACAGCATCAATGACCTCTCAGCACCTCCCGGCCCGCCGCCTGCCTGTGGAGCGCGGCCCTTCGCCCTTTGCGCTTACGACAATCCTCGCGCGCTGCCCGGCACACCCCGGGCGCTGGGACGAGTGGGGTTCGCACATACTCCGGGTGGTAGGCCCGCCGGGCCTGCCGCGCTCTGCGCGCCTCGGCCCTGTCGTTACGAGAGAGACTGCGTAGAGAGGCGCAGGAGAGAGACAGATGAGATGCGGGGAGGAGAGAGAAAATAATTTCTAACGTCTGTTACGGCCAAGGACCTATATGCATATTTCATCAAATTAGAGGACCAGTTTGCTTCATTTAAATATTCGAGGGACCTATTTGCACATACGACCAAACTAGAGGGACCCAGATGCTATTTACCCTAAAATTTATTATAAAAAATTCCTATCATATCATATTCTATATGATTCTTAATATATCAATTAATTTTATTTTATTGTATATAATTTTTGACATAAATAAATTTATTTTTAAAATTCAAAGATAACAAAAAGTTTTTTTCTTCCTCTGAACAGGCTTTAAAGCACACATGTAAGATATTAACGTGCATTTATTAAGGGCATTGCGTTTGGTATAAAGGAATCAAACTTTATCTACCACTTTATAGGATAAAATGCATCTCGGCTATTTTGTTATGAAGCTAATAACATTTTGATCCCTCAACTTCCACAAACTTTGATTCCAGTCCTTCATTCTATTCGTTACTAAAGTACCTAGACCGATCTAACTAATATAATAACAACTTTCTGAAAATTGATCAAATATTTTAAATATTTTGACTTCAACAAGATTAAAATAAATTTAAATTTAAATTAATTATTACATTAAAATGTGTAAAAAATATAATGTAAACTAATTATTCTTTTAATATGCATAAAAATATAAAATAGATTTAATTTTTTATTTTAAATTATATAAAATGTAAAAATAATTAATTTTTAATATTAAATTTTATATAATGTGATAGTTTTAATTAAAATTAATCAAATTAATTAAAATTTGACTAAATAAACAAACCTTTTAATTTCATAAAACATTAAAAATGATTGAATAAAAAATAAAAACATTATTTATAATGACCAACAAGAATAATCTAATACAAAATCAAAGAAGATATTTGATCAACTAAAAGGCCTGAACTTAAAAGTAAAGGTACAACAGACCAAAGCAACTTATTTTAAAAAATTTAAGTGATCAAAGTACACTTTACTTTTTATTAATTTATAAATCAAAATATTTATTTCTGGCTTCAGTAATTGATTTTCTATAAATTGCCTCTGAGCAACAAAGTGGTTCAACTTTGCTGGCATGCTGCCAACTCAAAACTCCACATGCAGTTTTGCATAAAAGAAAAACCTCCACCTGCATTATTATCCACATTAATTCAGGTGCAATATTTGATGCTAAAAAAATCAGAAAAGAAAAAAAAATAAAACAATTTAAAAAAAAAAAACAGAAGTCAGAGTAGTTCAACATTACTGTTGCTGAACAAAAGGTTTGAAAAGGCGCATGCATTGGAGCCATAAAGTGATGAAGCAATTCTAAATATCTTTTTACTTATTTAACTCTCAAAACAAGATAATTCATGAATTTTAGATCACAATAATATTTTTTTTTTAAAAATTTGCTTGTTGATCCATATATTTTGAATCATATTTAAGTCCCTGAGATCGAAAGTTTTTCGTTTCATTTTGGTTTATGAATTTTAGATCACTGCACTTAAATTTTCGAAATTGATAATTTATTATCATTTGGTTTTTCTATCACTTGTAATACTACATTCAATTTAGCTCATAAATGTTAAATGTTAAGAAATGAAAAGGTCAAATAACGATAGATTGCTAACCTAAGAGATCTAAGTTCTATAATTCAAAATCTATAAACCAGTATGCAAAAGCTCTTGGAGCTAAAGAACCTAATACTATAATTAAAATTCTGTAGACGAGCGAGTAAAAACCCTACAACTTCAAAGACCCATAATGCAATTTACCCTCTTTTGTTTATCGATTGTCTTAAGGGTCATTAAGTTCAATATTATCATAATGTGTTATATTATCTAGATATTATTTTTTTCAATTATAATTCTATGATTTTTTACAAAAGAGTCTACATATATCACCAAACTAAATAATTATTTTCTCTAAATAACACAACATAACATCAGGATAACACTAAGGGGGCGTTTGGTTCAATGTTATCTTTAGAAATTAATTGTTTGGTTTAATGACATCTTTAAATAACATTATAATTAATTACAAAAATATCATTACATGATGACATCTAGATGTCACTCCAAATTGGGCGACATCTCAAGATAACACAATCAATTTGTCATTATAATGCCAATAACTTCCAACTAAACAAAAATAATTTAGATAGCATTGATATTTTCTAATATCATAACATTGAACCAAACAAATGTCTATTGATGAATAACAATGATATTTAGATAACATGACATCTAAATAACATTGACATTGAGATAACACTGAACCAAACGCCCCCTAAACTAAATGCCCCTAAAATCACATGAATGTGCATCGCCCATTTGTGTATTACTATGCCGTATGTTTGTATAACTTAGTTTTACATGAGCATGCTCGATACAGAATACATGTATGAATACCTGTAGGTATCTAGATCAGCCTACAATCCTGCTTGTGCATACATATGTTAAAAATAGTATCCATGCATTTGAATGAAGAGACAGCAAATTTCTAACTAAAGAAAGATTAGCCATCAGTGTAAGAGATGATACTCGAAAATTTCGGAATGTCGTGAGAAAATCACATAAACCAACTCGAACGTAGCAGCAACGCCGGAGTTCGTGAATTTCCATTGACCATGTATAGAATTCCTGGCTGTAATACAGCCTTGTCGCCCAGATTAAAAGTAAGAAATCCCTCCATCCATAACTGCTTGAAATGTCCCTCGCTATGTCCTCCCATTTTCAAGCCCCATCCCAGTTCATCGTCCGGAGAATCAGATAAAGAGACACCCCATTTTAACCCACCAGGGCATGATTTCCACATCTCAATCCAGCCGTCAAGATTCGTGCCCCCATCAAGCTGTGACTCCAGCATCAACGCAATTGATGCCTGGGTACTAACATCCACTCCCTTGCTAGGAGTGGATGAAGATGTTCCCTGTTTCGAGTTGCTAGGTGGCAAGGCAATGGGTCCGAGTTTCAAATGCTGAGTCGATGACCGGCATCGCCAAACGGCTGACATTGCGAGCCTTGCTTCTTGAGACGGTTGGTACAAAACTTGAAAAAAGGTGCTCAAATCAATATAATCAACAGAACTATCCTTCTCCCTCGTCCCAGAGACTAGCCCTGCTAAACTAGCAGCAATGGTAGAATCTTTAACCGTGAAACCTATCCCACAGCTTTGACATTGCTGGAATTGTGGCGGCCAAAAGGAAGAGCGCCGACCCCTTTTTGTCCCCTGGCAAATACTACAGGCTATGTAAGTTAGCGCTCACATCAATTAAATCATGAATGACATAATAATAAGGATAAAGTACACTTGTGTTCCTAAGGTTCATACCATCTTTTACACTGGTCCACATTTTTTTAATCGTATTACAACGATTCTCGAAAGAACAATGCTATATAATTTTGGGAGCTAGTTTTAGGAGCTCATATCATTTTTCTCCTCGAAATCGTTTAGTAATTTCACTTAGGTCATTCCTAGTTTAAGTATAGTCAATTCAAACCAGAATACACAATATAATGACTCCTTATCATCTGAAAGGGGAAGTGAGAGACAAGAAAGGGATTAAAGGAAGAGAAGAGAAGGAGAAAGAGGAAAAGAGAAAGGCTGCTAGAATGAAAAGGGGAAAGAAAGGTGTTCGGTTGTGTGTGGTGGGAGGTAGGGCTATAAATAAACCGAGCGTCTGATGATCAGCTCGATGTTTGGTTTGATAAGAGCTTATTAATATTCAGTTCGTCAATATTAACAAACAAGTTTAAATATAATTTTAAAAGCTCAAATCGTAAATAATTAAGTTCGGGCATACTAGCGTTTGGCTCGTTAAGTGAATAATTCATATGATGTTCATGAATATACTCGATTATAATGCTCGATATGATGCTCTTTTAGATATTTATTATATCTTATTTTTTAATAAGAAAAATATATAAGCTCGTTCATGAACACATTAGTGAGCACATTCGTGAATCATATGAACCAAGTCCAAACATATCTTTATGTTCGCGAAACAAGCTCGAGCTTGGCTTTAGCAAATAAACTTGAATGTAAACCACTACTCAACTCAGCTCGGTTCATTCAGCGCTACTGGGAAGGAAGGGAGGGAGGGAGCAATTAGGTCAATTATGTAGATTAAACCATTAGATTAGTTATAGAACCACTTAAATGGGCCACGTAAAAATAAATTAGCAGGTTCAGGGACCTCAAAAAATCAAAATTCATGGGGAAAACCTACATAAAACGATTCAAAAAATATGAAGCTATCGGAAAAGGGATAAACCTCGAGGACACAAATACAATTCTAACTAAACAAACAAAAGATTAGAGTAAGTACCAAAAGAGCAATTACCTGTTGAGATGTTGGTGCTCCAAAATCCATGCATTGAGCTCCGATAGGAACAAGCGCTGCAGATAGCCAGTCATAGACATTTGCCAAATACATAAGTTTAGCTAAAGCCAGATTCGCATTGTTCTGATCAGTGAAGCCATATGGACCAGCCAAAAACTCGGCTACAAGAAGATCTCTTTGATTAATAGGAGTCTCAAAAGTAAATCTAAGATCAATGCCTCTTTTTGCACCTGATCTATCAAGGTTATCACAAGCCAGTTGATAATCATCTTCTAAAAATGTCAAAGCACAGTCCCCATTAATTAATCCTTTAATATGAGTACTAGCATCCTGGAACGGACCTCCTTTGCCAGTTTTATAGAAGGATAGAATGCGCTCGACTTTGTCTTGTCTATCCCTCAGCTTCATCAAATCCGAAAATGCTTCCCGTTGCAAACGTTTCAGTATTTCGATCTAGAAACATGTTGACATTGAATATGAGAGTAAATTATAAAAAAAAATACATTGTAAGCTTCCCAAATCTGAATAAATGTAAAATACATGGTGGGGACACGACGACATCGGACCGTCGATTTATTTCAGGCAGGGTCTATACTCGACGTCTGAGATCTCACCACGTGGCGTCGATCTGGATGGAGGATTGATATTTGCAGATTTAGCAGCAGGTACGATTGGTGGCTGATCAGTGAAATGAAAATCCTCATTTAAATGAATTTATTGATTTGAATGAGAATATTCCAAATTTTGGGCTGATCTCGTTTATTTCCTTCTATTTGTAGATATTCACATTTGGCATATTGTAATCAGTTTTTATTTCCGCATTTATTTCTGCAATTTAAATTTCGATTGTAATCGCCTATATAATGGCAAGAACTAGTACTGTTTATTTAATCCTGAAATGAAATTATTTTGAGCTTGAATATTGTGTGTTATATCCCGGTGAAGGGAATGATTGGGGCCTTGGGTGAAAATCCCTAAATACCTTAAAAAAATTTAAGGTATTCCCAACTCCTCTCGATCTATTTCACGGTTTTCAAGCTTATTTTAAGCCCAGGCACCTGCATGTAATTTCCTCGCCCTAATTCCCGAGAACAGATCCCAACTCCATCTCTGTCGAGCGCGACGCCCGTGCGCTCGCCCACCCCGCCTCCACCGCCCGCCCTGCCTCCGCCCCGCCTCCGCACCAGCCGGCCCGCCGAACACCGGCGAATGCCAATGACGCTGCTGCCGCTCCGACCGCAGGGCTCTGCCGCCTCCTCTCCGTCGTTCGGTGCTCCCATATGCCCGAGCACCACCTACAGGCGCTCGGTTGTCGCCGCCTCCTCTCCAACCGATCCACCGACTACCGGCGACGTCGACGACCTCGACGCCGCCCCGCCGCTCGCCTTGCTCTGTCTCCTCCTCTCTGCTTCTCGACTGTCTCACTCGTCCGTGCGCTACGGCGACGCGCTCCGTCCCCCTCGCCTTCGACTCTTGGCTGCCCGCCAGCTACCGGCGAGTGCCGGCGATCTCGCGCCCACTGCCCCAGCCGCGCAGCTCCGTCGCCTTCCCTTCCATGTCTGCTACCTCCTCACAGCCTGCTCAGCTTAGGCGATTCTGCCTCGCCGCTCGTCCGCCTCAGCACCATCAGCTCGATCGCTTTGACTCATCCTGGTGGTAACGAAAACTCGACTGGAGGTAAATCTGAACATCAACTAAATATTTCGAATATCTTGCGAGATCTTGTAGTGATATCTGTGGACTGTTTGATTTGCTCACCTGTGTGACCTGGACATTAATGTGCGATTAAATTACTGTTTAGTAATATTTTATTGTGAGAACACCCTTTACTGCGTACCCTGACTCTGACTTGTTGAGATATAGTTGCCCAATATCATTTGATAAATTTATTAGATATCATCTGGGCTTATTTCTAAATATTTGAAATCGATTTACTTCTCAAACCTGTGATTTCTTAATTATTACATAATCATCATCAACAATATTCCTGGATAAATTTTATGTTCATCTGCTAAATTATCTATTGATCTCTAAATCAGGATTACATCACGCATATTGTCTAGCATTAATATAACTTGTAAAATATGTGATATTGTAGCCTCCTATTATGTAACATTTCTTATTATAAAACCACAACAATGAAGAAAACATAAATCTCTGGACTTGTTTGTTTGTAAGTTTAAATTTAACAAAGTTAAAATTATTATAAAACCACAACAATGAAGAAAACATAAATCTCTCTGGACTTGTTTGTTTGTAAGATTTAAATTTAACAAAGTTAAAATTAAACTTGAATAGAGACATTTTTTTATTAAAGGTTGTGAATGATGAGAAATAAAGTTAGTTATTATGTTAAAATATGTGAGGGATGTGATATAAAATTAGTTAATATGTTGGGATATGTGAACGATGTGATATAAGTTAGTTATTATTTTGATAATATGTGTAGGATAAGAAATAAAATTAATTTTTAATATTAAATTTTATGTGTGATGTGATATGCCTATTTAAAATTAAACCAGGTTAATTTTAAACTGTCAAACAAACATGGGCTTTAAGTGTCAGATGTAACTATTAAGAAGAGCATCCAAGCCAAGTTCCATTTTGCATTACCAAAAGAAGGTTTTATCTGCCTTAAGAAAACAAATGTCACCTTGGATCCAGTAGCACTCAAGTAGATTTTATTTGAGATAAAATTGCACATTTTTTCGCTTTTTCCTTCTATTTATTTATCTTTTTTTGGCAATGCAGTAGCCATTACGTATTACAACAGTCGTAAGTTATGATAAGAGTAAAACATCCTGGGAATGAAATCAACACAATTTACCTATCAAAAGAAATACCATACCGCAAATAACATGGATAACTTATTTCATGAAGGTCTAAGTCATGAAAGACAAGAATATGGCCACATGTATAGAAGGCCATAGAAAAAGCGTGAGCTCTAGCAAGAGAGAGGAGGAAAAGAGAAAACATGAACAACCAGAAGAACACAATAATATAGGTGATTCGGAAAAATCCTTTTATATCCATAGAACAAACCAAGCATGGATAAATCAAGTAACGTGAAGAAGGGGGTCGCTAAAGGTGATTACAAGGTTCTCTTTTCTTAGTAAAAGGGAAAATGGGAGAAGAAGGAAGCTATAGTAGTCAACTTCTTGCCAGATAGCTAATTTCTGGATAACTTTCCTTACTGGTTAAGGAGAGATCCTCTTATTTACGGGCAAGAAGATCGCTGTGATCACGAGAAAAGTTGTTTGTGAAAGGCTGTTATAAACGCCTTCAAGTTTATAGGGTGATCACGTATCCCACAATCTATCACAGTTTGTTAAAGGCCGATATGACCAAATATTCTTTGATTGGAGGGAAAGAAATGATAACTGATAGATAAATCACTCGTAAATGCCTGTGATTAATCATGACTTGGAAGTAGGTCCTAGGAACCACCTATAGAAGATGGTAAGAGCTCCCATAGTTATAGTTGGTGAAATGTAGATATGATGTAGAACGTGTATGAAAAAAGAGAAGAAAATAAGAAGAAATGAGAAAAAATTAAAGAGAACTTTATTTAATCATCTAAAGCCTACTTATTATAAAGCTAATTCATAAATTTCTAGCCCTAACTAGCATGAGAAAATGAATACTAATAAAATAAAATGATAATTATTAATTATCATAAAGATAATAACTCTCTAATTTCTAGAATATTTAAATTCTATAAGGCTAAATACTAAATGTCTAATACTTAAATTCTACTAAAGATAAATAACAAATTATTATCATCTTATAATAATTAAATAATTAAATTTAAATATAGGATTATCTACATCTGCATCATCTTCGAGCTTATCTCCGCTCCATGTCTCAAACTCTCGGAAGATAATTCGTTGAGTCGAAAGGTACTGTAGTAGATCCTGCCAACTAACTCGAGTGAAAAAAGAGTTTTCCCATTTGGCTCAACTGATTAAGAACTAAACCGGATTTCTAGTTTAGCTTGGCTGCTTTGACTGAATTACAAGGTTCGCTATCGGTTGACTAAATTGCTACATGGATAGCTAAGATAAATCTGTCGCTTCACCTGCAAACATTAGCCTCCAAATTTATCAGTGCAATCATTCTGTGGGCCCAGCTAATCAAATGAAAATATTAGTGATACACCCATAGCATTGCGTATAAAAGGATTTGGGACACATTTGCAGAGGCAACATGGCCTCCTGCTAGAGGGAATTACAGGGTTCTAACTTCAAAATACAAGAAGGAAGAAGGAAAAAGCTATTGCAATGAGCATCTTGCCAGAGAGTTGATTTCTAGATAGCATTTCTTTCTTTCCTACTGAGGAGCTATCCTACTATTCATAGCCAAGAAGAAGATCATGGTGAATCAAATGAAGTTGGTGATTAACATGCTATTAGAATCAATTTGTAAAAACCAAATCAGATTAAGAATCAACCTAATGCTCAGTTCATGGCTAGACCAATCATAACGTGGTGAACAAATAAATCACTATTTTAAAATAATTCAAAAAGATAATAGTATTTGTCAAAAAAAGTAACAAATGTTTAAAAAAAATATTTTCATTCTATTAGTTCATTGTCATCATCAAACAATAAATACCATAAAAATAGAATAATTCATTATAATTTAATCCAGTTTGAGACTCAATCTAATTTTAGTGTCAAACCCAACTGAATAATGTGCTGCTTCACAATCGAGTTGATCAATTTTTACAACGCTAGTAAGAATATGCGCCTGCAAGCTTCTCAGCTTTTAGGATAATGACATGTCTCACGATCTGTTGAGCCTATAAGAGGCCAATATGATTGAATTTATTTTATTGGAGATAGAAGATGTTGATGAGCTATGGATGAACCGCTCGTGGATGCTTGAGATTATCCATAGATTGATAATAGGTCATAGGAACCCCCCATAAAATTAGTAAGAGAGTTTCCCCAACTAAGTCAACTAATTAACATCTAAACCAGGCTCCTGGCTTCTTGGCTTGGTTGCTTTGATTGAGTTACAGAGTTCACTCTAGGCCAAGTTGCAACATGGACGGCTTAGATAAATCCATCGCTTGACCCGTAAACATGTACTATGCATGAAAGTGCATAAATGTTACTCTTACAGTGAATGCAAACTTCTATCGTTCTTAGTAAAACAGATAATAAAGAAGCTTGATCATTTATAGCACATTATAAGGACAAGTGAGCAATGACAATTGTTCCCAAGCAAACTAAAACAAACCTTGACAAAGGAGGGAGTGGTAGCAAAGTTGCTGGCTCTGTAAGGCAAAGGAACTTCGCATTGTTTTGGCGTTTTATTATTTCGCGGTACAATAAAAAGGACACAAAATGCTTCCCCAGCATTGCCCAATCAATAGAAGAAAACGTTTTTAGGTTTGATTAGGGAACCAAAAGACGAATAAAACGTCTCAACATCAATGAGTTCGTATGATGTGTGCAAACGAAATTTGGTTAATGAAATTCAGATTACGTCGCTATCCTACGTCGGTTGAAAATGCAAAAATTTCGGTGTAATCAATTCAGGCATCAAAATTAATCAACTAAACTAGTAAAAAAAAAAAAACTATGCATCTAACACATAATCGAAATGGGTAGGTTTTACAAACTTCGAAGGACAAAAAATCCAGTTGAAGAAAACATCAAAATACCTGGATCTAAAGATTCGAGGAAGATTCAATAAAAGCTTGCAAAGCTAACTATTTACCGGGTTTTGGTTGGACTGCTTGCGACACCTCTGCAACACTCCTTTGACGAACATCTGGGTTGATCTCCCGAACGCCTTGATTCGGTCTACAGCAAAGACAAGGGGCTCCATCTCAAAGCAAAGCTCCCGAGACGGCGACAAAATGTCGGCGACAACAGAGGGCGAAGTAGAGTATGAGATGAATGAGGGTTTTGTGTTCAGAGCTTGCTAGGGTTTGAGACGAGATCGCTGCGGACTCCAGTTGGTTTTGGCTTCATTCATTTTTTTCCTTGCACTTTTGAACGATTTTTTTTTTTTACTTTTTTATTTTTTTGCTATTTTACTTTCATTCTTTTTTCTGATCATCTGTTCAAAGAAGTTTTTGAATTTTCAAACTTTTTTTTAGTTCAAAAAAAATTTCAAACTTTTTTTTGACAAAAAAAATATTTTATTTATGTTAAATTAAAAAAAAATACTTTAAACAAAAAAGACTAAAGAGTTTCCTTTTATAGTAAAAAAAAATTTAAGAGCAACATAAATACTTATATGTATAATAGTATTATTATACACATAATTATTTATGTAACTGCCAAACTCTAAGATCCCGTTTGTTTGGAAGTTCATAATTATTTAGGTAACTGTCAAATTCTAAGATCTTGTTTGTTTGAAAATTAAAAATTAACTTGATTTAATTTTAATCTGGCACATAAAATTTAATATTAAAAATTAACTTTATTTCACATCCTACACACATTACTAAAATATTAACTAATTTATATCACATCCCTCACATATCCTAATATAATAACTAACTTTATATTATCACATATCTCAATATAATAACTAACTTTATTTTACATTATTCATAATTTTTAATAAAAAAATATCTTTATTTAAATTTAATTTTAATCTTGTTAAACTAAATTTTATAAATAAACAGGCCCTTAATATAAATAATTATAAAAGAAGTTTGAGAGCGGCATAAATAATTATGTATATAAGTACATTTTTTTTAAAATATACTTAGAATAAGTTATATTTAACCTATCATTTTCATTAAAATTTATTTATGTTAGAAATAATTCAAGCATAATAACATAAATAAGAAATAAATATTTTGTGTTTTGAATTAATCAAAATCAAAAGTAAAATTGTTGAGCTAAGAGACTTTCCTGCAATTCTTTTTGCAAACCGACCAAAAACTTTTCTTTTTGAAATTTTTTATTTAAACTTTTGCCAAAACCTTAAATATGAAATATAATATATGCGTATATATAAATATCCTCAACATATTTGAAATGAAGCAGACAATAATTTGATTCCCACAATTTTTAATTGATTATATTAATTTGTACTTTATTTAATAGAAGGTGATTCAATTATCAACGCCTTCATGTGAGATTAATATTTTATAAAAATAAAAATATAATCTAGATTTCTCGAGTTTAAAATTTTTTTTGGCACATAAGTTCTTTATTTATAAATTTTGTTAAATTTTATCTTTAAAAGTTATTATTTTGAAAATTAAAAATATATATTTAAAAAGTATTAAAAATTACAATTGTAAATTAGGATGCAAAGAAGATGAAAAAATTGATGTTATATAGCAATTGAAAGTAATTAAAGATATTTTCAATATTGAAATATGTTTTCTTAATTTTTTTAAAACAATAACTCAATTAACGATCAAACTTTAACGGTGTCTGGAAATAAAAAACCTACGTGAAAAAAGTTTTGAGCAGAAAGGGCTTAGATGACTTGGTTTCATTTTTATAGATCAAGTGAAATTAAGAGTTTATTGCAAGTTAGCGTTACCTCAAAGATTCCACTACCGCAACAGCCCCTTTTAGATTCCACGAATCCTGCTGCAGATTTCATTTGCAAATTTGTAGCAGATGTTTAAGGGAATCCATTTACTCAGAGAACTAAAAGAGGGAAAAAAGAATTACCATAGGATGATGGGTGTGAGATAAGATCAAGTAAAGGCATACACATATCGATATATTGAATTCGGGATCGAGTTAATGTGTTGTTGAGCCTCTGCAACTCCTTGGATATTAATGTATTGAAATCCATTGCTGCTTGATTGTAGATTGGAACACATAATCTCTCAATTCCTCCTGCTAGAGTTCTCTGTGATGGTAAACAACCTATAGGAGGAGCTTCCCACAACATTAATTAATTCTTCTTGCTCCCAAATGATACAATTTCTGTTAAGATGAGATCAGATGACAAATAATGAGCCAAAGATGGCATGAAACTTGTCAAAAATTTTAGCCACTAAAGATAGCATAAAACTTAGTAGAAAACTAATTCATATTTTAATGCCATTACTTTTAGGGGATCTAATTTGGTGACTAGGGCTTTAAACAATCCTATTTTAAGCCAATGTAATCTTAGCTGAAAATTGAATTATAAGGTTTGGATGAGGAGAATTCGGTCCAATCACAGTCCAAGCTAGTCTAGCTCGTTGAGTATTGATTCAAACTCGAGCAAGCTCATTGAATGAAAAGCTTTTACTTAATTTTCAATCTTTCAGTTAAAAATCTTAAAAATATGTAAAATTTGTTCATTAAATTATTCCAAATTCACATGACTCAATCTTGGTCTTACATCAATAAAACAAAAACAAAAAGAAAAATTGAACTGCAATTAATATGTTTCAAATATGAGTCACAAAATGAAATTCTAATGTAGCCCTCTAACTAAAAACTATTGCATGAAAAGTGAAAATTGTGGGTTGCTAAACTCAGTTTTATCATTTTTGTTCAAATTAGGGTTGTAAATGAACCGAGCTGGGCTGAGTAGCAGTCTATTCATATTCATGATTATTTACTTAAATTGAGCTTGAGCTGGAGCTTATTTCATGTCAATTCCAGCTTGTTTTATAAACGTAAAGTTATGTTTGAGCTTGGTTCATATAGTTTGCAAACAAACTCACTAATATATTAGCAACTTATATATATATCTTAATTCACAAACATGAAAACAATACATAAGTATATATATTTCAAGATACTATGTGCTCATGAATAAACTTATCATCATAATTTATAAAAAAATTTATTATTAATAAATAAGATATACTAAAATCTCTAAAAGAGCCTCTCACCGAATCTTAAATTAATTTAGCATATTTATGCATTTCATATGAACTGAGCTGAACTCTAGTACGCTAAAACTCATTTGTTTCCCAATTGAGCATTTAAAATTATATTCAAGTTCGTTTGTTAAAATTAACAAACCAAATATAAACGAGCTCTTATTGAATCAAACATCGAGCTGTATATAGAATGCTCGATTCATTTACAGCCCAATCCAAATGCAAACATTAATACATTCCATTCAGTTTTATACTTGAATCAAGAGACTAACCTCAATAAAACAAAAAGAGAGATCAAGGTTCTCAGAATTAGACCGGATTGACAAGTTGAACCTGTTCAACTGTAAACTGGCCACTATATTAGTATATTTGCCCATAAAACTAAAATAATAGTTCGAGAAGAATGGATCGGCTAAAAGCCGGTTAGTCAGTTCAACCGTCAAACCAGATGAACAGTGAAACTAGTTAAAGTGCATAATGCATCAATTTGATTATTCATGTGAATTAATAACTAAATTATAAGTTTATATTTATACTATTTAATTAATAGCATTAATTCCTAGGCCTGTCAACGGATCGGATTAACCCCAACCCAGATCCGATTCCGATGCATCCGCATCGGATTAAAATTTGGATCGGGTCGAGGTCAACCCAGATCCGTTCTATGACCCGCTACGATTCAGATTTTCGGATCGGATTTCAGGTCAACCCGGAATTTTTTTACATAATTTAATACTATTTTTTTATGACTACAACTATTGATTGTATATATATTCCTATATCTTTAAATAAAATTTTGATCATTAAAATTTATAATATAAATCCATTATAGTAAAAAATATAGAGATAATATATGAACATTTAAAGAACATATCACTGACATTAACATTACAATAAAATATTAAAAAATATAGAAACAATAGTGTGAATAAAAATATATATTACACAAAAAATAAAGTACAATTCTGTTAAAGCTAGCACTAATCATTTCATCTCAACAGTAAAAAATATTTATAGCATTAATCCCACTTCACAATGCAAGTACTTCCTAATTACTGCACTTAAAATAATTTGTAATAGTCTTTTTAATAATTATAGGCCTCAGTCACATTTTAAAACCTTCATAAAAGTAAAATAATAATTAATATATGCAATTAAATAATAAGTATATAAATACATAAAATAATTTCATACTTATAAATTTCGAGTCGGACTTTTTCCGGATCGGATCAATATTGACCCGGATCCGACCCGGTAATACTTATTAATTATTAAATTTTCTTTAGATTTTCTTATTAATTATTCAATTTCTAAACTAACATTAATTTTTTAAAAATTATTCATAATATTTATAGAATTAAAAATATCTGTGAAGTAATTGTGAGATTATCCAATCAAATCAATATTTTAATCTATTGAACCGATTAAATCATAAACCAATCACTTGACTAGTTCTGTAACAGCCTAACTCATCGTAAATATTGTCTGCTTTAGCTTTTGATTAGAAACTACGTGATTAAATAGCTTTCATGGAAAATCACCTATTTCAATACTACTCTAGTCCAAGCACATTTAACTGTGAAGTTTTCAGTCATTAATTTTTTAGTTTTGCCTCAAAATGTGTCTACGATGTTATGAGTATTTTCTTCATATATACCAAGCATGCATTTTTCCCGTGTTTTGCCGAAATTTGCCTAAAAGTGCATCCCCCATGGGATATGACAAGTTCTATATATTTTAGATAAGAGTTATGAAAATCTTGGGAGAGATCAAATTAATCAATATAATAAAAAATAAAAGAAAAAAGAACCAAAACCAAGACAAATTGTAGCTAGGTAGAAGAGGTGCAACTTGGAGCTAGCTATGACACTCGATCCTGTCATTAATCTCAAAAGCAACAATTGGGATCGATGTTCTATGTGTGATACCTGAATGAAGTTTGAAGCTGATTGAACTGTGAATTAAGTTGATGTAGGAGGGGAGATCATATTCCATCCTTCGAAACGGTGTGCTGAAGTAGCTGTTAATTTGCAAGATCATGATGATCTGTTCCTGTTAGCATATACGTGTGAGAATGCAAAAGTGGAAATCGAAACCGAAAGCGAAATGAGTTGGGAATAGTAAACACACCTATGAGGTCAGAGGGGATCCTGCCATTGCTGAACCTCCCCGTCGCTTCACGGCCGACGAAGTCCTTCCCGTAGGGCGGGAAGTTGCACCTGACCGCCGTCGCGACCGCATTATTATTGCCCGGATCGACGATGGAGTCGCCGAAGACGATGATGGCCGGAGTCGCGATGTGTCCGCCGCCGCTGGCTCCGGCGGAGAGAAGCTGGATTAACAGAACTGCAATGAACCGCAGTCGTGAATGCTGCTTCCATTCTCCTGCTCTTCGAAAGATTCAAGAATCGCAGCAGGACTTCTTCGTTAATTTGTAGCAGCGTTGCTCTGCTCTAGATCTTCTTCTTCTTCTTCTTCTTCTTCTTCTTCTTCTTCTTCTTCTTCTTCTTCATTTTCAGTGAGTTCTTCTTGTGGGTTGGAGAAAGGAAACTTGTTCGTAGTTCTTGCGTGCTGTTCAAGCCTTCTACGCGTTTCTTGATTGAACTACACAATAAATTCTTCAAGAAACAGCATTGATGGAGAAGGATTTTTGTTTTTTTTTTTTCCTTCAAACTGAGAGAATAACTTGCAAGTTCTCTTGTTTACGTTCCTTTCAAGTTTTTTCCCTTTTATTTCTAAATTATTTTTGCTGTTCTTAATTTCTTACCAAATCTGAGAATGTGAAGATTAAACTATTCTCTTTCAAAAAAAAATGATTGAACTATTCAAGTAAATGGAAACAAAATTGAGAAAAAATTACAGACATTGGCGGGACAGCAGCTCACCTAAAAATTTAAGGGCTCATTTGCAAGAATAGTCTTCGAGGAAGAAACTTTATAAATTTGATAGTATGTAAAATTATTTTAATAAGAAAAGTCTAAGATATATGAGATAAAGTTAAATATATATTAAATATGAATTAAAATTTGTGATGAATATAAAATAAAATTATTAAAATTTATAAAGAATTTGAAATGATAGCAAAATAATGGTAGGAATCTTTTTAGCTTTCAACTAAAGGAGACTAAATATATTTTATAAAGATGTTTAAAATATAGTAAAAAGTTTAAAATATAGAAAGAATGTGTCAATTTGAGTAATTTATATCTTAGGAAAATGCTAATAGGTTGCTTGTTTATGAGGGTTATTTTTAATTGAGGTCAAAAAATAACTTTTAACAACTTGGTGTGATTTTTTTATTTTTAGAATTATAAAAAATTTGAAATAAAATTAATTTTAAATTAAAATTTATTATAGTAATAAAATAAAGTTAATTATTTATTTTAATATTTGTGCAGGATATAAAATAAAATTGATCTTAATATTAAAATTTATGTAAAATTTATAATATTATTAATTTTAATATTAAAATTTATATGCTGCGACTCATTGAGTGATAAAAGAATTAATGAACATGTTTAGATTATTTTGGTCATTCCCAAGACCAAAATAGTACTTAATTAAAAAAATAACAGTAATAATAATAAATAAATTTTTATTACATCCTACACAAATTCTAATATAAAAAAATTATTTTATTTCATATATTCGATTATTTTTAATAAAGCTATCAGTTTTATTTTATATCTTAAACCAAAATATTTCATTCATTAAAATTATAAAATAAAATTAATAATTTTACTGAAAATAATTATATATATATAATAAGATAAAAAATTTTATGTTAGAATTTATGTAATATATAATAAAAAATTATTTTTACTATTATTGTTATGTTTGTAATCGAATATTATTTTGGTCTCGAACAAAAAGCATTATATATATGGGTCATGAAATAAACAGGTTCACAATTTTTAAAACTCAACACTTGTTCATATCAAATAAGCCAGTTCAGAAGCACTTGGTTCAATTATATTGTAATGTCATTTAAACAAATTAATTGTTTAGTTTTAACTATTAAAATATTTATAAAATTATCACTTTAAAATAAAATTAAACAACTTTTTAAAGAAAAAATTTTAAGATAATAAAAATAAATTAATTATATCATTTTTAATAAAATAATATTCAAACAATAATTTATAAACATAAACATCTAAATAATAAAAAAATCTAGATAACAAATATTTAAATAACAATGCCATCTAAATTGAATCAAACTAAATACCAAATAATATTAAATGAACCGGTTTAAATAAGACCTATCCTATAACAACAACAACAACAACAACCAAGATTTAAACACATTAGGTAGGGTCGGCTACATGAATCTTTTATTTCCATTGCGCTCTATCAATCAATAAATTTTTATCTAAGTCTAAGTAACTGAGATCACTCCTTACTCTTTATAGTTTCTTATCACATCTTCTTTGATCTCTCTCTTCCTCTTTGTACATGGGCAAGATTTAATAACTTAATTTTTCTAATTGGAATTTCAATCAGTCTACAATTTATATGTTCAGACTATCTAAATCAACTTTCTCAAACAAGACTTAGCCTAAACAGAAAAAAAAAATTAAACAAGCTAGCTAACAACTTAAATCACAAACGGTTGCTCAAGCTTCAGCACTTAGAAATTATGAACAATCTAAACAAGGCAGTACTAGGCTATATTCAGTTCATTTATACATACTCATATTATATTGTGAAAAAAAATAATTAAACAACATAAAAAGACACAACATCAACATTATTGAATCTTAAATTTGATAAGAATGATAGTACAAATGTTTCAGCTCACATTTTATAGACAGATAAAGCAACATAAAGAAAGCAGAGGGTCAAAATATGACCACTGAATCTTATAGATGCTATAAAAATTAAAACTGCGTCTATATCTACAAAGATTCATCCCAAATGAAATAATATCCAGCAAAGAAGTACAACAAAGAGACTAGCAGTACTGTTTGATTGCTGAATCCCAAAAATCAGCCAAAATTTCAGTAATAACCCCTTTATCCAAGCACAAGAAATAATATTCTGTGCACAAATAATTTGTCTAACAGATTAAAAGTCAAAAATACCTATTGCCATTTACTTGCTAAGCCTGAATTCTGGATGATTCACCAACTGCACTTTCCATCCTCTCATACCATTCTCCAATGTCGGTATTCTCTACCATATCTCTACCAGCCTTCAGATGACGAATTGGTCGAAGAACTCCGAAGACAGCAAGGTCTGCCAGATTAGGTTTAGAGCCACCTGGAGGAAGATATTTTGAATATTTCTATAAAAGATATGTGAAGAGTTTTGCATAACCTCAAAAAGGAAAAGAAGACAAATTTTTTGTTTACCTATAACTTCAAACTTATACCAGACAGTAAATATAAGAGTTTCAGAGTAAATTTGCAGTGTGTGATAATAATGTGTATCATGTTTGACAAAACTTACCAAGAAATTTTCTGCCATCAAGAGCTGCGGTCCACGTACGTGCTGCGTTGTACAAAGCAGCACGTTCGTCGGTGATCCCGTACTTCTTCTTTAGCTTTTTGGACACCATGTACATGACTCCAGCCCCAGCATATTTGGCTGTTAACCTCTCAGTAAAACTGAAGTTGCCTGCATTTTGGTGGGCACCATATTGTGTGAGCGAGATGACGTGCAAATCAGATCTCTTCCGTAAAGCAACGCCCTCACATGGACATGAGAATCAAAGAGCATAATATATCTAGTAGGACACCCCAAAACAATTCTTTCTACCAAATTCTGCAATATCATCTATATTTCTTCATAAATGTGTATTGCTGAAGGAGAGGAAGACCACTAACCCCGTCAAAGAAATCCCATTCGAAGTGGAAAACAAACAGAAAATACAAAAAGCTTTGAGTACTTGTTTACAACACCTCAACTACAGAGTCATAAAAGTAAATGTGGAAACTCTCTTCTAGGATCTAGTGCTAACAGTAAGACACCTATGTGTTCAATGTGAGCGTATAACTACACACGGTTGCCACATGCCATGCAACTTAGCTAATATAGGTTTCGGATTGGACGGCATTCTTCAATGACACAACAAAAAGTTACAAAGGTACATGTCTAACCTAGACAACAATAAAGGCCTCTCTCAGTTCTTCTCCTTCTTCTTCAATGACAACAACGATGGGAAAATTTCTTGAGACTGGATTACCCCTTGTTCAGATCAACACCGTTGGACTTAATCTCTCAACGAAAATCTCGAATGCTTTTCACAATGGAACTCACTCTTCACTCCAATAGTCACTCCTAAGTAGCATCAATCACATAGGAATCATCATACCACTACCCTTTTATAGTAGGAGAAGAGGGAAACAATTTCCAGTGTGATCATCCAATAATGCCTTGCACATCGTTGTCCAATGCAAGCACTAACTCTAGCAATTTGGTGATGGGCTGATGTGACCTCTACCCCATAACAGTTCGCAGGTCTACGTAGCCAATCCCCAAAGACCGTCTAAGATTTCCTGAGCTTCTAAAAGCACATGTTCCAATCACCAAAGGTAATCTCTTTTCAATATCTAAACAATCAACTCCTTTGAATTAGACAATCTCCACGAGACTAGCACCACATTTAGAAACCTTGTACAAATAAGGTTTGCCAAAACCTCGATCTGATTTATGTTAACCATGCTCAAGGTTTGCTCCCAAACACAAATCAAACATAGTCAAGTCAAGGTTTTCACTTTTATCAGAGGTTTTCAACTCCTAACCTTGGACATCTCTAAAACTTCGCTTGTAGCTTTCCTTCGTTTGAGGCTCCAAACCACTATCAGATGGTGTGTCAAACTTCGTGAACAAGGTTTTAGCTTCCTAGTTGAGCTCTAGGTCTAGTGAAATCTTCTAAGTTGTTATTTGGTAAAAGTATTGAAGTTCGTTGAATATATTTCCCAAAATATCCCAATCCCTTTTCCTAAGACCTGTATAGAAATATGCAATTGACATGGGTAAAGCAAAAGCAACAATAGTATTTAGATCATTTGCGGACTCAACTAATGCCCATCTCACTTTTTGTCTTTCTATTCTTTTCTTAATATTGTAACTTGGATTCGCTCACATTAATGCAAAGAGGAATGGAAAATACAAATGAAGAGAAAAAAAAAGGGAACTAATGGCTTCACATCGTCTTGCATGCTAGCTGACCTCATTAGATAAGCTGATTTCAATGATAATAGTAACTCATATAATTTAATAGTACACTTTATTAACATAGAACAAGAAAAAGAGAGAAAAGATGGAAGAAGAGGAACACGTGGAAGGGAAGAAAAGGACAAGAACAAAAGAGAACTTTAGAGAGGAATAATATTCTTCATTCTATTCAAATTATCAAACACAAAATGACGAGCAATTTATAGATTTACCTATACAACAGAAAAACTGTTGAAGTTCAACGGAAATTGTACAAAAAGTAAAAGAACCCAATGCAGAAAAGAAAAAGAAAAAAAGCAAAAAACCATCTTTAATTAAGATTATTCATCTAAAAAAATTATTAAAATCTTCGGGTGCCCGCATTACTTTATAGGCTACACTTTAAGTTGGTCCAATATTCAGAATAAGATATAAAATGATTACAAATTCGTGATACAAAAAAGATTACCTTTAGTTATGCATGATTATTGTACTTTATAATGGTCACTAGAGCCTAGGCTTGGGCAAAAAGACTAAGGCCCTATTTGGTTGGGGGAAAATTTTAGCCATGGCTAAAATTTTTTCTAACTAAAAATTTTAAAAATAAAATAATATTTTATATCTCATCCTACACAAATTTTAATATTAAATAATCACTTTATTTTACATCCAACATAATTTTTAATATAATTAATTCACTTTATTTCACATAATATATATTTTGCAGATCATCTTTTTCTCTCCAACCAAATAGAGCTTTATTTTGCCAATATCCAACCCAGTGCTAATAAAGTATACATTAACGTTACCATATTGCCAAAAAGTAGTATCAACCTAACATGCATTCTTTAGTGCTTATAAACTAGAAGTTGTTTAAAAAAAAAAAGTTGAAGTCCACAACATTCAACAAGCATGACACAAAATATAAATAGAATAAAATCTTACCATGAGTAGTAATGTAGTCAAACGACTCCAAAGCCTCTGAAGTGGTCCGGTATATGTTTGGGGATAACACATGCACAAGGTGCTCATCAACCCACCTGCATTACAATAACAACAAATCAAGAAATATCATTTAAATATGTCCAATACTGATAACTAAATTCTAATAAAGGCCAATATTCTCAATTTTGAATCCAAGATGATTCAAAAGTACTTAAAAAAATAAAAAGGAAGCCACATGATTTTCATAACCAATCAACAAACAAATCTTCCTAAAATCAACCATATAACTTTTGCCACTAAGCTTCAAACTTTCATTGGTTTGGCCTTCTTCAAGAGTTTCACTGGCACATAAAATGCCTGCTTTAACGTGGGAAATTGAATTAAAACAGCTTAAATGCCTGCTTTAACATGGGACTGGAACAGATGAAACTGATTAAAAATAGCAGAGCTATTGAATAAATGGAAGATAGAAATATTTTAGGCAAAAAAGTTAAACAAATACAATATTACAATTATTTCTTGGTGTAGCTGCAAATGCAGATATACTGGAAACATGTACCTTCTCCACTTTGCTTCTTCATCACCGTTAACAACAGCACTGTCCAGGTTGATCTTATGGCTTAACTTATCAATTATATCTGCAAGAATGAAACACAGAAAGCATTATTGCTTAGTTAAACAAAATATTCAACGAAATGCTACCAGCAGCTAAGGAAGCATATGGTTCGGTGTTATCTTGACGTTATGCCATATTATTTAGATATCATAACATTTAGATGTCATTGTCTAAATAACAACTACACAATTTTTTAGAAGATTATTTACACATATCATCAAATTAAATAATTATTTTTTTAAATGACATAATATAACATCAAAATAACATTGAACCAAACACTCCTTAAACATATTTGAAATAGCATTCAGCAGATTCTACTTCCAAAATTAAGTCAGAGCAAGAACCTGATGAATCAACCAACTGTTCACCATCCACCATAAGAATTGGAACTTTCTTATAGTCGGACCATTTGATTTCCTTTTTGCTGAAAGGGTTAACTTCTACAACTTTGTATGGTATGTCATGATAATCCAAAAACGCTGCAATGACAAAATCAAAAAGAAAATTTTGAGCGAAGGCAAGTACCATATGCTCCACGGTAGAATGTCAAAGAAGTTAATTTTAGAATGCCCTCTACCAAAAAGCACAAAAATGTTTATAAATAAGAGTAGGATGATATACCATTACGATGACTTCAAATACATGAAAAATTCAACAATTTCTTCTAAAAATTTGAGGCCCAAAGATGTGCCTCTTTCCCTTCATAATAGAAATATAGCATGCAATCCACAAGCATAACATTTGCGATCACTTCCTTTCATGTTTTCCACATTCAATAAAATGAAAGAAACTCCAGAGCTCTCCCTTTGTTTAAAATATATATATATATACACACACACACACACACACATACCTACCACCTTCAAATTTCAAATATAAGTAACAAGAAATTGGAAAGGAGCTTTAGATGACAGTTCCCTTTCTGACTTATAAAATAACACATTTAAAAGGTCGAGTTTCTCCTCTACTTCCCTAAAATTGCTGCACTTATATATAGTTTATCCACTAAGAGCCAATTGTTTTAAAATAGCCTATGGTCAAATGAAAAGCCCTCTTTCTCCACCTCTAAAAATATACCACAGAAAGGCCTTATATTTAATGAAAAAGGCAATTGAATATGATTAATGTACACTTCAAAATACCGGCAATGATGGCCAATTTGTCTAAAATTTAAGACGTTATGTTTGTTATGCTCCACAGGTTGAAGCTTCTTAATCTACAAGCATCTACTTGGTAAAGAATTCAGTCATTCTCCATAATAATTTAAAAAAAATCCTCATGTTAGAATTAAGATTAATTAACATCATAGTGTAATAGCACAACCTCCAAGCTAAGGCAACAAAATCATGGATGGCACCTGTCAATATACATTCATGAATTATAACATTCCAAATGATGATAGATACACAATAAAAAATTATATCGCCTGCTAAGCAGCTAAAGGCAATACATACAAGCTAATCTTTCATTCAAGTAAGATACATCAGTTACAAAATATCATAAGTGCTTACTAACCCTGATTTCATAGTGAAGAAGTAAACTAACACCTTTCAGTTTGAAAAGAAAATTATAAGCACATGCTATTCTTTGCACTATTTAACAGCAGATCAATGTAATGCGATTTTAGGGGAGTTTGGTTCAATGTTATCTTAGTGTTATGTCATGTTACTTAAAAATAATAATTATTTGGTTTAATGACATGCATAGATAACTTTCTACAAAATTATAAAATTATCATTAAAAAAATAACACCGACATATCATGACAACTAGATTATATAACATAAGACCACAAGATAACATTGAACCAAACACCCCCTTAATGATAACTAGATTCATTCTCCTCGCTGAAATAGCCAGCCATCAATTCATCATATGGATTTGCAGGAGTTCCCCTTGGTAGCCCAAATACATGTTTGTCCTTCACTAGTTCTTTAACATGGCACTCAAGAATTAACGATACGACATTTGTCCTACAATGAGTTCTTCCAAATGGCACTAACAAAAGTTTAGCTGGGAGCGTCATCAGACCAATTTATCATGTAGGTTAGCAAGAGCAGCTCTTGGGAGCGTCATCAGACCAATTTATCACAGTCTCCAAGAAGAAACAGAGATCCAATCACAACAGATTGAAACTAGAACAGCTAACCTTTAACCTTGTTGCAGAACGGGCAGGCTTCATACTGATAAAGAACCACATCTTTCGGCAGGAACATCGGGGATGGAGGCTCCTTCGCCTCCGCCACCGTCGAGAAAGCAAGGGAGAAGGACAGAGCCCCCGCCAAGCCTGCCGTAACGGACTTTGCGGCGATGGACGAAGAAATGGATAGAAACGGGGAAGAAGACAAGCAACGGTTCCGGTCTGGCGGCGCGGTGTCCGTCCCGTAGAGCGTTCCAGTAATGAGTTTCCGCTCGCTGGATCCTCCCCACGCGGCCGTGGAAGAAGAAGAACACATCATTTTCCCCGGGACGAGGAATCGGGTGTAAAACCCCTGTGCTCTCCTCATCCTAGTCGTCGATCGCTTGCTTGCTTGCCAATCCGATCACTGCGGAGTGCCGGGAAGCAAGTTCTAGCAAGAATGTCGGCGTGAAGAAGATGGCGGTGAAGCGCCGGATTCGAGAGGGTTGTCGAGTTTCGCTGTTTCGCGGAATATTATTAGAAGGCAATTGGTCGACGTTTCGACCGTCCGATCGGATCTTAACGAATACTAACGTGCTCTTAAAAATGCAAACGAACATGACAACTGCCAACTCGGCGACAAGTGTTCAATTAAGCGGTACCGCGAGTGAGTACGTTACTACCGCAGCCGATTGGAAGCGTGGCCAACTCCGGAGAAAAACTTGGGTTCGGATACCCCATAACAAGCATATTTTCGGACTGCTTGTTATGGGGGTATAAATGTGCTTGTTATGGGGTTATCCTCTATAACAAGCACAATTTTTAGATTTCTATAACAAGCACATTTAACTCTATAACAAGCACATTTATACCCCATAACAAGCAGTCCGAAAATGTGCTTGTTATGGGGGCATCCGAACCCAATAAATTTTCCCAACTCCGTAGCTAGTAGTGGTGTTGAGAAATTTGTGTGTTTAATACGAAAACATCAGCTTGCAGAAATATAAGAAATTAATATTCAAATACGATCCAAATCTGTGCAGAAACACACCGGTCACATTTGATTTGAGACTAATTTTTTATCTAATATAAATTTTAATTATAAAAATTAATTTTATTTTACATTCAATATAAATATAAATATTAAAATTAAAAGTATTTTATATTTTCACACCTTCTAATATTAAAATAAATTTCATTTTTCATTAAATTTAACAAATAAAATATTTTTTTATTTAAAAATATCTCAAATCAAATAAGTCCTTTGTGGCACGCATTGTCACGACACATGTCTGAGTGTGGATCCCATTTTGACACATAATATAACCCTATTGATTATGTATAAATAGTTAAAAAACAGAACCCGCACATAAAAATTTAGCTTATTTTTAATGGTATTGTATTTTTTAAAAATTATTAATGATATTATTATCTTTGAAAAATAATGGTATTGTTAATGCTGAAATTGCACTCATTTTGAAGCATCCACTTCATATTGACCTTAATAATCTCCCAAATAAACTAAAATGATACATTCCAAAAAATAATTTGTGTTCCCTCTACAATTTTAATCAAAATTGCTTGAAAATCAGTGTACAATGATTTTTTTAGAGGCTTGAGTTTAAACTTCAATTTTTTTTTTGATATTTCTAATATTTATATCTCATCAAAAACAATGTATATAATCTAAGATTATGAAGAATGAAAGATTCTTCTCAAAGGTGGTTCAATAATTTTTTTTAATCTCAAAAGATTGTTCAATAATTGCTATTTAAAAGATGTAGGAAACATTACATAGAGAAGAATGAGGGAAGGACTAGAGATGAATGCCAAAATATTTTGTAAATATTTCCTTGTGGTTTTCCAATTTTTTGAGTGTTCTTCAAATACTAATCATTTATTTTCTTTTTCTCTTACTGCCCATTAGTCGGAGAGATCCCGATCTCCATCACACATCGCTTCACCATTTAAAAAAAAACACATCCTTAAAACCGGCCAAGCGGTTACTCAAAATTCCAATTGCATGATCTGACGTTCATATCTGCCATTGAATAATTCAATCCTTATCTGATAGATCATCCAATTTGCTTGTATCTAGTGTGCCCAATCTAGGATCAAACACTCTATTGCTCCAATCAGATGATCCAATCGCCTAAAGATCTAGCTTCTGAATCCCAACAATAAGTGTGTTTGTTTGTAAGGTTAAATTTAAGAAGGTTAAAATTAAATTTGGATGAAGATATTTTTTTATTGAAAGTTGTGAATGATGTGAAATAAAGTTAGTTATTATGTTGAGATATGTGATGGAAGTGATATAAAGTTAGTTATTATGTTGGAATATGTTAGGGATGTGATATAAGTTAGTTATTATTTTAGTAATATGTGTAGGATATGAAATAAATTTAATTTTTAATATTAAATTTTATGTGTGATGTGATATGCCTAGTTAAAATTAAACCAGGTTAATTTTAAACTCCTAAGGAAATCATAAGATTTTAAAATAATTATTATTCTCTCTTTGTTTTCTCTCCTTTAGCCCGTTTGTTTAGGAGTTTAAAATTAATTTGCTTTAACTTTTAACCAGACATATCACATACACATAAATTTAATATTAAAATTAAAATTTTAATTTCACAACATCCTAACATATTACTAAAATAATAACTAAGTTATATCACATCCTAGATATTCCAACATAATAAACTAACTTTATAATCTCAATCCCTGCAATATTGATATAATAATAACTAACTTTATTTCACATCATTCACAACTTTCAATAAAAAAATATCTTCATCCAAATTTAATTTTAACCTTCTTAAATTTAACCTTACAAACAAACACACCTAAAAGGCTATAAATTATTGATATGAATATCAAGTATTGTATCGAAAAAATAATAAATAATAATAGTTGATGATAGATCGCATTCGCATGTAATGAAATGTTTGAGATTTGGGCCGGCTAAAATGAAACGACTTGAACGGGCCAACCTTGATGGGCCGCCTCAATGTGTCAATTTAAAGATTTTATTTTTGAGTCAATTTAGTTTTAATTCAAAGTTTAGATTAAGAAACAACTTAATTTAAATGTTAATAATATGCAGCCAAATTTAATTTATTGTTCTGAAGAAAAATCATCATATATGTGTGCCTCTATTTTTTGGGGTTGTATATTTAAATAACAAAAAAAATTATGGTAAATATTTTATTTTAGTTTATATGCATTTTATGAGTGTTATAGATTGGAAAAAAAAGAGCAAATCCAACCTAAATTATGTGATATAAATATATTTGGAGTTTAAATTTTCATTTTTAAAATTACCTTAGCATCATGAAACAACTTGTATAAGGTAAAAACCGTTTGGGTCTCTCAATTGGCTTAAAAAAATCATGGGCCTATTTTTTTTAAAAAGTAATTTAGCCGTGTTATGAAAATTATAGGCTTATTTTAAGATATATGTATAATAAAAAATAAAATTAATTAATTAACTATATTAAAAACTATATAGGATACAAAATAAAATTAATTGATATATTAAAAATACTATAAAATATTAAATAAATTAAATTTTGTATATTAAAGGTTATATAAGACATCATAAAAAATAATTTAGTATATTTTTTTATTTTTATGATAGAAGATTAATTTATTACATGACCAAAATAGTATAGTGTAAGGATTAAACACCAAGACTATGCTTGGTTAAAAAATAATAATTTGTAAAATATCTATAAAAATATTCAAAAAAATATGTATGATGTGAAATAAAGTGAGTTGGTCATATTAAAAATTGTATTGAATGTGTAATAAAGTGATTGTTTAATATTTAAATTTAATATTTTATAAAATAAAATTTTTTGATACTAAATTTAAAAAATAAATTAATTTTTAATTTTTATCTAAAAAAAATGAACTAAATAAAGCTTAAAAGCTATAATTGCCCGCCTATGTAGTACTATTATTATTATTTTTTTTTTTTTTTTTTTTTTTTTTTTTTTTTTTTGAGGAGGCATATGTAGTACTTTTTGGCTTTTGCAGCATGGAGTATCATTAATTTATACGACCCGCAACGCTGAGCTACTGCAGATTTCGTCATGTTATAGGTTACCCTTAAAAGCTGCTGGACTGGACCTCTCTAGAGCTAATTAAAAAAAAATCAAGGGTCTTTTTTGCAAATTTCTGTAAATTAAAGATGACATTTTAAGAAAATAAAAAAATTATCATTTTAAAAACAAAAAGTTATCCTAAACGTAAATAAAATAGATTTTTTTATAATAATAATAATAATAAAGCCAGCTGGCATTTACTAGTATATAACTGTCACAACTTTCTATTAATATTTACCTCTATATCATTCAAATTTAAATCTTAAAATTTAGAGATATTTATCTACATGACACACTATTTAGTTTTATTTATACATTACTGTTAACACGTGGTTCCTGCGCTGCATCCTGGCCGAACACGTGGCGCCTGGCTGGCCTCCATTTGATTGATTGATTTGCTGACTCAGCTTCAAGTTTTGCAGGACTTTTGATCAGGTCAGACCTCGGGAACGAGGATACAACCAGACCTCGTCCACGACGAGTCAGGATTACCCTTTGTAACCTCGTACACGAGGGTACAGAGCAAACGCTTGTCACAATCAACTTCACTTAACCCCGCCGTTCTCCGTACAAGCACTCTTCCCCAGAGGAGGTATCAGTATTAAAGGCTATCATCCTCCTCGTACAGCTGCGGACCTCTCCAGTGACAGACAAACGACGCTCAGAGCTTGTCCATCACCTTTTCTCCGGAAAACCAGGGTGAAGCTACGCATGCCATACGGCTATAAAAACCGTTGAACAGTCCCCAACCAAAGGGGGACTCAGACTCTCAGATTCTGATATTCTCATCTCTTTGTAATAAAGCCCCAACTGAGGAGCTCTCCTTCTTCTTCTTCTTCTTCTTCTTCTTCTTCTTCTTCTTCTTCTTCTTCTATAAGCCTTCAGGGCTATTTTTTCTTCATTTAGTGAAACTCTTTTCGCTGACTGTCCAGGTGGACGTAGGGGATCATCTCTCTGAACCACCTTAAGTCCTTGTGTGTTTCTCTGGATGTTATGAGCTGGTTCTCTTCTTGAGCTTTCTTTAAACAGGCTCACCCCTCTTGCGCGCCGCCGTCTCCCGGAACTCTCTTTCTCTTTGGTGTTTCCTGGGATCTCCACATCCTACGTCAACAATTACTCATTCATTCTTAGTTAATTACACTATGCACACTCAAAACATTATAAAATCTTACATACATATACTTTAATTTATTTTTATTATAATGAGTAATCATAATTTTTCAATAACTTAATTATAATTAGGTTATAAAAAATCTGAGTCATTCATCATATTATTTTAAGAATATTTAAATATATTTTGAATAAAAATTTTAAAATCTTAACTTTTAGGTGGTGACAAGGGAAGGAGACATCCACAATGTAGATTGATTTTAGGACAGATCAGCGCTTTAGTGTAGCATTGAAAAGAAAAAAATGTACTATTAAGAGTAAAAATTTAATTTTAATAATTTACTAACTTTTAGGTGGTGACAAGGGAAGGAGACATCCACAATGTAGAT